>OV050032.1:72029933-72629933 GCA_920105625.2 Clusia tigrina
AAACACAGATAAAACCTCAAATGGCCCTAACTTCTATACGGTGCGTCCTACACCTATCAAAGTTTGCAACAATCAAATGCTTGTAACTTTTTACTGGAGCGTCAAAAAAATCTTGAAATTTTGTGACAATAAAGTACTCGTGCCTCTTGTCAATTTAAGCTATCGCTCATAGCTATGCTACCCTTGAGTCCCAAATCAAACACTGATAAAACTTCAAATGGCCATAACTTCTATACTGTGCGTCCTACACCTATCAAAGTTTGCAACAATCAAATGCTTGTAACTTTTTACTGGAGCGTCATAAAATCTTGAAATATTGTGACAATGAAGTACTCGTGCCTCTTGGCACTTTACGCTATCGCTCATAGCTATGCTACCCTTGAGTCACAACTCAAACACTGATTAAACTTCAAATGGCCCTAACTTCTATACGGTCTGTCCTACACCTATCAAAGTTTGCAACAATCAAATGCTTGTAACTTTTTACGGGAGCGTCATAAAACCTTGAAATTTTGTGACAATAAAGTACTCGTGGGTCTTGTCAATTTAAGCTGTCGCTCATAGCTAAGCTACCCTTGAGTCCCAAATCAAACACTGATAAAACTTCAAATGTCCCTAAATTCTATACGGTGCGTCCTATACCTATCAAAGTTTGCAACAATCAAATGCTTCTAGCTTTTTACTGGAGCGTCAAAGAACCTTGTAATTTTGTGACAATAAAGTACTTGTGCCTTTTGTCAATTTAAGCAATCGCTCATAGCTATGCTACCCTTGAATCCCAAATCAAACACTGATAAAAATTCATATGGCGCTAAATTCTATACGGTGCATACTATACCTATCAAAGTATGCAACAATCAAATGCTTGTAACTTTTTACTGGAGCTTCATAAAACCTTCAAATTTTGTGACAGTGAAGTACTCGTGCCTCTTGGCACTTCACGCTATCGCTCATAGCTATGCTACCCTTGAGTCACAAATCAAACACTGAGTAAACTTCAAATGGCCCTAACTTCTATACGGTCTGTCCTACACCTATCAAAGTTTGCAACAATCAAATGCTTGTAACTTTTTACGGGAGCGTCATAAAACCTTGAAATTTTGTGACAATAAAGTACTCGTGGGTCTTGTCAATTTAAGCTGTCGCTCATAGCTAAGCTACCCTTGAGTCCCAAATCAAACACTGATAAAACTTCAAATGGCCCTAAATTCTATACGGTGCGTCCTATACCTATCAAAGTTTGCAACATTCAAATGCTTCTATCTTTTTACTGGAGCGTCATAGAACCTTGAAATTTTGTGACAATAAAATACTTTGCCTCTTGTCAATTTAAGCTATCGCTCATAGCTATGCTACCCTTGAATCCCAAATCAAACACTGATAAAAATTCATATGGCGCTAAATTCTATACGGTGCATACTATACCTATCAAAGTATGCAACAATCAAATGCTTGTAACTTTTTACTGGAGCGTCATAAAACCTGCAAATTTTGTGACAGTGAAGTACTCGTGCCTCTTGGCACTTTACGCTATCGCTCATAGCTATGCTACCCTTGAGTCACAAATCAAACACTGAGTAAACTTCAAATGGCCCTAACTTCTATACGGTCTGTCCTACACCTATCATAGTTTGCAACAATCAAATGCTTGTAACTTTTTACGGGAGCGGCATAGAATCTTGAAATTTTGTGACAATAAAGTACTCGTGGGTCTTGTCAATTTAAGCTGTCGCTCATAGCTAAGCTACCCTTGAGCCCAAACTCAAACACTGATAAAACTTCAAATGGCCCTAAATTCTATACGGTGCGTCCTATACCTATCAAAGTTTGCAACATTCAAATGCTTCTAACTTTTTACTGGAGCGTCATAGAACCTTGAAATTTTGTGACAATAAAATACTTTGCCTCTTGTCAATTTAAGCTATCGCTCATAGCTATGCTACCCTTGAATCCCAAATCAAACACTGATAAAAATGCATATGGCCCTAAATTCTATACGGTGCGTACTATACCTATCAAAGTATGCAACAATCAAATGCTTGTAACTTTTTACTGGAGCGTCATAAAACCTTGAAATTTTGTGACAATAAAGTACTCGTGCCTTTTGTCAATTAAAGTTATCGCTCATAGCTATGCTACCCTTGAGTCCCAAATCAAACACAGATAAAACATCAAATGGCCCTAACTTCTATACGGTGCGTCCTACACCTATCAAAGTTTGCAACAATCAAATTCTTGTAACTTTTCACTGGAGCGTCAAAAAAATCTTGAAATTTTGTGACAATAAAGTACTCGTGCCTCTTGTCAATTTAAGCTATCGCTCATATCTATGCTACCCTTGAGTCCCAAATAAAACACTGATAAAACTTCAAATGGCCATAACTTCTATACTGTGCGTCCTATTTCTATCAAAGTTTGCAACATTGAAATGCTTGTAACTTTTTACTGGAGCGTCATAAAATCGTGAAATTTTGTCACAATAAAGTACTCGAGCCTCTTGTCAATTAAAGTTATCGCTCATAGCTATGCTACCCTTGAGTCCCAAATCAAACACAGATAAAACCTCAAATGGCCCTAACTTCTATACGGTGCGTCCTACACCTATCAAAGTTTGCAACATTCAAATTCTTGTAACTTTTTACTGGAGCGTCAAAAAAATCTTGAAATTTTGTGACAATAAAGTACTCGTGCCTCTTGTCAATTTAAGCTATCGCTCATAGCTATGCTACCCTTGAGTCCCAAATCAAACACTGATAAAACTTGTGAAGACCTAAATTTTGTAACAATTTTAGGTCACACAAAATACCGCCCTCACCATATACCAACACCATGCGAGCACATGTAGCCAAACCACGCCACACGTGGTTATGCTCGAACATGGCACAACGCCGAAATACGGGAATTCCGTATGCGCGAACACGACACAGTGCCGAAATACGGGACTTGTCGATGCTCGCATAAAAAAATGTATAAAAGGCCGGTGCGCAGAGGAACCGGTCTCTTGCGATTTCAACAGCGGCGGCGACAACAGCGGATGAACACGAGCTCTTGCGATTTCAACAGCGGCGGCGACAACAGCGGACGAGCAGGCGCTCTTGCGATTTCTACAACGGCGGCGACAACAGCGGACGAGCAGGCGCTCTCTTGTGATAACCAACAGCGGCGACGACAACAGCGGACGAGCAGGCAAGTAAGTGGGGATAGTATTCGCGGACAGTGGCGACCACGGCAGACATCCTGAATTTTGAGACTTCTTACGTGATTGGTGGTGTGAGGTTTTAACCGACATCACTACCACGTAAGAGAGTGCTCCCCCCTAGACGAAGTAAACGCGAGGTTTTAACCGGCGTTTCACTTCAAAGCAGCTATTGCTTCCAGTTAGACTTTCGAGACTTCTTACGTGATTAGTGGTGTGAGGTTTTAACCGACATCACTACCACGTAAGAGAGTGCTCCACCCTAGACGAGGTAAACGCGAGGTTTTAACCGGCGTTTCACTTCAAAGCAGCTATTGCTTCCAGTTAGACTTTTGAGACTTCTTACGTGATTGGTGGTGTGAGGTTTTAACCGACATCACTACCACGTAAGAGAGTGCTCCCCCCTAGACGAAGTAAACGCGAGGTTTTAACCGGCGTTGAATTTCAAAGCAGCTATTGCTCCGACGTCTGCCACTACCCCACTTCACTGCAATTAGACGAAGCAGAGAGAATACAGGATTTATTTATAATTAGTCTAAGATGAAGTTGTCATTTACTGAATAATAAAATAAAGTAAATCAAACTCCATCAAACGTGTTGTGTTAAGGTCGAGAAAATAAATATTGTACAGGACTCTGGGAAGACTGAGCGTACCCCAGCTAGAGATTCCTTACAAACTTCAAATGGCCATAACTTCTATACTGTGCGTCCTACACCTATCAAAGTTTGCAACAATCAAATGTTTCTAACTTTTTACTGGAGCGTCATAAAATCTTGAAATTTGGTGACAATGAAGCACTCGTGCCTCTTGGCACTTTACGCTATCGCTCATAGCTATGCTACCCTTGAGTCACAACTCAAACACTGATTAAACTTCAAATGGCCCTAACTTCTATACGGTCTGTCCTACACCTATCAAAGTTTGCAACAATCAAATGCTTGTAACTTTTTACGGGAGCGTCATAAAACCTTGAAATTTTGTGACAATAAAGTACTCGTGGGTCTTGTCAATTTAAGCTGTCGCTCATAGCTAAGCTACCCTTGAGTCCCAAATCAAACACTGATAAAACTTCAAATGTCCCTAAATTCTATACGGTGCGTCCTATACCTATCAAAGTTTGCAACAATCAAATGCTTCTAGCTTTTTACTGGAGCGTCAAAGAACCTTGAAATTTTGTGACAATAAAGTACTTGTGCCTTTTGTCAATTTAAGCAATCGCTCATAGCTATGCTACCCTTGAATCCCAAATCAAACACTGATAAAAATTCATATGGCGCTAAATTCTATACGGTGCATACTATACCTATCAAAGTATGCAACAATCAAATGCTTGTAACTTTTTACTGGAGCGTCATAAAACCTTCAAATTTTGTGACAGTGAAGTACTCGTGCCTCTTGGCACTTCACGCTATCGCTCATAGCTATGCTACCCTTGAGTCACAAATCAAACACTGAGTAAACTTCAAATGGCCCTAACTTCTATACGGTCTGTCCTACACCTATCAAAGTTTGCAACAATCAAATGCTTGTAACTTTTTACGGGAGCGTCATAGAATCTTGAAATTTTGTGACAATAAAGTACTCGTGGGTCTTGTCAATTTAAGCTGTCGCTCATAGCTAAACTACCCTTGAGTCCCAAATCAAACACTGATAAAACTTCAAATGGCCCTAAATTCTATACGGTGCGTCCTATACCTATCAAAGTTTGCAACATTCAAATGCTTCTATCTTTTTACTGGAGCGTCATAGAACCTTGAAATTTTGTGACAATAAAATACTTTGCCTCTTGTCAATTTAAGCTATCGCTCATAGCTATGCTACCCTTGAATCCCAAATCAAACACTGATAAAAATGCATATGGCCCTAAATTCTATACGGTGCGTACTATACCTATCAAAGTATGCAACAATCAAATGCTTGTAACTTTTTACTGGAGCGTCATAAAACCTTGAAATTTTGTGACAATAAAGTACTCGTGCCTTTTGTCAATTAAAGTGATCGCTCATAGCTATGCTACCCTTGAGTCCCAAATCAAACACAGATAAAACATCAAATGGCCCTAACTTCTATACGGTGCGTCCTACACCTATCAAAGTTTGCAACAATCAAATTCTTGTAACTTTTTACTGGAGCGTCAAAAAATCTTGAAATTTTGTGACAATAAAGTACTCGTGCCTCTTGTCAATTTAAGCTATCGCTCATATCTATGCTACCCTTGAGTCCCAAATCAAACACTGATAAAACTTCAAATGGCCATAACTTCTATACTGTGCGTCCTACACCTATCAAAGTTTGCAACAATCAAATGCTTCTAACTTTTTACTGGAGCGTCATAAAATCTTGAAATATTGTGACAATGAAGTACTCGTGGGTCTTGTCAATTTAAGCTGTCGCTCATAGCTAAGCTACCCTTGAGTCCCAAATCAAACACTGATAAAACTTCAAATGTCCCTAAATTCTATACGGTGCTTCCTATACCTATCAAAGTTTGCAACAATCAAATGCTTCAAACTTTTTACTGGAGCGTCATAGAACCTTGAAATTTTGTGACAATAAAGTACTTGTGCCTTTTGTCAATTTAAGCAATCGCTCATAGCTATGCTACCCTAGAATCCCAAATCAAACACTGATAAAAATTCATATGGCGCTAAATTCTATACGGTGCATACTATACCTATCAAAGTATGCAACAATCAAATGCTTGTAACTTTTTACTGGAGCGTCATAAAACCTTGAAATTTTGTGACAATGAAGTACTCGTGACTCTTGGCACTTTACGCTATCGCTCATAGCTATGCTACCCTTGAGTCACAAATCAAACACTGAGTAAACTTCAAATGGCCCTAACTTCTATACGGTCTGTCCTACACCTATCAAAGGTTGCAACAATGAAATGCTTGTAACTTTTTACGGGAGCGTCATAAAATCTTGAAATTTTGTGACAATAAAGTACTCGTGGGTCTTGTCAATTTAAGCTGTCGCTCATAGCTAAGCTACCCTTGAGTCCCAAATCAAACACTGATAAAGCTTCAAATGTCCCTAAATTCTATACGGTGCGTCGTATACCTATCAAAGTTTGCAACAATCAAATGCTTGTAACTTTTTTCTGGAGCGTCATAAAATCTTGAAATATTGTGACAATAAAGTACTCGTGCCTTATGTCAATTAAAATTTTCGCTCATAACTATGCTACCCTTGAGTCCCAAATCAAACACTGATAAAACTTCAAATGACCCTAACTTCTATACGGTGCGTTTTACGCCTATCAAAGTTTGCAACAATCAAATGCTTGTAACTTTTTACTGGAGCGTCAAAAAACCTTGAAATTTTGTGACAATAAAATACTCGTGCCTCTTGTCAATTTAAGCTATCGTTTATAGCTATGATACCCTTGAGTCCCAAATCAAACACTGATAAAACTTCAAATGACCCTAACTTCTATACTATGCATCCTACACATATCAAAGTTTGCAAGAATCAAATGCTTGTAACTTTTTACTGGAGCGTCAAAAAATCTTGAAACTTTGTGACAATAAAGTACTCGTGCCTCGTGTCACTTTACGCTATCTCTCATAGCTATGCTACCCTTGATTCCCAAATAAAACACTAATAAAACATCAAATGGCCCTAACTTCTATACGGTGCGTCGTATACCTATCAAAGTTTGCAACAATCAAATGCTTGTAACTTTTTTCTGGAGCGTCATAAAATCTTGAAATATTGTGACAATAAAGTATTCGTGCCTTTTGTCAATTAAAGTTATCGCTCATAACTATGCTACCCTTGAGTCCTAAATCAAACACTGATAAAACTTCAAATGGCCCTAACTTCTATACGGTGCGTCCTACACCTATCAAAGTTTTCAACAATCAAATGCTTGTAACTTTTCACTGGAGCATCATAAAATCTTGAAATATTGTGACAATAAAGTACTCGTGCCTTTTGTCAATTAAAGTTATCGCTCATAACTATGCTACCCTTGAGTCCCAAATCAAACGCTGATAAAACTTCAAATGGCCCTAACTTCTATACGGTGCGTCCTATACCTATCAAAGTTTGCAACAATAAAATGCTTGTAACTTTTTACTGGAGCGTCATAAAATCTTGAAATATTGTGACAATTAAGTACTCGTGCCTTTTTTTCAATTAAAGTTATCGCTCATAACTATGCTACCTGTCGCACTAAAAGCTCTGTCTTCGCCGTAAAATGTCTCGCCGAAGTACAAACTCGTCCAGTAATTTTTGAACGAACGAGTGAGTAGCAGACGAGCAGCCGAGAAGGAAGCAGCAAATTCTAAACAACCAAGAAGCTGGCACTGAAATTTAAACCAACCACACCACAAATATAATTGAAATGTGAATTAATAATTTTTAATCTTGTAAACAAATAATTACAAATATAATTACAAAAGTTTTAGAATAATTACAAATATAATTACAAAGTTTTAGAATTTGCTTTCTTCCGCTGCCACCACAGCATTTTCACCGCCATTGTGATAATTATTAGGAATTATATACTCCGTGCAGTCACCGCCGTACTGCTTCAGGTAATTATACTTACAGGATCAGAGAAGAAATCACCTAGATCGCTAGACTTGAATAGCCACCGCCGAGCTGTTTCAAGATTTGTTTGCATCGTCAAAGCCATCGCAAAACAAATACTGCCATACTTCGCCTTCGGAGCGCTAGTGCTTCCGAGAGCATTTTGTGACGTCATCAACAAGGGTTGATAATTTGCAACAGCCATTTCTTCAAAAATACGAACAACATTACCGACATCTGTTAATTTCAAAATTAATCGATTCTACCAGAACAAACTGCTGCAAATAATTTTCGATCGGTATTGCAGTGCCGAACCAAGCAGCTGTTGAAATTGAATAGACCTTATATAAAAGAAAAATAAATGTTGACTCGAACGAAATCAAAAAAATTAGAATCAGCAAAAGTAGACGACAGAGAGGAAAGCTCGGATTCATTGGACAGCAGAGTAATAGAAATGGCCAACGAGGGAACACAGGGCGAAGCGCAGCCGAAAGCAGTTGTAACTAGTGAACAACTGGCGCAGCTTCTCAGCAGTGTAAATATACTGCGCGAATCTGTTGACGAACTACGTAAAGAGACGCATCGTGGCCAAATAGAGATTCAACAACTTCGCACTCGAGTGGATAGGGGTGCATCCGTTGTTGGGGGTAATGAATCCTCCTTTCATGAAAGTGTGCAATCACCGCTGCCACAAACGTCGACGCAGCAACCACAGCAGATGCCGCAATCGCAGCCACCAAGTACATCGACGCCGCATAATGGTGTCATGACTTTTATCGATAGCCCCGGCGGTAAGTTATATCCACTGCCATCTTTTGATGGAAACCCTGAAGATTGGCCCCTGTTTTTAGCCAACTTCAGAGACACGACCAATGAATTTGGTTATAATAATCGCCAGAACCTTATGCGTTTGCATAAGGCACTTCAAGGGAATGCGAAGCGCGCTATGACGTCACTACTCATATATCCTGACGACGTGACCAAAGTCATGCAGGAGTTAGAGTTCAATTTTGGACGCTCTGACTTATTGATCCGCTCGCAGCTGCAAAAGGTGCAGCAGTTCCCACCGATTTATGAGAATCGACTTGAGCAAGTGTTGGAATTCTCAAACCGCGTCCGAAATATTGTCGCCTTTTTTAAGTCAGCAAAATGCGATCACCATTTGGCCAACCCTACTCTTCTTGAGCAGCTTATTGGAAAGCTTCCGCCCACCAAGCAATATGAATGGAGTCGACACGCCTCCAATAAAACGCCTTATGCCACCGTTGAAGCCTTTGCCGACTGGGTTAGTGAACTCGCAAAGGTAGTGAGCTTGATGCCAGCCATAGCTAGTACAGCTTTGCGCCAACATCAACCCCCGCAGCCGCACCAAGGGGTGCAACAAGGTAACCTTCAGAACCGTCAGACCATATCACGAGGTGCTATTCCACGTCGCGTTTTGCATAGCACCGAACCTCAAGTGGAACAGCAACAACTCAGTTGTGTGCAATGCAATTTGAGCCACAAACTGAGCGCATGTCGTCAATTTAAGGCGCTTAATACAAATGACAAATGGACTTTGGTAAAGCGTCACCGCCTTTGTTTTGCCTGCTTGCATAGAGGGCATAACGTGCTGAGTTGCCAGGCAAGGCATGCATGTGGTATAAATGGATGCACCCGTATGCATCACAACTTACTGCACCAGACAACTAAGCCGCTAGCAGAGCTGAAACCAGAGGATGTCGAGCATGTGCTTAACTGCCGTCAACACCAGCAGTCAAGCTTATTTAAGATACTACCCGTGGTGCTGTTTGGTCCATGTGGTAGCATACCTGTATTTGCGATGTTTGATGAAGGTTCTTCGGTCTCACTTCTTGAAGAGACCATCGCAAATCAACTTGGTCTCAAAGGCCCTACTGCACAGCTGACGCTTCAGTGGTATGGAGAGAAGCAAACCACGGAGCCATCGAAAAAAGTAAGCTTGAACGTACGTGCAGAGTGTGGTGGCCAGGAGTACCCACTCAGAAACGTACGCACCGTGAAGCAGCTTAACTTACCAATGCAGACATTCATCAAGCAACAGCATGGGCACTTCACAGATGTGCCAATCGCCAGCTACCAAGCCGCCAAGCCAGTCCTGCTGCTGGGATTGGATAATAGTTTTTTAGGCATATCAGAGAAAACTGTCGCCGCCGGTCCAGATCAACCTATCGCTGCGGCAACTATGTTGGGTTGGGTGGCATATGGGCCACTTCACTCAAGCACCACCTCAATGTCAAGGGTGTTGCACGTCAAAGAAGCATCTACTTTAACACAACTGAACAGATTAGTCGAAGAGTACTTTTCTGTAGAAAGTTTTGGAGTCCGCAGCACCAGCACAGTCCTGGAGTCAGATGAGAACGCCAGAGCAAGAAAAATATTGATTGAGACCACACAAAACATCGGCCAACACTATGAAGTTGGTCTATTATGGCGCAACGATGCCACTAAGCTGCCGCAGAGCTATGTTATGGCCAAGCAGCGCCTGTTAAATATTGAGGGGAAGATGTCCCGGGATGCCGCATTTGCAGCCAGATATAAAACGGAAGTCGCCAAATACATTGACAAGGGGTACGCCAAATTGTTGTCACCAGAGGCTGCTGAGAGACATAGTCCTACAACCTGGTACCTTCCTCACTTTGGTGTAGTGAACCCGCATAAGCCGGATAAGCTTCGTATCGTCTTTGATGCTGCAGCTGCTATTTCTAACGTATCGCTCAACTCAGTATTATTAAAGGGTCCTGAGCATGCGCAGCCACTTTTGGCCATCATGCACAAATTTCGACAAGGAGGTATTGCTGTTGCAGGAGATATTCAAGAAATGTTCTCACAAGTCCGCATACGAGCTGAAGACCAGGACTCACAGCGCTTTCTTTGGAGAGACGGAAATTCAGCCGAGCCAATCCGTGTCCACTCAATGATGTCGATGATCTTCGGAGCGATTTGTTCGCCATGTTGTGCAGAATACATAAAAAACGTGAACGCAGCACAGTTTTTGCCTCACATGCCAGGTGGCGCAAAAGCTATCATTGACAACACCTATGTGGATGACCTGGTCATAAGTTTTGATGACGTACAGGAGGCCGAGAAGGTAATGTTTGAGGCCCGGAAGATAAACGCTGCCGCAGGATTCACGCTCAGGAATTTCGTATCAAACTGCAAGAAGCTGCAGGTCAAACTGAATGGTAGCCAAGTCAAGCTACAAGAAGTTGTCAACACTGAACTGCAGCCAACAACAGAGAAGGTGCTGGGTATGTTTTGGAACTCTGGAGTCGACAGGTTTGAATTCCACTTTAAGTTCCATAGAATTCCACGCCAGGTGCTGGAGTACAGGAGAACACCGACTAAGAGAGAGTTGCTGGGAATCGTTATGGCTATTTACGACCCCTTTGGCCTCTTAGCCAACATCACTATTTTCGCCAAGCTACTTCTGCAGTCGCTGTGGAAGCGGAAAATCCAGTGGGATGAGCAGCTGCCATCAGATTTGGAGAAACAGTGGTTTGCATGGTGGAACGTTTTTCAGGGCGTGAAAAACTTTTCAGTCCCGCGTTGCTTGTCGTATTTGTTGCCGAATGCCGATGATATACAGCTGCACATATTCGTTGATGCTAGTGAAAGTGCATTTACAGCAGTCGCCTTTTTGCGTGTTTGCAAAGCAAACGAGGTAGAAGTCGCATTCGTTGCTGCCAAAACGAGATGTGCACCTGCAAAGGGTATGACCGTACCACGCCTGGAATTGCAAGCGGCCGTACTAGGAAGCCGACTGAAGACTTCGATTGAAGACTGTCATGATTTCAAGATCAACGCTACGACATTTTGGAGCGATTCCAAGACAATTCTGCTTTGGCTTCGTTCCACAACCCGTAAGTATAAGCAATTCGTTGCCTACCGCATTGCTGAGATACTTGCCACTTCCACGCCGATGCAATGGCGCTGGATACCAACATCGATGAACGTCGCCGACGATGCAACTAGAGCCAAGTTGCCACAGTATGTAGAGCAAGACAGCCGTTGGATATTGGGTCCAGATTTCTTGTGCCAAGAAGAAATACACTGGCCTCGAGAAGCTGGGATGCTTCTCTCAGAGCACTGTGTATCTGAAGAAGCTGTTAATCAGGTGTTACACATAATAAACACAGACAATATTCTTGATAGTTTGATCAAGTTTTCATCCTACATGAAGACGTTGAGGGTGACAGCATGGATATTTCGGTTCATTCGCAACGCCAAATCTAGATCCCGTCAGTTTGGAGAGCTCACAGCAGCTGAAGTTTCTGATGCTGACAAATTTGTATGCTGTCGCGTACAATACGAGTCATTTGCAGATGAAATGTCAGCCCTACGCGCAAGTACAGGAATTTCAAAGGCCAGTGCCATATTTAAGCTCACGCCGATGCTGTATCCTGATGGTCTGCTAAGAGTCAACGGAAGAATCGACACCGCTAATTACATTCCTGAATCAGCCCGACGCCCGATAATATTACCGCAGAAACATCGCGTGTCGCAGCTGATAATGAAGCATTACCACCAAAAGAGACATCACCAGAACGACTGCCTAACAATAAATGAAATGCGGCAAAAGTTCTGGGTGCCTCATGCTCGCACATTATTAAAAAGGATCAAGAGGGATTGTGTCATTTGTATTACCGCTCGAGCCAAGCCATCTGTGCCACTTATGGGACAGTTACCCACAGACCGCCTAACACCGTACGTCCGACCTTTTACCTACTCAGGGGTGGACTACTGTGGACCATTCTGCGTTGCTATCGGCCGCAGACGAGAGAAACGTTGGGTGGCTTTATTCACTTGCCTCACCACTCGAGCCCTACATTTGGAGGTGGCAGAAGATCTGTCCACCGATGCATTTTTAATTTGTTTCAGGAATTTTGTGAACCGTCGCGGTGTGCCGATTAGAATTCGTAGCGACAATGGCACCAACTTTATAGGTGCGCAAAAGGAGTTTCGCCAGGAGAACCGCTTATTTGACGTAGATCGGGTTCGACGGGCAATGTCAAAGGAAAACATAGAGTGGATTTTTAATTGCCCAGCCAATCCTAGCGCTGGAGGTTGTTGGGAGCGGCTTGTCCAATGCGTGAAACGCCTGCTACAGAGAACCCTGAAAGATGAGGCACCACGCTTGGAGACCTTCCGCAGCGCACTGATTGAGGCGGAAAATATAATAAACAGCCGTCCACTTACAGAACTTCCTATAACCCATGAAGAAGAGGAACCACTTACTCCGAACCACTTCTTGAGTGGCTGCCTCAATTCCACTCAAACACCTGCACCGGAAGATGAGAAAATCTGTCTGCGCAAACAATGGAGAATTGCGCAGAACCTGAAGGATCGTCTGTGGAAAAGGTGGATTGTGGAGTACTTGCCACAACTTTTGCATCGACAAAAATGGAGGAGTACAGCCTCACCACTAAGAGTAGACCAACTGGTTGTTGTATGCGATCCTGTCTTACCTAGAAGCCAATGGGTCAAAGGGCGAATAATTGAAGTCTTCACTGCCAAGGACGGCCAAGTCCGGAGTGCCGCGGTACGCACCAGCCGCGGTATTATCCGTCGACCTGCATCTAAGCTAGCCGCTTTAAGTTTCGTGGATCCCAGTATGAATCCACCGGGAGGTGGGATGTCGCACTAAAAGCTCTGTCTTCGCCGTAAAATGTCTCGCCGAAGTACAAACTCGTCCAGTAATTTTTGAACGAACGAGTGAGTAGCAGACGAGCAGCCGAGAAGGAAGCAGCAAATTCTAAACAACCAAGAAGCTGGCACTGAAATTTAAACCAACCACACCACAAATATAATTGAAATGTGAATTAATAATTTTTAATCTTGTAAACAAATAATTACAAATATAATTACAAAAGTTTTAGAATAATTACAAATATAATTACACTACCCTTGAGTCCCAAATCAAACACTAATAAAACTTCAAATGACCCTAACTTCTATACGGTGTGTCCTACACCTATCAAAGTTTGCAACAATCATATGCTTGTAACTTTTTACTGGAGCGTCAAAAAATCTTGAAATATTGTGACAATAAAGTTTGTGAGTACCAAAACAAACACTGATAAAACTTCAAATATCCCTAACTTCTATACGATGCGTCCTATACCTATCAAAGTTTGCAAGAATCAAATGCCTCTAACTTTTTACTGGAGAGTCATAGAACCTTGAAGTTTTGTGACAATAAAGTACTTGTACCTCTTGTCAATTTAAGCTATCGCTCATAGCTATGCTACCTTTGAATCCCAAATCAAACACTGATAAAACTTCAAATGGCCCTAAATTCTATACGGTGCGTACTATACCTATCAAAGTATGCAACAATCAAATGCTTGTAACTTTTTACTGGAGCGTCATAAAATCTTGAAATTTTGTGACAATAAAGTACTTCTGCCTCGTGTCACTTTACGCTATCTCTCATAGCTATGCTACCCTTGAGTCCCAAATCAAACACTGATAAATCTTCAAATGATCCTAACTTCTATACTGTGCGTCCTACACCTAACAAAGTTTGCAACAATCAAATGCTTGTAACTTTTTACTGGAGCGTCAAAAAATCTTGAAACTTTGTGACAATAAAGTACTCGTGCCTCGTGTCACTTTACGCTATCTCTCATAGCTATGCTACCCTTGATTCCCAAATAAAACACTGATAAGACTTCAAATGGCCCTAACTTCTATACGGTGCGTCGTATACCTATCAAAGTTTGCAACAATCAAATGCTTGTAACTTTTTTCTGGAGCGTCATAAAATCTTGAAATATTGTGAAAATAAAGTACTCTTGCCTTTTGTCAATTAAAGTTATCGCTCATAACTATGCTACCCTTGAGTCCCAAATCAAACGCTGATAAAACTTAAAATGGTCCTAACTTCTATACGGTGCGTCCTACACCTATCAAAGTTTTCAACAATCAAATGCTTGTAACTTTTTACTGGAGCGTCATAAAATCTTGAAATATTGTGACAATAAAGTACTCGTGCCTTTTGTCAGTTAAAGTTATCGGTCATAACTATGCTACCCTTGAGTCCCAAATCAAACACTGATAAAACTTCAAATGGCCCTAACTTCTATACGGTGCGTCCTATACCTATCAAAGTTTGCAACAATAAAATGCTTGTAACTTTTTACTGGAGCGTCATAAAATCTTGAAATATTGTGACAATAAAGTACACGTGCCTTTTGTCAATTAAAGTTCTCGCTCATAGCTATGATAACCTTGAGTCCCAAATCAAACACTGATAAAACTTCAAATGGCCATAACTTCTATACTGTGCGTCCTATACCTATCAAAGTTTGCAACATTGAAATGCTTGTAACTTTTAAATGGAGCGTCATAAAATCGTGAAATTTGTCACAATAAAGTACTCGAGCCTCTTGTCAATTAAAGTTATCGCTCATAGCTATGCTACCCTTGAGTCCCAAAAGACACACTGATAAAACTTCAAATGGCCTTAAATTCTATACGGTGCGTCCTACACCTGTCAAAGTTTGCCACAATCAAATGCTTGTAACTTTTTACTGGAGCGTCATAAAATCTTGAAATTTTGTGACAATAAAGCACTTGAGTACCAAATAAAACACTGATAAAACTTCAAATGGCCCTAACTTCTATACGATGCGTCCTATACCTATCAAAGCTTGCAACAATCAAATGCTTGTAACTTTTTACTAGAGCGTCATAAAATCTTGAAATTTTGTGACAATAAAGTACTCGTGCCTCTTGTCACTTTACGCTATCGCTCATAGCTATGCTACTCTTGAGTCACAAATCAAACACTGATTAAACTTCAAATGGCCCTAACTTCTATATGGTCTGTCCTACACTTATCAAAGTTTGCAACAATCAAATGCTTGTAACTTTTTACGGGAGCGTCATAAAATCTTGAAATTTTGTGACAATAAAGTACTCGTGGGTCTTGTCAATTTAAGCTATCGCTTATAGCTATGCTACCCTTGAGTCCCAAATCAAACATTGATAAAACTTCAAATGACCCTAACTTCTATACTGTGCGTCCTACACCTATCAATGTTTGCAACAATCAAATGCTTGTAACTTTTTACTGGAGCGTCAAAAAATCTTGAAACTTTGTGACCATAAAGTACTCGTGCCTACTGTCACTTTACGCTATCTCTCATAGCTATGCTACCCTTGGTTCCCAAATAAAACACTGATAAAACTTCAAATGGCCCTAACTTCTATACGGTGCGTCGTATACCTATCAAAGTTTGCAACAATCAAATGCTTGTAACTTTTTTCTGGAGCGTCATAAAACCTTGAAATATTGTGACAATAAAGTACTCGTGCCTTTTGTCAATTAAAGTTATCGCTCATAACTATGCTACCCTTGAGTCCCAAATCAAACACTGATAAAACTTCAAATGGCCCTAACTTCTATACGGCGCGTCCTATACCTATCAAAGTTTACAACAATCAAATGCTTGTAACTTTTTACTGGGGCGTCATAAAATCTTGAAATATTGTGACAATAAAGTGCTCGTGCCTTTTGTCAATTAAAGTTATCGCTCATAACTATGCTACCCTTGAGTCCCCAATCAAACACTGATGAAACTTCAAATGACCCTAACTTCTATACGGTGCATCCTACACCTATCAAAGTTTTCAACAATCATATGCTTGTAACTTTTTACTGGAGCGTCAAAAAACCTTGAAATTTTGTGACAATAAAGTACTCGTGCCTCTTGTCAATTTAAGCTATCGCTTATAGCTATGCTACCCTTGAGTCCCAAATCAAACACTGATAAAACTTCAAATGACCCTAACTTCTATACGGTGCGTCCTACACCTATCAAAGTTTGCAACAATCATATGCTTTTAACTTTTTACTGGAGCGTCAAAAAATCTTGAAATATTGTGATAATAAAGAACTCGAGCCTCTTGTCAATTAAAGTTATCGCTCATAGCTATGCTATCCTTGAGTCTCAAATCAAACACTGATAAAACTTCAAATGGCCATAACTTCTATACTGTGCGTCCTATACCTATCAAAGTTTGCAACATTGAATTGCTTGTAACTTTTAAATGGAGCGTCATAAAATCGTGAAATTTGTCACAATAAGGTACTTGAGCCTCTTGTCAATTAAAGTTATCGCTCATAGCTATGCTACCCTTGAGTCCCAAAAGAAACACTGACAAAACTTCAAATGGCCCCAAATTCTATACGGTGCGTCCTACACCTGTCAAAGTTTGCAACAATCAAATACTTGTAACTTTTTACTGGAGTGTCATAAAATCTTGAAATTTTGTGACAATAAAGTACTCGAGCCTCTTATCAATTTAAGCTATCGCTCATAGCTATGCTACCATTGAGTCCCAAATTAAACACAGATAAAACTTCAAATGGCCCTAATTTCTATACTGTGCGTCCTACACCTATCAAAGTTTTCAACAATCAAATGCTTGTAACTTTTTACTGGAGCTTCATAAAATCTTGAAACTTTGTGACAATAAAGTACTAGTGCCTCGTGTCACTTTACGCTATCTCTCATAGCTATGCTCCCTTGATTCCCAAATAAAACACTGATAAAACTTCAAATGGCCCTAACTTCTATACGGTGTGTCGTATACCTATCAAAGTTTGCAACAATCAAATGCTTGTACCTTTTTTCTGGAGCGTCATAAAATCTTGAAATATTGTGACAATAAAGTACTCGTGCCTTTTGTCAATTAAAGTTATCGCTCATAACTATGCTACCCTTGAGTCCCAAATCAAACACTGATAAAACTTCAAATGACCCTAACTTCTATACGGTGCTTCCTACACCTATCAAAGTTTGCAACAATCATATTACTGGAGCGTCAGAAAATCTTAAAATATTGTGATAATAAAGAACTCGTGCCTCTTGTCAATTAAAGATATCGCTCATAGCTATGCTAACCTTGAGTCCCAAATCAAACAGTGATAAAATTTCAAATGGCCATAACTTCTATACTGTGCATCCTATACCTATCAAAGTTTGCAACATTGAAATGTTTGTAACTTTTAAATGGAGCGTCATAAAATCGTGAAATTTGTCACAATAAAGTACTCGAGCCTCTTGTCAATTAAAGGTATCGCTCATAGCTATGCTACGCTTGAGTCCCAAAAGACTCACTGATAAAACTTCAAATGGCCCTAAATTCTATACGGTGCGTCCTACACCTGTCAAAGTTTGCAACAATCAAATGCTTGAAACTTTTTACTGGAGCGTCATAAAATCTTTAAATTTTGTGACAATAAAGTACTTGAGTACCAAAACAAACACTGATAAAACTTCAAATGGCCCTAACTTCTATACGATGCGTCCTATACCTATCAAAGTATGCAACAATCAAATGCTGGTAACTTTTTACTGGAGCGTCAAAAAACCTTGAAATTTTGTGACAATAAAGTACTCGTGCCTCTTGTCAATTTAAGCTATCGCTTATAGCTATGCTACCCTTGTGTCCCAAATCAAACACTGATAAAACTTCAAATGACCCTAACTTCTATACTGTGCGTCCTACACCTATCAAAGTTTGCAACAATCAAATGCTTGTAACTTTTTAATGGAGCGTCAAAAAATCTTGAAACTTTGTGACAATAAAGTACTCGTGCCTCTTGTCACTTTACGCTATCTCTCATAGCTATGCTACCCTTGATTCCCAAATAAAACACTGATAAAACTTCAAATGGCCATAACTTCTATACGGTGCGTCGTATACCTATCAAAGTTTGCAACAATCAAATGCTTGTAACTTTTTTCTGGAGCGTCATAAAACCTTGAAATATTGTGACAATAAAGTACTCGTGCCTTTTGTCAATTAAAGTTATCGCTCATAACTATGCTACCCTTGAGTCCCAAATCAAACACTGATAAAACTTCAAATGGCCCTAACTTCTATACGGTACGTCCTATACCTGTCAAAATTTGCAACAATCAAATGCTTGTAACTTTTTACTGGGGCGTCATAAAATTTTGAAATATTGTGACAATAAAGTGCTCGTGCCTTTTGTCAATTAAAGTTATCGCTCATAACTATGCTACCCTTGAGTCCCAAATAAAACACTGATAAAACTTCAAATGACCCTAACTTCTATACGGTGCGTCCTACACCTATCAAAGTTTGCAACAATCATATGCTTGTAACTTTTTACTGGAGCGTCAAAAAATCTTGAAATATTGTGATAATAAAGAACTCGTGCCTCTTGTCAATTAAAGTTATCGCTCATAGCTATGCTAACCTTGAGTCCCAAATCAAACACTGATAAAACTTCAAATGGCCATAACTTCTATACTGTGCGTCCTATACCTATCAAAGTTTGCAACATTGAATTGCTTGTAACTTTTAAATGGAGCGTCATAAAATCGTGAAATTTGTCACAATAAAGTACTTGAGCCTCTTGTCAATTTAAGTTATCGCTCATAGCTATGCTACCCTTGAGTCCCAAATTAAACACAGATAAAACTTCAAATGGCCCTAATTTCTATACTGTGCGTCCTACACCTATCAAAGTTTTCAACAATCAAATGCTTGTAACTTTTTACTGGAGCTTCATAAAATCTTGAAACTTTGTGACAATAAAGTACTAGTGCCTCGTGTCACTTTACGCTATCTCTCATAGCTATGCTCCCTTGATTCCCAAATAAAACACTGATAAAACTTCAAATGGCCCTAACTTCTATACGGTGTGTCGTATACCTATCAAAGTTTGCAACAATCAAATGCTTGTACCTTTTTTCTAGAGCGTCATAAAATCTTGAAATATTGTGACAATAAAGTACTCGTGCCTTTTGTCAATTTAAGTTATCGCTCATAACTATGCTACCCTTGAGTCACAAATCAAACACTGAAAAAACTTCAAATGACCCTAACTTCTATACGGTGCTTCCTACACCTATCAAAGTTTGCAACAATCATATTACTGGAGCGTCCGAAAATCTTAAAATATTGTGATAATAAAGAACTCGTGCCTCTTGTCAATTAAAGTTATCGTTCATAGCTATGCTATCCTTGAGTCCCAAATCAAACACTGATAAAACTTCAAATGGCCATAACTTCTATACTGTGCGTCCTATACCTATCAAAGTTTGCAACATTGAATTGCTTGTAACTTTTAAATGGAGCGTCATAAAATCGTGAAATTTGTCACAATAAGGAACTTGAGCCTCTTGTCAATTAAAGTTATCGCTCATAGCTATGCTACCCTTGAGTCCCAAAAGAAACACTGACAAAACTTCAAATGGCCCCAAATTCTATACGGTGCGTCCTACACCTGTCAAAGTTTGCAACAATCAAATACTTGTAACTTTTTACTGGAGCGTCATAAAATCTTGAAATTTTGTGACAATAAAGTACTCGACTCTCTTATCAATTTAAGCTATCGCTCATAGCTATGCTACCATTGAGACCCAAATTAAACACAGATAAAACTTCAAATGGCCCTAATTTCTATACTGTGCGTCCTACACCTATCAAAGTTTTCAACAATCAAATGCTTGTAACTTTTTACTGGAGCTTCATAAAATCTTGAAACTTTGTGACAATAAAGTACTAGTGCCTCGTGTCAATTTACGCTATCTCTCATAGCTATGCTCCCTTGATTCCCAAATAAAACACTGATAAAACTTCAAATGGCCCTAACTTCTATACGGTGTGTCGTATACCTATCAAAGTTTGCAACAATCAAATGCTTGTACCTTTTTTCTGGAGCATCATAAAATCTTGAAATATTGTGACAATAAAGTACTCGTGCCTTTTGTCAATTAAAGTTATCGCTCATAACTATGCTACCCTTGAGTCCCAAATCAAACACTGATAAAACTTCAAATGACCCTAACTTATATACGGTGCTTCCTACACCTATCAAAGTTTGCAACAATCATATTACTGGAGCGTCAGAAAATCTTAAAATATTGCGATAATAAAGAACTCGTGCCTCTTGTCAATTAAAGTTATCGCTCATAGCTATGCTACGCTTGAGTCCCAAAAGACTCACTGATAAAACTTCAAATGGCCCTAAATTCTATACGATGCGTCCTATACCTATCAAAGTATGCAACAATCAAATGCTGGTAACTTTTTACTGGAGCGTCAAAAAACCTTGAAATTTTGTGACAATAAAGTACTCGTGCCTCTTGTCAATTTAAGCTATCGCTTATAGCTATGCTACCCTTGAGTCCCAAATCAAACACTGATAAAACTTCAAATGACCCTAACTTCTATACTGTGCGTCCTACACCTATCAAAGTTTGCAACAATCAAATGCTTGTAACTTTTTACTGGAGCGTCAAAAAATCTTGAAACTTTGTGACCATAAAGTACTCGTGCCTCTTGTCACTTTACGCTATCTCTCATAGCTATGCTACCCTTGATTCCCAAATAAAACACTGATAAAACTTCAAATGGCCATAACTTCTATACGGTGCGTCGTATACCTATCAAAGTTTGCAACAATCAAATGCTTGTAACTTTTTTCTGGAGCGTCATAAAACCTTGAAATATTGTGACAATAAAGTACTCGTGCCTTTTGTCAATTAAAGTTATCGCTCATAACTATGCTACCCTTGAGTCCCAAATCAAACACTGATAAAACTTCAAATGGCCCTAACTTCTATACGGTACGTCCTTTACCTATCAAAGTTTGCAACAATCAAATGCTTGTAACTTTTTACTGGGGCGTCATAAAATGTTGAAATATTGTGACAATAAAGTGCTCGTGCCTTTTGTCAATTAAAGTTATCGCTCATAACTATGCTACCCTTGAGTCTCAAATCAAACACTGATAAAACTTCAAATGACCCTAACTTCTATACGGTGCGTCCTACACCTATCAAAGTTTGCAACAATCATATGCTTGTAACTTTTTACTGGAGCGTCAAAAAATCTTGAAATATTGTGATAATAAAGAACTCGTGCCTCTTGTCAATTAAAGTTATCGCTCATAGCTATGCTAACCTTGAGTCCCAAATCAAACAGTGATAAAACTTCAAATATCCATAACTTCTATACTGTGCATCGTATACCTATCAAAGTTTGCAACATTGAAATGCTTGTAACTTTTAAATGGAGCGTCATAAAATCGTGAAATTTGTCACAATAAAGTACTCGAGCCTCTTGTCAATTAAAGATATCGCTGATAGCTATGCTACCCTTGAGTCCCAAAAGACTTACTGATAAGACTTCAAATGGCCCTAAATTCTATACGGTGCGTCCTACACCTGTCAAAGTTTGCAACAATCAAATACTTGTAACTTTTTACTGGAGCGTCATAAAATCTTCAAATTTTGTGACAATAAAGTACTTGAGTACCAAAACAAACACTGATAAAACTTCAAATGGCCCTAACTTCTATACGATGCGTCCTATACCTATCAAAGTATGCAACAATCAAATGCTGGTAACTTTTTACTGGAGCGTCAAAAAACCTTGAAATTTTCTGACAATAAAGTACTCGTGCCTCTTGTCAATTTAAGCTATCGCTTATAGCTATGCTACCCTTGAGTCCCAAATCAAACACTGATAAAACTTCAAATGACCCTAACTTCTATACTGTCTGTCGTATACCTATCAAAGTTTGCAACAATCAAATGCTTGTAACTTTTTTCTGGAGCGTCATAAAACTTTGAAATATTGTGACAATAAAGTACTCGTGCCTTTTGTCAATTAAAGTTATCGCTCATAACTATGCTACCCTTGAGTCCCAAATCAAACACTGATAAAACTTCAAATGGCCCTAACTTCTATACGGTACGTCCTATACCTATCAAAGTTTGCAACAATCAAATGCTTGTAACTTTTTACTGTGGCGTCATAAAATCTTGTAATATTGTGACAATAAAGTGCTCGTGCCTTTTGTCAATTAAAGTTATCGCTCATAACTATGCTACCCTTGAGTCCCAAATCAAACACTGATAAAACTTCAAATGACCCTAACGTCTATACGGTGCGTCCTACACCTATCAAAGTTTGCAACAATCATATGCTTGTAACTTTTTACTGGAGCGTCAAAAAATCTTGAAATATTGTGATAATAAAGAACTCGTGCCTCTTGTCAATTAAAGTTATCGCTCATAGCTATGCTAACCTTGAGTCCCAAATCAAACACTGATAAAACTTCAAATGGCCATAACTTCTATACTGTGCGTCCTACACCTATCAAAGTTTTCAACAATCAAATGCTTGTAACTTTTTACTGGAGCTTCATAAAATCTTGAAACTTTGTGACAATAAAGTACTAGTGCCTCGTGTCACTTTACGCTATCTCTCATAGCTATGCTCCCTTGATTCCCAAATAAAACACTGATAAAACTTCAAATGGCCCTAACTTCTATACGGTGCGTCGTATACCTATCAAAGTTTGCAACAATCAAATGCTTGTACCTTTTTTCTGGAGCGTCATAAAATCTTGAAATATTGTGACAATAAAGTACTCGTGCCTTTTGTCAATTAAAGTTATCGCTCATAACTATGCTACCATTGAGTCCCAAATCAAACACTGATAAAACTTCAAATTACCCTAACTTCTATACGGTGCTTCCTACACCTATCAAAGTTTGTAACAATCATATTACTGGAGCGTCAGAAAATCTTAAAATATTGTGATAATAAAGAACTCGTGCCTCTTGTCAATTAAAGTTATCGCTCATAGCTATGCTAACCTTGAGTCCCAAATCAAACAGTGGTAAAACTTCAAATATCCATAACTTCTATACTGTGCATCCTATACCTATCAAAGTTTGCAACATTGAAATGCTTGTAACTTTTAAATGGAGCGTCATAAAATCGTGAAATTTGTCACAATAAAGTACTCGAGCCTCTTGTCAATTAAAGGTATCGCTCATAGCTATGCTACCCTTGAGTCCCAAAAGACTCACTGATAAAACTACAAATGGCCCTAAATTCTATACGGTGCGTCCTACACCTGTCAAAGTTTGCAACAATCAAATGCTTGAAACTTTTTACTGGAGCGTCATAAAATCTTGAAATTTTGTGACAATAAAGTACTTGAGTACCAAAACAAACACTGATAAAACTTCAAATGGCCCTAACTTCTATACGATGCGTCCTATACCTATCAAAGTATGCAACAATCAAATGCTGGTAACTTTTTACTGGAGCGTCAAAAAACCTTGAAATTTTGTGACAATAAAGTACTCGTGCCTCTTGTCAATTTAAGCTATCGCTTATAGCTATGCTACCCTTGAGTCCCAAATCAAACACTGATAAAACTTCAAATGACCCTTACTTCTATACTGTGCGTCCTACACCTATCAAAGTTTGCAACAATCAAATGCTTGTAACTTTTTACTGGAGCGTCAAAAAATCTTGGAACTTTGTGACCATAAAGTACTCGTGCCTCTTGTCACTTTACGCTATCTCTCATAGCTATGCTACCCTTGATTCCCAAATAAAACACTGATAAAACTTCAAATGGCCCTAACTTCTATACGGTGCGTCGTATACCTATCAAAGTTTGCAACAATCAAATGCTTGTAACTTTTTTCTGGAGCGTCATAAAACCTTGAAATATTGTAACAATAAAGTACTCGTGCCTTTTGTCAATTAAAGTTATCGCTCATAACTATGCTACCCTTGAGTCCCAAATCAAACACTGATAAAACTTCAAATGGCCCTAACTTCTATACGGTACGTCCTATACCTATCAAAGTTTGCAGCAATCAAATGCTTGTAACTTTTTACTGGGGCGTCATAAAATCTTGAAATATTGTGACAATAAAGTGCTCGTGCCTTTTGTCAATTAAAGTTATCGCTCATAACTATGCTACCCTTGAATCCCAAATCAAACACTGATAAAACTTCAAATGACCCTATCTTCTATACGGTGCGTCCTACACCTATCAAAGTTTGCAACAATCATATGCTTGTAACTTTTAAATGGAGCGTCATAAAATCGTGAAATTTGTCACAATAAAGTACTTGAGCCTCTTGTCAATTAAAGTTATCGCTCATAGCTATGCTACCCTTGAGTCCCAAAAGAAACACTGACAAAACTTCAAATGGCCCTAAATTCTATACTGTGCGTCCTACACCTGTCAAAGTTTGTAACAATGAAATACTTGTAACTTTTTACTGGAGCGTCATAAAATCTTGAAACTTTGTGACAATAAAGTACTCGAGCCTCTTATCAATTTAAGCTATCGCTCATAGCTATGCTACCATTAAGTCCCAAATCAAACACAGATAAAACTTCAAATGGCCCTAATTTCTATACTGTGCGTCCTATACGTATCAAAGTTTTCAACAATCAAATGCTTGTAACTTTTTACTGGAGCTTCATAAAATCTTGAAACTTTGTGACAATAAAGTACTAGTGCCTCGTGTCACTTTACGCTATCTCTCATAGTTATGCTCCCTTGATTCCCAAATAAAACACTGATAAAACTTCAAATGGCCCTAACTTCTATACGGTGTGTCGTATACCTATCAAAGTTTGCAACAATCAAATGCTTGTACCTTTTTTCTGGAGCGTGATAAAATCTTGAAATATTGTGACAATAAAGTACTCGTGCCTTTTGTCAATTAAAGTTATCGCTCATAACTATGCTACCCATGAGTCCCAAATCAAACACTTATAAAACTTCAAATGACCCTAACTTCTATACGGTGCTTCCTACACCAATCAAAGTTTGCAACAATCATATTACTGGAGCGTCAGAAAATCTTAAAATATTGTGATAATAAAGAACTCGTTCCTCTTGTCAATTAAAGTTATCGCTCATAGCTATGCTAACCTTGAGTCCCAAATCAAACAGTGATAAAACTTCAAATGGCCATAACTTCTATACGGTGCGTCCTATACCTATCAAAGTTTGCAGCAATAAAATGCTTGTAACTTTTTACGGGAGCGTCATAAAATCTAGAAATATTGTGACAATAAAGTACTCGTGCCTTTTGTCAATTAAAGTTCTCGCTCATAACTATCCTGCCCTTGAGTCCCAAATCAAACACTGATAAAACTTCAAATGACCCTAACTTCTATACGGTGCGTCCTACACCTATCAAAGTTTGCAACAATCATATGCTTGTAACTTTTTACTGGAGCGTCAAAAAATCTTGAAATATTGTGATAATAAAGAACTCGTGCCTCTTGTCAATTAAAGTTATCGCTCATAACTATCCTACCCTTGAGTCCCAAATCAAACACTGAAAAAACTTCAAATGGCCCTAACTTCTATACGGTGCGTCCTATACCTATCAACGTTTGCAGCAATAAAATGCTTGTAACTTTTTACGGGAGCGTCATAAAATCTTGAAATATTGTGACAATAAAGTACTCGTGCCTTTTGTCAATTAAAGTTCTCGCTCATAACTATCCTACCCTTGAGTCCCAAATCAAACACTGATAAAACTTCAAATGACCCTAACTTCTATACGGTGCGTCCTACACCAATCAAAGTTTGCAACAATCATATTACTGGAGCGTCAGAAAATCTTAAAATATTGTGATAATAAAGTACTCGTGCCTTTTGTCAATTAAAGTTATCGCTCATAACTATGCTACCCATGAGTCCCAAATCAAACACTTATAAAACTTCAAATGACCCTAACTTCTATACGGTGCTTCCTACACCAATCAAAGTTTGCAACAATCATATTACTGGAGCGTCAGAAAATCTTAAAATATTGTGATAATAAAGAACTCGTTCCTCTTGTCAATTAAAGTTATCGCTCATAGCTATGCTAACCTTGAGTCCCAAATCAAACAGTGATAAAACTTCAAATGGCCATAACTTATATACGGTGCGTCCTATACCTATCAAAGTTTGCAGCAATAAAATGCTTGTAACTTTTTACGGGAGCGTCATAAAATCTTGAAATATTGTGACAATAAAGTACTCGTGCCTTTTGTCAATTAAAGTTCTCGCTCATAACTATCCTGCCCTTGAGTCCCAAATCAAACACTGATAAAACTTCAAATGACCCTAACTTCTATACGGTGCGTCCTACACCTATCAAAGTTTGCAACAATCATATGCTTGTAACTTTTTACTGGAGCGTCAAAAAATCTTGAAATATTGTGATAATAAAGAACTCGTGCCTCTTGTCAATTAAAGTTATCGCTCATAACTATCCTACCCTTGAGTCCCAAATCAAACACTGAAAAAACTTCAAATGGCCCTAACTTCTATACGGTGCGTCCTATACCTATCAACGTTTGCAGCAATAAAATGCTTGTAACTTTTTACTGGAGCGTCAAAAAATCTTGAAATATTGTGATAATAAAGAACTCGTGCCTCTTGTCAATTAAAGTTATCGCTCATAGCTATGCTAACCTTGAGTCCCAAATCAAACACTGAAAAAACTTTAAATGGCCATAACTTCTATACTGTGAGTCCTATACCTATCAAAGTTTGCAACATTGAAATGCTTGTAACTTTTTAATGGAGCGTCATAAAATCGTGAAATTTGTCACAATAAAGTACTCGAGCCTCTTGTCAATTTAAGCTATCGCTCATAGCTATGCTATCATTGAGTCCCAAATCAAACACAGATAAAACTTCAAATGGCCCTAATTTCTATACTGTGCGTCCTACACCCATCAAAGTTTTCAACAATCAAATGCTTGTAACTTTTTACTGGAGCGTCGTAAAATCTTGAAACTTTGTGACAATAAAGTACTCGTGCCTCGTGTCACTTTACGCTATCTCTCATAGCTATGCTCCCTTCATTCCCAAATAAAACACTGATAAAACTTCAAATGGCCCTAACTTCTATACGGTGCGTCGCATACCTATCAAAGTTTGCAACAATCTTGTACCTTTTTTCTGGAGCGTCATAAAATCTTGAAATATTGTGACAATAAAGTACTCGTGCCTTTTGTCAATTAAAGTTATCGCTCATAACTAAGCTACCCTTGAGTCCCAAATCAAACACTGATAAAACTTCAAATGGCCCTAACTTCTATACGGTGCGTCCTATACCTATCAAATTTGCAGCAATAAAATGCTTGTAACTTTTTACGGGAGCGTCATAAAATCTTGAAATATTGTGACAATAAAGTACTCGTGCCTTTTGTCAATTAAAGTTATCGCTCATAACTATCCTACCATTGAGTCCCAAATCAAACACTGATAAAACTTCAAATGACCCTAACTTCTATACGGTGCGTCCTACACCTATCAAAGTTTGCAACAATCATATGCTTGTAAATTTTTACTGGAGCGTCAAAAAATCTTGAAATATAGTGATAATAAAGAACTCGTGCCTCTTGTCAATTAAAGTTATCGCTCATAGCTATGCTAACCTTGAGTCCCAAATCAAACACTGATAAAACTTCAAATGGCCCTAAATTCTATACGGTGCGTCCTACACCTATCAAATTTGCAGCAATAAAATGCTTGTAACTTTTTACTGGAGCGTCATAAAATCTTGAAATTTTGTGACAATAAAGTACTTGAGTACCAAAACAAACACGGATAAAACTTCAAATGGCCCTAACTTCTATACGATGCGTCCTATACCTATCAAAGTTGGCAATAATCAAATGCTTGTAACTTTTTACTAGAGCGTCATAAAATCTTGAAATTTTGTGACAATAAAGTACTCGTGCCTCTTGTCACTTAACGCTATCGCTCATAGCTATGCTACTCTTGAGTCACAAATCAAACACTGATTAAACTTCAAATGGCCCTAACTTCTATATGGTCTGTCCTACACCTATCAAAGTTTTCAACAATCAAATGCTTGTAACTTTTTACGGGAGCGTCATAAAATCTGGAAATTTTGTGACAATAAAGTACTCGTGGGTCTTGTCAATTTAAGCTGTCGCTCATAGCTAAGCTACCCTTGAGTCCCAAATCAAACACTGATAAAACTTGAAATGTCCCTAAATTCTATACGGTGCGTCCTATACCTATCAAAGTTTGCAACAATCAAATGCTTCTAACTTTTTACTGGAGCGTCATAAAATCTTGAAATTTTGTGACAATAAAGTACATCTGCCTCTTGTCAATTTAAGCTATCGCTCATAGCTATGCTACCTTTGAATCCCAAATCAAACACTGATAAAACTTCAAATGGCCCTTAATTCTATACGGTGCGTACTATACCTATCAAAGTATGCAACAATCAAATGCTTGTAACTTTTTACTGGAGCGTCAAAAAACCTTGAAATTTTGTGACAATAAAGTACTCGTGCCTCTTGTTAATTGAAGCTATCGCTTATAGCTATGCTACCCTTGAGTCCCAAATCAAACACTGATAAAACTTCAAATGACCCTAACTTCTATACTGTGCGTCCTACACCTATCAAAGTTTGCAACAATCAAATGCTTGTAACTTTTTACTGGAGCGTCAAAAAATCTTGAAATATTGTGATAATAAAGAACTCGTGCCTCTTGTCAATTAAAGTTATCGCTCATAACTATGCTACCCTTGAGTCCCAAATCAAACACTGATAAAACTTCAAACGGCCCTACAAGAATCAAATGCTTGTAACTTTTTACTGGGGCGTCATAAAATCTTGAAATATTGTGACAATAAAGTGCTCGTGCCTTTTGTCAATTAAAGTTATCGCTCATAACTATGCTACCCTTGAGTCCCAAATCAAACACTGATAAAACTTCAAATGACCCTAACTTCTATACGGTACGTCCTACACCTATCAAAGTTTGCAACAATCATATGCTTGTAACTTTTGACTGGAGCGTCAAAAAATCTTGAAATATTGTGATAAAAAAGAACTCGTGCCTCTTGTCAATTAAAGTTATCGCTCATAGCTATGCTAACCTTGAGTCCCAAATCAAACACTGATAAAACTGCAAATGGCCATAACTTCTATACTGTGCGTCCTATACCTATCAAAGTTTGCAACATTGAATTGCTTGTAACTTTTAAATGGAGCGTCATAAAATCGTGAAATTTGTCACAATAAAGTACTTGAGCCTCTTGTCAATTAAAGTTATCGCTCATAGCTATGCTACCCCTGAGTCCCAAAAGAAACACTGACAAAACTTCAAATGGCCCTAAATTCTATACGGTGCGTCCTACACCTGTCAAAGTTTGCAACAATCAAATACTTGTAACTTTTTCCTGGAGCGTCATAAAATATTGAAATTTTGTGACAATAAAGTACTCGAGCCTCTTATCAATTTAAGCTATCGCTCATAGCTATGCTACCATTGAGTCCCAAATCAAACACAGATAAAACTTCAAATAGCCCTAATTTCTATACTGTGCGTCCTACACCTATCAAAGTTTTCAACAATCAAATGCTTGTAACTTTTTACTGGAGCTTCATAAAATCTTGAAACTTTGTGACAATAAAGTACTAGTGCCTCGTGTCACTTTACGCTATCTCTCATAGCTATGCTACCCTTGAGTCCCAAATAAAACACTGATAAAACTTCAAATGGCCCTAGCTTCTATACGGTGTGTCGTATACCTATCAAAGTTTGCAACAATCAAATGCTTGTACCTTTTTTCTGGAGCGTCATAAAATCTTGAAATATTGTGACAATAAAGTACTCGTGCCTTTTGTCAATTGAAGTTATCGCTCATAACTATGCTACCCTTGAGTCCCAAATCAAACACTGATAAAACTTCAAATGGCCCTAACTTCTATACGGTGCGTCCTACACCTATCAAAGTTTTCAACAATCAAATGCTTGTAACTTTTTACTGGAGCGTCAAAAAATCTTGAAATATTGTGACAATAAAGTACTCGTGCCTTTTGTCAATTAAAGTTATCGCTCATAACTATGCTACCCTTGAGTCCCAAATCAAACACCGATAAAACTTCAAATGGCCCTAACTTCTATACGGTGCGTCCTATACCTATCAAATTTGCAACAATAAAATGCTTGTAACTTTTTACTGGAGCGTCATAAAATCTTGAAATATTGTGACAATAAAGTACTCGTGCCTTTTGTCAATTAAAGTTATCGCTCATAACTATGCTACCCTAGAGTCCCAAATCAAACACTGATAAAACTTCAAATGACCCTAACTTCTATACGGTGCTTCCTACACCTATCAAAGTTTGCAACAATCATATTACTGGAGCGTCAGAAAATCTTAAAATATTGTGATAATAAAGAACTCGTGCCTCTTGTCAATTAAAGTTATCGCTCATAGCTATGCTAAATTTGAGTCCCAAATCAAACAGTGATAAAACTTCAAATGGCCATAACTTCTATACTGTGCATCCTATACCTATCAAAGTTTGCAACATTGAAATGCTTGTAACTTTTAAATGGAGCGTCATAAAATCGTGAAATTTGTCACAATAAAGTACTCGAGCCTCTTGTCAATTAAAGGTATCGCTCATAGCTATGCTACCCTTGAGTCCCAAAAGACTCACTGATAAAACTTCAAATGGCCCTAAATTCTATACGGTGCGTCCTACACCTGTCAAAGTTTGCAACAATCAAATGCTTGAAACTTTTTACTGGAGCGTCATAAAATCTTGAAATTTTGTGACAATAAAGTACTCGTGCCTCTTGTCACTATACGCTATCGCTCATAGCTATGCTACTCTTGAGTCACAAATCAAACACTGATTAAACTTCAAATGGCCCTAACTTCTATATGGTCTGTCCTACACCTATCAAAGTTTGCAACAATCAAATGCTTGTAACTTTTTATGGGAGCGTCATAAAATCTTGAAATTTTCTGACAATAAAGTACTCGTGGGTCTTGTCAATTTAAGCTCTCGCTCATAGCTAAGCTACCTTTGAGTCCCAAATTAAACACTGATAAAACTTGAAATATCCCTAAATTCTATACGGTGCGTCCTATACCTATCAAAGTTTGCAACAATCAAATGCTTCTAACTTTTTACTGGAGCGTCATACAACCTTGAAATTTTGTGACAATAAAGTACTTGTGCCTCTTGTCAATTTAAGCTATTGCTCATAGCTATGCTACCTTTGAATCCCAAATCAAACACTGATAAAACTTCAAATGGCCCTAAATTCTATACGGTGCGTACTATACCTATCAAAGTATGCAACAATCAATTGCTTGTAACTTTTAAATGGAGCGTCATAAAATCGTGAAATTTGTCACAATAAAGTACTTGAGCCTCTTGACAATTAAAGTTATCGCTGATAGCTATGCTACCCTTGAGTCCCAAAAGAAACACTGACAAAACTTCAAATGGCCCTAAATTCTATACGGTGCGTCCTACACCTGTCAAAGTTTGCAACAATCAAATGCTTGTAACTTTTTACTGGAGCGTCATAAAATCTTGAAATTTTGTGACAATAAAGTACTCGAGCCTCTTATCAATTTAAGCTATCGGTCATAGCTATGCTACCATTGAGTCCCAAATCAAACACAGATAAAACTTCAGATGGCCCTAATTTCTATACTGTGCGTCCTACACCCATCAAAGTTTTCAACAATCAAATGCTTGTAACTTTTTACTGGAGCGTCGTAAAATCTTGAAACTTTGTGACAATAAAGTACTCGTGCCTCGTGTCACTTTACGCTATCTCTCATAGCTATGCTCCCTTGATTCCCAAATAAAACACTTATAAAACTTCAAATGGCCCTAACTTCTATACGGTGCATCCTATACCTATCAAAGTTTGCAACAGTCAAATGCTTCTAACTTTTTACTGGAGCGTCATAGAACCTTAAAATTTTGTGACAATAAAGTACTTGTGTCTCTAGTCAATTTACGCTATCGCTCATAGCTATGCTACCTTTGAATCCCAAATCAAACACTGATAAAACTTCAAATGGCCCTTAATTCTATACGGTGCGTACTATACCTATCAAAGTATGCAACAATCAAATGCTTGTAACTTTTTACTGGAGCGTCAAAAAACCTTGAAATTTTGTGACAATAAAGTACTCGTGCCTCTTGTCAATTTAAGCTATCGCTTATAGCTATGCTACCCTTGAGTCCCAAATCAAACACTGATAAAACTTCAAATGACCCTAACTTCCATACTGTGCGTCCTACACCTATCAAAGTTTGCAACAATCAAATGCTTGTAACTTTTTACTGGAGCGTCATAAAACCTTGAAATTTTCTGACAATAAAGTACTCGTGGGTCTTGTCAATTTAAGCTCTCGCTCATAGCTAAGCTACCTTTGAGTCCCAAATTAAACACTGATAAAACTTGAAATATCCCTAAATTCTATACGGTGCGTCCTATACCTATCAAAGTTTGCAACAATCAAATGCTTCTAACTTTTTACTGGAGCGTCATACAACCTTGAAATTTTGTGACAATAAAGTACTTGTGCCTCTTGTCAATTTAAGCTATCGCTCATAGCTATGCTACCTTTGAATCCCAAATCAAACACTGATAAAACTTCAAATGGCCCTAAATTCTATACGGTGCGTACTATACCTATCAAAGTATGCAACAATCAATTGCTTGTAACTTTTAAATGGAGCGTCATAAAATCGTGAAATTTGTCACAATAAAGTACTTGAGCCTCTTGACAATTAAAGTTATCGCTGATAGCTATGCTACCCTTGAGTCCCAAAAGAAACACTGACAAAACTTCAAATGGCCCTAAATTCTATACGGTGCGTCCTACACCTGTCAAAGTTTGCAACAATCAAATGCTTGTAACTTTTTACTGGAGCGTCATAAAATCTTGAAATTTTGTGACAATAAAGTACTCGAGCCTCTTATCAATTTAAGCTATCGGTCATAGCTATGCTACCATTGAGTCCCAAATCAAACACAGATAAAACTTCAGATGGCCCTAATTTCTATACTGTGCGTCCTACACCCATCAAAGTTTTCAACAATCAAATGCTTGTAACTTTTTACTGGAGCGTCGTAAAATCTTGAAACTTTGTGACAATAAAGTACTCGTGCCTCGTGTCACTTTACGCTATCTCTCATAGCTATGCTCCCTTGATTCCCAAATAAAACACTTATAAAACTTCAAATGGCCCTAACTTCTATACGGTGCATCCTCTACCTATCAAAGTTTGCAACAGTCAAATGCTTCTAACTTTTTACTGGAGCGTCATAGAACCTTAAAATTTTGTGACAATAAAGTACTTGTGTCTCTAGTCAATTTACGCTATCGCTCATAGCTATGCTACCTTTGAATCCCAAATCAAACACTGATAAAACTTCAAATGGCCCTTAATTCTATACGGTGCGTACTATACCTATCAAAGTATGCAACAATCAAATGCTTGTAACTTTTTACTGGAGCGTCAAAAAACCTTGAAATTTTGTGACAATAAAGTACTCGTGCCTCTTGTCAATTTAAGCTATCGCTTATAGCTATGCTACCCTTGAGTCCCAAATCAAACACTGATAAAACTTCAAATGACCCTAACTTCCATACTGTGCGTCCTACACCTATCAAAGTTTGCAACAATCAAATGCTTGTAACTTTTTACTGGAGCGTCATAAAACCTTGAAATATTGTGACAATAAAGTACTCGTGCCTTTTGTCAATTAAAGTTATCGCTCATAACTATGCTACCCTTGAGTCCCAAATCAAACACTGATAAAACTTCAAATGGCCCTAACTTCTATACGGTTCGTCCTACACCTATCAAAGTTTGCAACAATCAAATGCTTGTAACTTTTTACTGGAGCGTCATAAAACCTTGAAATTTTGTGATAATAAAGTACTCGAGCCTCTTGTGAATTTAAGCTATCGCTCATAGCTATGCTACCCTTGAGTCCCAAATCAAACACTGATAAAACTTCAAATGGCAATAACTTCTATACTGTGCGTCCTATACCTATCAAAGTTTGCAACATTGAATTGCTTGTAACTTTTAAATGGAGCGTCATAAAATCGTGAAATTTGTCACAATAAAGTACTTGAGCCTCTTGTCAATTAAAGTTATCGCTCATAGCTATGCTACCCCTGAGTCCCAAAAGAAACACTGACAAAACTTCAAATGGCCCTAAATTCTATACGGTGCGTCCTACACCTGTCAAAGTTTGCAACAATCAAATACTTGTAACTTTTTTACTGGAGCGTTATAAAATCTTGAAATTTTGTGACAATAAAGTACTCGAGCCTCTTATCAATTTAAGTTATCGCTCCTAGCTATGCTACTGTTGAGTCACAAATCACACACTGATTAAACTTCAAATGGCCCTAACTTCTATATAGTCTGTCCTACACCTATCAAAGTTTGCAACAAATAAAATGCTTGTAAATTTTTACGGGAGCGTCATAAAATATTGAAATTTTGTGACAATAAAGTACTCGTGGTTCTTGTCAATTTAAGCTGTCGCTCGTGGCTAAGCTACCCTTGAGTCCCAAATCAAACACTGATAAAACTTGAAATGTCCCTAAATTCTATACGGTGCGTCCTATACCTATCAAAGTTTGCAACAATCAAATGCTTCTAACTTTTTACTGGAGCGTCATAGAACCTTGAAATTTTGTGACAATAAAGTACTTGTGCCTCTTGTCAATTTAAGCTATCGCTCGTAGCTATGCTACCTTTGAATCCCAAATCAAACACTGATAAAACTTCAAATGGCCCTAAATTCTATACGGTGCGTATTATACCTAACAAAGTTTGCAACAATCAAATGCTTCTAACTTTTTACTGGAGCGTCAAAAAATCTTGAAACTTTGTGGCAATAAAGTACTCGTGCCTCGTATCACTTTACGCTATCTCTCATAGCTATGCTACCCTTGATTCCCAAATAAAACTCTGATAAAACTTCAAATGGCCCTAACTTCTATACGGTGCGTCGTATACCTATCAAAGTTTGCAACAATCAAATGCTTGTAACTTTTTTCTGGAGCGTCATAAAATCTTGAAATATTGTGACAATATTAACTATGCTACCCTTGAGGCCCAAATCAAACACTGATAAAACTTCAAATGGCCCTAACTTCTATACGGTGCGTCCTACACCTCTCAAAGTTTTCAACAATAAAATGCTTGTAACTTTTTACTGGAGCGTCATAAAACCTTGAAATTTGGTGACAATAAAGTACTCGTGCCTCTTGTCAATTTAATCTATCGCTCATAGCTATGCTACCCTTGAGTTCCAAATCAAACTCTGATAAAACTTCAAATGGCACTAACTTCTATATGGTGCGTCTTATACTTATCAAAGTTTGCAACAATCAAATGCTTGTAACGTTTTACTGGAGTGTCATAAAACCTTGAAATTTTGTGACAATTAAGTACTCGTGCCTCTTGTCAATTAAACTTATCGCTAATTGCTGTACTACCCTTGAGTCCCAGAAGACACACTGATAAAACTTCAAATTACCCTAAATTCTATACGGTGCGTCCTACACCTGTCAAAGTTTGCAACAATCAAATGCTTGTAACTTTTTACCGGAGCATCATAAAACCTTGAAATTTTGTGACAATAAGGTACTCGTGGGTTTTGTCAATTTAAGTTTTCACTCGTAGCTTTGCTACCCTTGAGTCCCAAATCAAACACTGATAAAACTTCAAATGTCCCTAAATTCTATACGGTGCGTCCTATACCTAACAAAGTTTGCAACAATCAAATGATTCTAACTTTTTACTGGAGCGTCATAGAACCTTGAAATTTTGTGACAATAAAGTACTCGTGCCGCTTATCAATTTAAGCTATCGCTCATAGCTATGCTACCCTTGAATCACACATCAAACACTGATAAAACTTCAAATGGCCCTAAATTCTCTACGGTGCGTACTATACCTATCAAAGTTTGCAAGAATCAAATGCTTCTTACTTTTTACTGGAGCGTCATAAAACCTTGAAATTTTGTGACAATAAATTACTCGTGCCTCTTATCAATTTAAGCTATCGCTCATAGCTATTGCTACCCTTGAGTCCAAAATAAAACACTGATAAAACTGCAAATGACTGTAACTTCTATACGGTGCGTCCTACACCTATCAAAGTTTGCAACAATCAAATGCGTGCAACTTTTTACTGGAGCGTCATAAAATCTTGAAATTCTGTGACAAAGTACTCGTGCCTCTTATCAATTTAACCTGTCGCTCTTAGCTATGCTACCCTTGATTCCCAAATAAAACACTGATAAAACTTCAAATGGCCATAACTTCTATACTGTGCGTCCTACACCTATCAAAGTTTGCAACAATCAAATGCTTGTAACTTTTTACTGGAGCGTAATAAATCGTGAAACTTTGTGACAATAAAGTACTCGAGTCTCTTGTCAATTAAAGTTGTCGCTCATAGCTATGCTACCCTTGAGTCCCAAAACAAACACTGATAACACTTCAAATGCAACAATCAAATGCTTGTAACTTTTTATTGTAGCGTCATAAAATCTTGAAATTTTGTGAGAATAAAGTACTCGTGCCTCTTATCAATTTAAGCTATCGCTCATGGCTATGCTACCCTTGAATCCCAAATCAAATACTGATAAAACTTCAAATGTCCCTAAATTCTATACGGTGCGTCCTATACCTATCAAAGTTTGCAACAATCAAATGCTTGTAACTTTTTACTGGAGCGTTAAAAAAATCTTGAAATTTTGTGACAATAAAGGACTCGTGCCTCTTGTCAATTTAAGCTATCGCTCATAGCTATACTACCCCTGAGTCCCAAATCAAACACTGATAAAACTTCAAATGGCCCTAACTTCTATGCGGTGCGTCCTACACCTATCAAAGTTTGCAACAATCAAATGCTTGTAACTTTTTACTGGAGCGTCATAAAATATTGAAATTTTGTGACAACCGTCCTCGTGCCTCTTGTCAATTTAAGCTTTCGCTCATAGCTATGCTACCCTTGACTCTCAAATCAAACACTGATAAAACTTCAAATGGCCCTAACTTCTATACGGTGCGTCCTACACCTATCAAAGTTTGCAACAATCAAATGCTTGTAACTTTTTACTGGAGCGTCATAAAATATTGAAATTTTGTGACAACCGTCCTCGTGCCTCTTGTCAATTTAACCTATCGCTCATAGCTATGCTACCCCTGAGTCCAAAATCAAACACTATTAAAACTTCAAATGGCCCTAACTTCTATGCGGTGCGTCCTACATCTATCAAAATTTTCAACAATCAAATGCTTGTAACTTTTTACTGGAGCGTCATAAAATCTTGAAGTTTTGTGACAATAAAGTACTCGTGCCTCTTGTCAATTTAAGCATTCGCTCATAGCTATGCTACCCTTGAGTCCCAGATGAAACACTGATAAAACTTCAAATGGCCCTAATTTCTATACTGTGCTTCTTATACCTATCAAAGTTTGCAACAATCAAATGCTTGTAACTTTTTACTGGAGCGTCATAAAATCTGGAAATTTTGTGACAATAAAGTACTCGAGCCTCTTATCACTTTAAGCTATCGCTCATAGCTTTGCTACACTTGAGTCCCAAAACAAACACTGATAAAACTTCAAATGGCCCTGACTTCTATACGGTGCGTCCTACACCTATCAAAGTTTGCCACAATCAAATGCTTTGAACACTTTACTGGAGCGTCCTACACCTATCAAAGTTGCAACTATCAAATGCTTGTAACTTTTTACTGGAGCGTCATAAAATATTGAAATTTTGCGACAATAAAGTTCTCGTGCCTCTTGTCAATTTAAGCATTCGTTCATAGCTATGCTACCCTTGAGTCCCAGATCAAACACTGATAAAACTTCAAATGGTCCTACCTTCTATACGGTGCGTCCTACACCTATCAAAGTTTGCCACAATCAAATGCTTAGAACACTTTACTGGAGCGTCCTACACCTATCAAAGTTTGCAACAATCAAATGCTTGTAACTTTTTACTGGGGCATCATAAAATCGTGAAGTTTTGTGGCAATAAAGTACTTGAGCCTCTTGGCAATTAAAGTTATCGCTCATAGCTGTGCTACCCTTGAGTCCCAAAACAAACACTGATAAAACTTTAAATGGCCCTAACTTCTATACGGTGCGTCCTACACCTATCAAAGTTTGCAACAATCAAATGCTTGTAACTTTTTACTGGAGCGTCATAAAACCTTGAAATTTTATGAAAATAAAGTACTCGTGCCTCTTGTCACTTTACGCTATCGCTCATAGATATGCTACCCTTGAGTCCCAAATAAAACACTGATAAAACTTCAAATGGCCCTAACTTCTATACGGTGCGTCCTATACCTATCAAAGTTTGCAACAATCAAATGCTTGTAACTTTTTACTGGAGCGTCATAAAACCTTGAAATTTTATGAAAATAAAGTACTCGTGCCTCTTGTCACTTTACGCTTTCGCTCATAGCTATGCTACTCTTGAGTCACAAATCACACACTGATTAAACTTCAAATGGCAATAATTTCTATATGGTCTGTCCTACACCTATCAAAGTTTGCAACAATCAAATGCTTGTAAATTTTTACGGGAGCGTCATAAAATATTGAAATTTTGTGACAATAAAGTACTCGTGGGTCTTGTCAATTTAAGCTGTCGCTCATAGCTAAGCTACCCTTGAGTCCCAAATCAAACACTCATAAAACTTGAAATGTCCCTAAATTCTATACGGTGCGTCCTATACCTATCAAAGTTTGCAACAATCAAATGCTTCTAACTTTTTACTGGAGCGTCATAGAACCTTGAGATTTTGTGACAATAAAGTACTTGTGCCTCTTGTCAATTTAAGCTATCGCTCATAGCTATGCTACCTTTGAATCCCAAATCAAACACTGATAAAACTTCAAATGGCCCTAAATTCTACACGGTGCGTACTATACCTAACAAAGTTTGCAACAATCAAATGCTTCTAACTTTTTACTGGAGCGTCAAAAAATCTTGAAACTTTGTGACAATAAAGTACTCGTGCCTTTTGTCAATTAAAGTTATCGCTCATAACTATGCTATCCTTGAGTCCCAAATCAAACACTGATAAAACTTCAAATGGCCCTAACTTCTATACGGTGCGTCCTACACCTCTCAAAGTTTTCAACAATAAAATGCTTGTAACTTTTTACTGGAGCGTCATAAAACCTTGAAATTTTGTGACAATAAAGTACTCGTGCCTCTTGTCAATTTAATCTATCGCTCATAGCTATGGTACCCTTGAGTTCCAAATCAAACTCTGATAAAACTTCAAATGGCCCTAACTTCTATACGGTGCGTTCTTTACCTATCAAAGTTTGCAACAATCAATTGCTTGTAACTTTTTACTGGAGCGTCATAGAACCTTGAAATTTTGTGACAATAAAGTACTCGTGCCTCTTGTCAATTTAATCTATCGCTCATAGCTATGCTACCCTTGAGTCCCAAATCAAACTCTGATAAAACTTCAAATAGCCCTAACTTCTATACGGTTTATACCTATCAAAGTTTGCAACAATCAAATGCTTGAAACTTTTTACTGGAGTGTCATAAAACCTTGAAATTTTGTGACAATAAAGTACTCGTGCCTCTTGTCACTTTACTTTACTATATCTATCAACGTTTGCAACATTGAAATGCTTGTAACTTTTTACTGGAGCGTCATAAAATCGTGAAATTTGTCACAATAAAGTACTCGAGCCTCTTTAAAGTCAATTAAAGTTATCGCTCATTGCTATACTACCCTTGAGTCTCAGAAGACACACTGATAAAACTTTAAATGGCCCTAAATTCTATACGGTGTGTCCTACACCTGTCAAAGTTTGCAACAATCAAATGCTTGTAACTTTTTACTGGAGCGTCATAAAACCTTGAAATTTTGTGACAATACGGTACTCGTGGGTCTTGTCAATTTAAGCTTTCGCTCATAGCTATGCTACCCTTGAATCACAAATCAAACACTGATAAAACTTCAAATGGCCCTAAATTCTATACGGTGCGTACTATACCTATCAAAGTTTGCAACAATCCAATGCTTCTTACTTTTTACCGGAGCGTCATAAAACCTTGAAATTTTGTGACAATAAATTACTCGTACCTCTTATCAATTTAAGCTATCGCTCATAGCTATGCTACCCATGAGTCCAAAATAAAACACTGATAAAACTGCAAATGACCCTAACTTCTATACGGTGCGTCCTACACCTATCAAAGTTTGCAACAATCAAATGCGTGCAAATTTTTACTGGAGCGTCATAAAATCTTGAAATTCTGTCACAAAGTACTTGTGCCTCTTATCAATTTAAACTATCGCTCATAGCTATGCTACCCTTGAGTCACAAATCAAGGTAGGGTAGGTAGGTAAAGCGGCCACCCGAAAAGGGCGCACTTAGGCCAACATTGACCCTTTGTGATACCGCATGGGACAGCAGGTCCCATCCCTTTCAAAGGTCCAGCCATTTGGAGCTTTTAATGAAGCTGTTGATAGAGCTAATCTTTTTTTTTTGAGATATCTCCCAAGGAGTTTAAAAAGTAGTCGCCTAGGAAAGTGCGCCTCCTTCTGGACAAAGCTGGACACGTGCACAACAGGTGAGCAGTAGGCTCTTCCTCCTCCTCGTCCATGCAACTCCTGCAGAAGTCATTAGAGGCGATCCCCAGCCTACAACCGTGTGTGCCTAGAGTCCAGTGTCCCGTTAAGACGCTAATCACGGGACCTATGCTTTGTCTATTTAGAGCCAGTAGGTCCTTAGAGCGCTTGACATTTATCTCTGGCCAGGTTTGTCTAGCTATTTTACATCCTGAAAGTTCAGAGCAGCGCCTGCCCGACAATCATATGCTTTTTACTGGAGCGTCAAAAAATTTTGAAATATTTTGATAATAAAGAACTCGTGCCTCTTGTCAATTAAAGTTATCGCTCATAGCTACAAATGGCCATAACTTCTATACTGTGCGTCCAATACCTATCAAAGTTTCCAACATTGAAATGCTTGTAACTTTTAAATGGAGCGTCATAAAATCGTGAAATTTGTCACAATAAAGTACTTGTGCCTCTTTTCAATTAAAGTTATCGCTCATAGCTATGCTACCCTTGAGTCCCAAAAGACACACTGATAAAACTTCAAATGGCCCTAAATTATATACGGTGCGTCCTACACCTGTCAAAGTTTGCAACAATCAAATGCTTGTAACTTTTTACTGGAGCGTCATAAAATCTTGAAATTTTGTGACAATAAAGTACTTGAGTACCAAAACAAACACTGATAAAACTTCAAATGGCCCTAACTTCTATACGATGCGTCCTATACCTATCAAAGTTTGCAACAAATAAATGCTTGTAACTTTTTACTAGAGCGTCATAAAATATTGAAATTTTATAACAATAAAGTACTCGTGCCTATTGTCACTTTACGCTACCGCTCATAGCTATGCTACTCTTGAGTCACAAATCAAACACTGATTAAACTTCAAATGGCCCTAACTTCTATATGGTCTGTCCTATACCTATCAAAGTTTGCAACAATCAAATGCTTCTAACTTTTTACTGGAGCGTCATAGAACCTTGAAATTTTGTGACAATAAAGTACTTGTGCCTCTTGTCAATTTAAGCTATCGCTCATAGCTATGCTACCTTTGAATCCCACATCAAACACTGATAAAACTTCAAATGGCCCTAAATTCTATACGGTGCGTACTATACCTAACAAAGTTTGCAATAATCAAATGCTTCTATCTTTTTACTGGAGCGTCAAAAAATCTTGAAACTTTGTGACAATAAAGTACTCGTGCCTCGTGTCACTTTACGCTATCTCTCATAGCTATGCTACCCTTGATTCCCAAATAAAACACTGATAAAACTTCAAATGGCCCTAACTTCTATACGGTGCGTCGTATACCTATCAAAGTTTGCAACAAACAAATGCTTGTAACTTTTTTCTGGAGCGTCATAAAATCTTGAAATATTGTGACAATAAAGTACTCGTGCCTCTTGTCAATTTAATCTATCGCTCATATCTATGCTACCCTTGAGTTCCAAATCAAACTCTGATAAAACTTCAAATGGCACTAAAATCTATACGGTGCGTCCTATACTTATCAATCTACTTACTTATCGCTCATAGCGATGCTACCCTTGAATCACACATCAAACACTGATAAAACTTCAAATGTCCCTAAATTCTCTACGGTGCGTACTATACCTATCAAAGTTTGCAACAATCAAATGCTTCTTACTTTTTACCGTAGCGTCATAAAACTTTGAAATTTTGTGACAATAAATTACTCGTGCCTCTTATCAATTTAAGCTATCGCTCATAGCTATTGCTACCCTTGATTCCAAAATAAAACACTGATAAAACTGCAAATGACCCTAACTTCTATACGGTGCGTCCTACACCTATCAAAGTTTGCAACAATCAAATGCGTGCAACTTTTTACTGGAGCGTCATAAAATATTGAAATTCTGTGACAAAGTACTCGTGCCTCTTATCAATTGAAGCTGTCGCTCATAGCTATGCTACCCTTGATTCCCAAATAAAACACTGATAAAACTTCAAATGGCCATAACTTCTATACTGTGCGTCCTACACCTATCAAAGTTTGCAACAATCAAATGCTTGTAACTTTTTACTGGAGCGTCATAAATCGTGAAACTTTGTGACCATAAAGTACTCGAGTCTCTTGTCAATTAAAGTTGTCGCTCATAGCTATGCTACCCTTGAGTCCCAAAACAAACACTGATAACACTTCAAATGCAACAACCAAATGCTTGTAACTTTTTATTGTAGCGTCATAAAATCTTGAAATTTTGTGAGAATAAAGTACTCGTGCCTCTTATCAATTTAAGCTATCGCTCATAGCTATGCTACCCTTGAATCCCAAATCAAATACTGATAAAACTTCAAATGTCCCTAAATTCTATACGGTGCGTCCTGCACCTATCAAAGTTTGCCACAATCAAATGCTTGTAACTTTTTACTGGAGCGTCATAAAATATTGAAATTTTGTGACAATAAAGTCCTCGTGCCTCTTGTCAATTTAATCTATCGCTCATAGCTATGCTACCCTTGAGTCCCAAATCAAACTCTGATAAACTTCAAATAGCCCTAACTTCTGTACGGTTTATACCTATCAAAGTTTGCAACAATCAAATGCTTGTAACTTTTTACTGGAGTGTCATAAAACCTTGAAATTTTGTGACAATAAAGTACTCGTGCCTCTTGTCACTTTACTTTACTATACCTATCAACGTTTGCAACATTGAAATGCTTGTAACTTTTTACTGGAGCGTCATAAAATCGTGAAATTTGTCACAATAAAGTACTCGAGCCTCTTGTCAATTAAAGTTATCGCTCATTGCTATACTACCCTTGAGTCTCGGAAGACACACTGATAAAACTTTAAATGGCCCTAAATTATATACGGTGTGACCTACACCTGTCAAAGTTTGCAACAATCAAATGCTTGTAACTTTTTACTGGAGCGTCATAAAACCTTGAAATTTTGTGACAATACGGTACTCGTGGGTCTTGTCAATTTACGCTTTCGCTCATAGCTATGCTACCCTTGAATCACAAATCAAACACTGATAAAACTTCAAATGTCCCTAAATTCTATACGGTGCGTCCTACACCTATCAAAGTTTGCAACAATCAAATGCGTGCAACTTTTTACTGGAGCGTCATAAAATCTTGAAATTCTGTGACAAAGTACTCGTGCCTCTTATCAATTTAAACTATCGTTCATAGCTATGCTACCCTTGAGTCACAAATCAAGGTAGGGTAGGTAGGTAAAGCGGCCACCCGAAAAGGGCGCACTTAGGCCAACATTGACCCTTTGTGATACCGCATGGGACAGCAGGTCCCATCCCTTTCAAAGGTCCAGCCATTTGGAGCTTTTAATGAAGCTGTTGATGGAGCTAATCTTTTTTTTTGAGATATCTCCCAAGGAGTTTAAAAAGTAGTCGCCTAGGAAAGTGCGCCTCCTTCTGGACAAAGCTGGACACGTGCACAACAGGTGAGCAGTAGACTCTTCCTCCTCTTCGTCCATGCAACTCCTGCAGAAGTCATTAGAGGCGATCCCCAGCCTACACCCGTGTGTGCCTAGAGTCCAGTGTCCCGTTAAGACGCTAATCACGGGACCTATGCTTTGTCTATTTAGAGCCAGTAGGTCCTTATAGCGCTTGACATTTATCTCTGGCCAGGTTTGTCTAGCTATTTTACATCCTGAAAGTTCAGAGCAGCGCCTGCCCGACAATCATATGCTTTTTACTGGAGCGTCAAAAAATTTTGAAATATTTTGATAATAAAGAACTCGTGCCTCTTGTCAATTAAAGTTATCGCTCATAGCTATGCTAACCTTGAGTTCCAAATCAAACTGTGATAAAACTTCAAATGGCCATAACTTCTATACTGTGCGTCCTATACCTATCAAAGTTTCCAACATTGAAATGCTTGTAACTTTTAAATGGAGCGTCATAAAATCGTGAAATTTGTCACAATAAAGTACTTGTGCCTCTTTTCAATTAAAGTTATCGCTCATAGCTATGCTACCCTTGAGTCCCAAAAGACACACTGATAAAACTTCAAATGGCCCTAAATTATATACGGTGCGTCCTACACCTGTCAAAGTTTGCAACAATCAAATGCTTGTAACTTTTTACTGGAGCGTCATAAAATCTTGAAATTTTGTGACAATAAAGTACTTGAGTACCAAAACAAACACTGATAAAACTTCAAATGGCCCTAACTTCTATACGATGCGCCCTATACCTATCAAAGTTTGCAACAAATAAATGCTTGTAACTTTTTACTAGAGCGTCATAAAATCTTGAAATTTTGTGACAATAAAGTACTCGTGCCTATTGTCACTTTACGCTATCGCTCATAGCTATGCTACTCTTGAGTCACAAATCACACACTGATTAAACTTCAAATGGCCCTAACTTCTATATGGTCTGTCCTACACCTATCAAAGTTTGCAACAATCAAATGCTTGTAAATTTTTACGGGAGCGTCATAAAATATTGAAATTTTGTGACAATAAAGTACTCGTGGGTTTTGTCAATTTAAGCTGTCGCTCATAGCTAAGCTACCTTTGAGTCCCAAATCAAACACTGATAAAACTTGAAATGTCCCTAAATTCTATACGGTGCGTCCTATACCTATCAAAGTTTGCAACAATCAAATGCTTCTAACTTTTTACTGGAGCGTCATAGAACCTTGAAATTTTGTGACAATAAAGTACTTGTGCCTCTTGTCAATTTAAGCTATCGCTCATAGCTATGCTACCTCTGAATCCCAAATCAAACACTGATAAAACTTCAAATGGCCCTAAATTCTATACGGTGCATACTATACCTAACAAAGTTTGCAACAATCAAATGCTTCTAACTTTTTACTGGAGCGTCAAAAAATCTTGAAACTTTGTGACAATAAAGTACTCGTGCCTCGTGTCACTTTACGCTATCTCTCATACCTATGCTACCCTTGATTCCCAAATAAAACACTGATAAAACTTCAAATGGCCCTAACTTCTATACGGTGCGTCGTATACCTATCAAAGTTTGCAACAATCAAATGCTTGTAACTTTTTTCTGGAGCGTCCTAAAATCTTGAAATATTGTGACAATAAAGTATTCGTGCCTCTTGTCAATTTAATCTATCGCTCATAGCTATGCTACCCTTGAGTTCCAAATCAAACTCTGATAAAACTTCAAATGGCACTAAAATCTATACGGTGCGTCCTATACTTATCAAAGTTTGCAACAATCAAATGCTTGTAACTTTTTACCGGAGCGTCATAAAACCTTGAAATTTTGTGACAATAAAGTACTCGTGCCTCTTGTCAATTAAACTTATCGCTAATTGCTGTACTACCCTTGAGTCCCAGAAGACACACTGATAAAACTTCAAATGACCCTAAATTCTATACGGTGCGTCCTATACCTAAGAAAGTTTGCAACAATCAATGCTTCTAACTTTTTACTGGAGCGTCATAGAACCTTGAAATTTTGTGACAATAAAGTACTCGTGCCTCTTATCAATTTAAGCTATCGCTCATAGCTATGCTACCCTTGAATCACACATCAAACACTGATAAAACTTCAAATGCCCCTAAATTCTCTACGGTGCGTACTATAACTATCAAAGTTTGCAACAATCAAATGCTTCTTACTTTTTACCGGAGCGTCATAAAACTTTGAAATTTTGTGACAATAAATTACTCGTGCCTCTTATCAATTTAAGCTATCGCTCATAGCTATTGCTACCCTTGATTCCAAAATAAAACACTGATAAAACTGCAAATGACCCTAACTTCTATACGGTGCGTCCTACACCTATCAAAGTTTGCAACAAATAAATGCTTGTAACTTTTTACTAGAGCGTCATAAAATCTTGAAATTTTGTGACAATAAAGTACTCGTGCCTATTGTCACTTTACGCTATCGCTCATAGCTATGCTACTCTTGAGTCACAAATCACACACTGATTAAACTTCAAATGGCCCTAACTTCTATATGGTCTGTCCTACACCTATCAAAGTTTGCAACAATCAAATGCTTGTAAATTTTTACGGGAGCGTCATAAAATATTGAAATTTTGTGACAATAAAGTACTTGTGGGTCTTGTCAATTTAAGCTGTCGCTCATAGCTAAGCTACCTTTGAGTCCCAAATCAAACACTGATAAAACTTGAAATGTCCCTAAATTCTATACGGTGCGTCCTATACCTATCAAAGTTTGCAACAATCAAATGCTTCTAACTTTTTACTGGAGCGTCATAGAACCTTGAAATTTTGTGACAATAAAGTACTTGTGCCTCTTGTCAATTTAAGCTATCGCTCATAGCTATGCTATCTCTGAATCCCAAATCAAACACTGATAAAACTTCAAATGGCCCTAAATTCTATACGGTGCGTACTATACCTAACAAAGTTTGCAACAATCAAATGCTTCTAACTTTTTACTGGAGCGTCAAAAAATCTTGAAACTTTGTGACAATAAAGTATTCGAGCCTCTTGTCAATTTAATCTATCGCTCATAGCTATGCTACCCTTGAGTTCCAAATCAAACTCTGATAAAACTTCAAATGGCACTAAAATCTATACGGTGCGTCCTATACTTATCAAAGTTTGCAACAATCAAATGCTTGTAACTTTTTACTGGAGTGTCATAAAACCTTGAAATTTTGTGACAATAAAGTACTCGTGCCTCTTGTCAATTAAACTTATCGCTAATTGCTGTACTACCCTTGAGTCCCAGAAGACACACTGATAAAACTTCAAATGACCCTAAATTCTATACGGTGCGTCCTACACATGTCAAAGTTTGCAACAATCAAATGCTTGTAACTTTTTACCGGAGCGTCATAAAACCTTGAAATTTTGTGACAATAAGGTACTCGTGGGTCTTGTCAATTTAAGTTTTCGCTCATAGCTTTGCTACCCTTGAGTCCCAAATCAAACACTGATAAAACTTCAAATGTCCCTAAATTCTATACGGTGCGTCCTATACCTAAGAAAGTTTGCAACAATCAAATGCTTCTAACTTTTTACTGGAGCGTCATAGAACCTTGAAATTTTGTGACAATAAAGTACTCGTGCCTCTTATCAATTTAAGCTATCGCTCATAGCTATGCTACCCTTGAATCACACATCAAACACTGATAAAACTTCAAATGCCCCTAAATTCTCTACGGTGCGTACTATAACTATCAAAGTTTGCAACAATCAAATGCTTCTTACTTTTTACCGGAGCGTCATAAAACTTTGAAATTTTGTGACAATAAATTACTCGTGCCTCTTATCAATTTAAGCTATCGCTCATAGCTATTGCTACCCTTGATTCCAAAATAAAACACTGATAAAACTGCAAATGACCCTAACTTCTATACGGTGCGTCCTACACCTATCAAAGTTTGCAACAATCAAATGCGTGCAACTTTTTACTGGAGCGTCATAAAATCTTGAAATTCTGTGACAAAGTACTCGTGCCTCTTATCAATTGAAGCTGTCGCTCATAGCTATGCTACCCTTGATTCCCAAATAAAACACTGATAAAACTTCAAATGGCCATAACTTCTATACTGTGCGTCCTACACCTATCAAAGTTTGCAACAATCAAATGCTTGTAACTTTTTACTGGAGCGTCATAAATCGTGAAACTTTGTGACAATAAAGTACTCGAGTCTCTTGTCAATTAAAGTTGTCGGTCATAGCTATGCTACCCTTGAGTCCCAAAACAAACACTGATAACACTTCAAATGCAACAATCAAATGCTTGTAACTTTTTATTGTAGCGTCATAAAATCTTGAAATTTTGTGAGAATAAAGTACTCGTGCCTCTTATCAATTTAAGCTATCGCTCATAGCTATGCTACCCTTGAATCCCAAATCAAATACTGATAAAACTTCAAATGTCCCTAAATTCTATACGGTGGGTCCTATACCTATCAAAGTTTGCAACAATCAAATGCTTCTAACTTTTTACTGGAATCGTCATAAAACCTTGAAATTTTGTGACAATAAATTACTCGTGCCTCTTATCAATTTAAGCTATCGCTCATAGCTATTGCTACCCTTTAGTCCAAAATAAAACACTGATAAAACTGCAAATGACCCTAACTTCTATACGGTGCGTCCTATACCTGCCAAAGTTTGCAACAATCAAATGCTTGTCACTTTTTACTGGAGCGGTAAAAAATCTTGAAATTTTGTGACAATAAAGGACTCGTGCCTCTTGTCAATTTAAGCTATCGCTCATAGCTATGCTACCATTGAGTCCCAAGTCCAACACTAATAAAACTTCAAATGGCCCTAACTTCTATACGGTACGTCCTTTACCTATCCAAGATTGCAACAATCAAATGCTTGCAAATTTTTACTGGAGCGTCATAAAATCTTGAAATTTTGTGAGAATAAAGTACTCGTGCCTCTTATCAATTTAAACTATCGCTCATAGCTATGCTACCCTTGAGTCACAAATCAAACACTGATAAAACTTCAAATAGCCCTAACTTCTGTACGGTTTATACCTATCAAAGTTTGCAACAATCAAATGCTTGTAACTTTTTACTGGAGTGTCATAAAACCTTGAAATTTTGTGACAATAAAGTACTCATGCCTCTTGTCACTTTACTTTACTATACCTATCAAAGTTTGCAACATTGAAATGCTTGTAACTTTTTACTGGAGCGTCATAAAATCGTGAAATTTGTCACAATAAAGTACTCGAGCCTCTTGTCAATTAAAGTTATCGCTCATTGCTATACTACCCTTGAGTCTCAGAAGACACATTGATAAAACTTTAAATGGCCCTAAATTCTATACGGTGTGTCCTACACCTGTCAAAGTTTGCAACAATCAAATGCTTGTAACTTTTTACTGGAGCGTCATAAAACCTTGAAATTTTGTGACAATAAGGTACTCGTGGATCTTGTCAATTTAAGCTTTCGCTCATAGCTATGCTACCCTTGAATCACAAATCAAACACTGATAAAACTTCAAATGGCCCTAAATTCTATACGGTGCGTACTATACCTATCAAAGTTTGCAACAATCAAATGCTTCTTACTTTTTACCGGAGCGTCATAAAACCTTGAAATTTTGTGACAATAAATTACTCGTGTCTCTTATCAATTTAAGCTATCGCTCATAGCTATGCTACCCTTGAGTCCAAAATAAAACACTAATAAAACTGCAAATGACCCTAACTTCTATACGGTGCATCCTACACCTATCAAAGTTTGCAACAATCAAATGCGTGCAACTTTTTACTGGAGCGTCATAAAATCTTGAAATTCTGTGACAAAGTACTCGTGCCTCTTATCAATTTAAACTATCGCTCATAGCTATGCTACCCTTGAGTCACAAATCAAGGTAGGGTAGGTAGGTAAAGCGGCCACCCGAAAAGGGCGCACTTAGGCAAACATTGACCCTTTGTGATACCGCATGGGACAGCAGGTCCCATCCCTTTCAAAGGTCCAGCCATTTGGAGCTTTTAATGAAGCTGTTGATGGAGCTAATCTTTTTTTTTTTTAGATATCTCCCAAGGAGTCCAAAAAGTAGTCGCCTAGGAAAGTGCGCCTCCTTCTGGACAAAGCTGGACACGTGCACAACAGGTGAGCAGTAGACTCTTCTTCCTCCTCGTCCATGCAACTCCTGCAGAAGTCATTAGAGGCGATCCCCAGCCTACACCGGTGTGTGCCTAGAGTCCAGTGTCCCGTTAAGAAGCTAATCACGGGACCTATGCTTTGTCTATTTAGAGGCAGTAGGTCCTTAGAGCGCTTGACATTTATCTCTGGCCAGGTTTGTCTAGCTATTTTACATCCTGAAAGTTCAGAGCAGCGCCTACCCGCTTTTCCTAAGGATATTGTATTTACTAAAAGCTTACATGTGGCAATAGGAATACCGAATTGCGACCTATCTGGTTCCATCGGTATGGTAGTACCCTCACGGGCAAGTTCATCCGCCTTGCAGTTCCCTGGAATATCTCTGTGACCGGGAACCCAGCACAGATGGAGACGGGTCTGCTTAGCTATCTCGTCTAAAGGTTTGCGGCAGCTCTTGACGGATTTTGAGGTGATAATAACCGAATCCAGGGAGCGCAATGCAGCTTGGCTGTCGGACAGAATGCAAATATCAAGTCCAGATATCTTCTTCTTCCTTAGCCAAGACTGCTGCCTCTATTGCCGCGACCTCTGCCTGAAAAACACTGCAGTGGTCGGGCATCCTAAAGGACATGTTAATATCCAAATCTTCTGAGAATACACCACCTCCCACCCTAGTCTGTAGTTTGGATCCATCTGTGTAGATGTGAACCCCTTCTACATGAGTGGGGATGCCATCCTTCCATTCGTCCCTGGAGGGTATGGACATCTTGCACATAACATTGGTGTGATGTAGTCGAAAGAGTCAGGAATACCCTCAAAATGTCTTAAAATGGACGCATGACCTATATTCCTGGCATCCCATTGATGCGTAGCTTTTAGTCTGATAGCTGAGTTTGCAGCCATTTTTTCGCCAAAAAGCCTAACAGGCAGCAGATTGAGCATAATATCCAATGCTGCCGTTGGAGTCTTTCTAATGGCACTACTTATGAATACCTCTGCCGTTCTTTTTACTTTTGTTATCAGCCTATTGTATGTGGACTTACTTAGGGCTGTCCACCAAACAAGCACCCCATAGAAAAAGACTGGTCGTACCACAGCTGTATATATCCAATAGGCTACCTTAGGCTGTAACCCCCATTTTTTGCCTATGACTCTTTTGCAAGAGTACAGAGCTACCTGAGCCTTCCTAATGCGCTCGCTTATATTGGCCTTCCAATTCAGCTTCCTATCTAGGATCATGCCCAGATATTTAGCCTCCTCGACAAGGTCAATATCTACACCCATTAGTTTTGGAGCAATAAATTGAGGAATTTTATACTTCCTAGTGAAGAGTACCAGCTTAGTCTTGGTCGGATTAACCCCCAACCCACAGTCAGTAGTCCATTTAGAGAGAATGTTCAGCATGTTTTGCATCAAGTCCCTCAAAGTAGATATATATTTACCCGAGATACTAATAGCAACATCATCCGCATACGCAACCACCTTGCACCCTTCCCTCTCCAGTCGAACAAGCAGCTGATTTACCGCAAGATTCCAGAGTAGGGGTGAAAGAACTCCACCTTGAGGTGTGCCTCTGCACACGGACTTCTTGGCCGACGCCGCCCCCAGCTGTGAATTGATTTTCCTGCTACTAAGCATGTTTTCAATCCACCTGCTAATGGCGGGTTCCACCTCCAAGTCTCGCATCGCACCGACTATTGCGTCTGATTTGATATTGTTAAAAGCTCCCTCAATGTCCAGGAAAGCCACTAGGGAGAACTCCTTGTTGTGCAGGGAGCAGTCAATCCTAGAGACTAAGGAGTGTAAAGCGGTCTCCACCGATTTACCGTTGAAGTTGGCATGCTGAGAGACTGACAGCTTCTGTCTGTCTATAGTGAGCCTCAGATGATTATCTAACAACCTTTCCAGGATTTTTAGACAGAAGGAGGACAGACTAATGGGTCTTAAGTCCCCTGGAGCTGTGTGCGAGTTTTTGCCGGCCTTGGGTATAAAAATTACCCTCACATGCTTCCATGGAATATACGCTAATTCAAGACAACTATTATAGATCTTAACAGCCACTCTATTATAAGATTCTCTGACTACTGCATTTCAATTGGAGCCACACCATCTGGGCCAGATGCTTTAAATGGTTTGAAGCTATGGATAGCCCATTGCAATTTTGGCTTCGTGACTATGTGTGAGTTGACTTCAACTACATTCCCGCTGGGATTCGTTCTCCACGGAATGGTACTCGAGCAACCAGGGAAGTGAATCTCCAGAAGAAGCTCTAAAGTCTCATTACTATTAGAAGTCCAGGATCCATCCTCCCTCCTCAGGTAACCAGGTACCATTGGAGCAGTTGATTGGATCTTCCTCAACCTGGACGTCTCAGAGATATCTTCTACGTCATCGCAAAAGTTCCTCCACGATTCTCTCTGTGCTTTCCTAAGCTTACTTTTGAAGGCTCTGAGTGCTGCCTTATATAAAGCCCAGTCTGCACTATCTCTAGACTTCTTTGCGCTGTTGAAAAGTCTCCTACAGTTTTGTCTGAGTCCCCTAATTTCCTCCCCCCACCATGTGGGTTTTTGTTTCCCCCTGGGTCTACTCAGGGGGCAAGAGACCAATAGAGCCTTATTAAGAGCAACCGTTAGAACCTCCACAGACCTATCAATTTCGTCACACGTGCTTGTGCTTTTGGGGTTCTGAGGTAGTAGTCTAGCTACAGTCACCTTGTAGAGGTCCCAGTTCACTTTCCTGACATTTCTAAAAGCCTTAGGGCTAGGTAGACTATCTAGAAGATCAAACTGAATTAACCTATGATCCGAAAAGGAATGTTCCTCTAGAACTCTCCAATTTGAGATCCGATCAAAAATTGATTCGGAGGCAAGGGTTAAGTCTAGGACTTCTTGCCTATTAGCAGTAATAAAAGTGGGTTCTGACCCCTTATTGCATACAGAAAGATTAGTCGTTACAATATATTCATATAATGACTCACCTCGTTCATTGACATCCGTGCTTCCCCAGATATCATGGTGCGCATTGGCATCGCATCCAATAATAATAACCACCCGTTGAGCCTTTGCATCCACAACAAGCTTCTGTAGGTTGGCTTCTGGAAGGATCTCATGGTCATGCGCCATATAGGCCGAGACCAACCAGTACCGTCCCTTGCCAGTTTCCAGGCAGACGGCCGTTAAATCCTTGTTGCTGTAATTGGGGAGAATAAATGAGCTAACATTATTCCTAATGAGGATACAAGACCTAGGTCTTCCTTCACTTACGGTATACAGCAAGCTATAATTTTCAGTCCTGAGACCACATACCAAGTCCCCGTGTGTCCAGGGTTCGTGGATCAGGACAACGTCTACTCCGCCTTTTGCAAGACGGAGGTGAAGGCTGGCAGACGCCGCCTTCGAGTGATGGAGGTTAATCTGCACTATTCGTAGCATCTCTGCTACTTGTAGCGCTGGTCACCTCCACCACCGTGACTTCAGCCTCAGACTCCGAGTCTGACTCCAGAAGGACTTCCTCCTCACTGATTGTGGTTGTCCCTAGGAGACTCTCCAAACCCCCCACAGTTGACATAGAGTCACTGCGTTTCGGGTGCATGGCGGAGTCCTCAGCAGCAGCAGGATCAGCAGTTATCCCTGAGGGATTCAATACCGCTTGATCAGTGTAAGACGGTTTCTCGTCCTTTTTGTAGACCTTAAGGCTTGTGGATGAGAAGCCATAGCCCACGACTCAATTGGATTTCGATAGAGTAGCCAGAGATTCGGCGTTCACCACAAGGGTTATTGACCGGTAATACCCTCTTGGTTCCTCTACCTTAGTAATCTTCCAATTATTAGTCGGGAGCTGCTGGTTGCTCAACCTAAAAATCTCCAGGATAGCCTCAGGGTCAGACGGTTCGGCTGGATCCACGCGCGCGCTCTAGGTCTACTAGGGATCAACTCCCTAGGTACGCCTTCGAGCCTTGCGCCTGGACATGCTTCCCCTATCCTGGAGATCGAAATCTTATAAAGGTCGACTGACCTTTGATCCGCGCAGGCAATCAGCTTCACGTGGCCCTGATGCCATCCGCTGTCGCGAAAAGAGGGAAAACCACCTGGGATATCCTTCAAAAGCTGGAGGTAGACCCTTGAAAGGCTTACTTCTACCTTTTTCCAGCACTCAGGAGCGATACTGCCATCCGGGTCATTACGATCTATGACCGCCATGACCTGGTGTCCTTTCAGCACTTCGCTGAAGGACTTCGTGGTGACAGTACCGCGCTTTTTAAACTTCTTTGGGTCCGGGTGGGTGGTCTCTTCTAGGGACCGTTGACGTTTTGTAGTCTGTTGTGTTGGAGCTTGAGACTCCTTCACGACTTTCGTCGCCCACTCGAGGGAAGCCTTCTGCTTCACCGTCCTCTCCTTCTCTGGGATCCGCGACAAGCGTTCCACGGCCCGGAGAGCACCCCTTTTTACCTTGTAGAACCTTTTGGTTCCTTGTTTAGCAACACTATCGCAGCACATGGCTTTGCTTGTGCCAGGCTCGTCGTCCTTAGCTACAATAGCCGCCGCAGAGTGTGCAGAGGATTTTGGATACCCATCCGAAATAGCGTTTAGAGACCGCACGTCAGTTTTTTTTATTTTTCAATTATCCGTCTGGTTCTTACGGCCACCCGCTAGATTAATCAAGCAAAGGCAGCCAAAAATTTGAAAGGGGAATGGGTTGGTCAACTGTGGCAGCGCCCCGTACCACAGCAAGGCCACTGTTACTACCTGAGGCGGCCTGGTGTCAGGAAGGGGAGCTCCGTTAGGATACAGCCTAATTAACCTCCTGGCTGCAAAACAACATCCAATGGGCACGATCCCAAGAACACCCTGGATTAGGAGAGAGACAGTTCTTAGTTGGATTACTCCGCAGTAGTCAGTCCGGCTAGGGTAATCCCATTAGAGCCGAAACTCCGCCATCCTAACCCATTGCGTCATTGCAATCCCTAAAGCCTTCGTACCCCGACAAGGTGACTGCCCTTCACGAAGGGTCACAAATCAAACACTGATAAAACTTCAAATGGCCCTAACTTCTACACGGTGCGGCCTGCACCTATCAAAGTTTGCCACAATCAAATGCTTGTTACTTTTTACTGGGCCGTCATCAAATATTGAAATTTTGTGACAATAAAGTCCTCGTGCCTCTTGTCAATTTAATCAATCGCTCATAGCTATGCTACCCTTGAGTCCCAAATCAACCTCTGATAAAACTTCAAATAGCCCTAACTTCTGTACGGTGCGTCTTATACCTATCAAAGTTTGCAAGTTTTTACTGGAGTGTCATAAAACCTTGAAATTTTGTGACAATAAAGTACTCGTGCCTCTTTTCACTTTACGCTACCGCTCATAGCTATGCTACCCTTGATTCCCAAATAAAACACTGCTAAAACTTCAAATGGCTCTAACTTCTATACGGTGCGTCCTATACCTATCAAAGTTTGCAACATTGAAATGCTTGTAACTTTTTACTGGAGCGTCATAAAATCGTGAAATTTGTCACAATAAAGTACTCGAGCCTCTTGTCAATTAAAGTTATCGCTCATTGCTATACTACCCTTGAGTCCCAGAAGACACACTGATAAAACTTCAAATGGCCCTAAATTCTATACGGTGCGTCCTATACATAACAAAGTTTGCAACAATCAAATGCTTCTAACTTTTTGCTGGAGCGTCATAGAACCTTGAAATTTTGTGACAATAAAGTACTCGTGCCTCTTATCAATTTAAGCTATCGCTCATAGCTATGCTACCTTTGAATCACAAATCAAACACTGATAAAACTTCAAATGGCCCTAAATTCTCTACGGTGCGTCCTATACCTAACAAAGTTTGCAACAATCAAATGCTTCTAACTTTTTACTGGAGCGTCATAGAACCTTGAAATTTTGTGACAATAAAGTACTCGTGCCTCTTATCAATTTAAGCTATCGCTCATAGCTATGCTACCTTTGAATCACAAATCAGACACTGATAAAACTTCAAATGGCCCTAAATTCTCTACGGTGCGTACTATACCTATCAAAATTTGCAACAATCAAATGCTTCTTACTTTTTACCGGAGCGTCATAAAACCTTGACATTTTGTGACAATAAATTACTCGTGCCTCTTATCAATTTAAGCTATCGCTCATAGCTATGCTACCCTTGAGTCCAAAATAAAACACTGATAAAACTGCAAATGACCCTAACTTCTATACGATGCGTCCTACACCTATCAAAGTGTGCAACAATCAAATGCGTGCAACTTTTTACTGGAGCGTCATAAAATCTTGAAATTCTGTGACAAAGTACTCGTGCCTCTTATTAATTTAAGCTGTCGCTCATAGCTATGCTACCCTTGAGTCACAAATCAAACACTGATAAAACTTCAAATGGCCCTAACTTCTACACGGTGCGGCCTGCGCCTATCAAAGTTTGCCATAATCAAATGCTTGTAACTTTTTACGGTAGCGTCATTAAACCTTGAAATTTTGTGACAATAAAGTACTCGTGGGTCTTGTCAATTTAAACTGTCGCTCATAGCTTTGCTACCCTTGAGTCCCAAATCAAACACTGATAAAACTTCAAATGTCCCTAAATTCTATACGGTCCGTCCTATACCTATCAAAGTTTGCAACAATCAAATGCGTGCAACTTTTTACTGGAGCGTCATAAAATCTTGAAATTCTGTGACAAAGTACTCGTGCCTCTTATTAATTTAAGCTGTCGCTCATAGCTATGCTACCCTTGAGTCCCAAATCAAACACTGATAAAACTTCAAATGGCCCTAAATTCTATACGGTGCATCCTATACCTATCAAAGTTTGCAACAATCAAATGCTTCTAACTGTTTACTGGAATCGTCATAAATCCTTGAAATTTTGTGACAATAAGTTATTCGTGCCTCTTGTTAATTTAAGCAATCGCTCATAGCTATTCTACCCTTGAGTCCAAAATAAAACACTGATAAAACTTCAAATAGCCCTAACTTCTGAACGGTGCGTCTTATACCTATCAAAGTTTGCAACAATCAAATGCTTGTAACTTTTTACTGGAGTTTCACAAAACCTTGAAATTTTGTGACAATAAAGTACTCGTGCCTCTTGTCACTTTACGCTAACGCTCATAGCTATGCAACCCTTGATTCCCAAATAAAACACTGATAAAACTTCAAATGGCCCTAACTTCTATACGGTGTGTCCTATACCTATCAAAGTTTGCAACAATCAAATGCTTGTAAGTTTTTACTGGAGCGTTATAAAACCTTGAAATTTTTTGACAATAAAGTACTCGTGCCTCTCATCAAGTTAAGCAATTGCTCTTAGCTATGCTACCCTTGAGTCCAAAATAAAACACTGATAAAACTGCAAATGAACCTACCTTCTATACGGTGCATCCTACACCTATCAAAGTTTGCAACAATCAAATGCTTGCAACTTTTTACTGGAGCGTCATAAAATCTTGAAATTTTGTGAGAATAAAGTACTCGTGCCTCTTATCAATTTAAACTGTCGCTAATAGCTATGCTACCATTAAGTCACAAATCAAACACTGATAAAACTTCAAATGGCCCTAACTTCTACACGGTGCGGCCTGCACCTATCAAAGTTTGCCACAATCAAATGCTTGTCACTTTTTACGGGAGCGTCATTAGACCTTGAAATTTTGTGACAATAAAGTACTCGTGCGTCTTGTCAATTTATTCTATCGCTCACAGCTATGCTACCCTTGAGTCCCAAATCAAACACTGATAAATCTTCAAATGGCCCTAACTTCCAAACGGTGCGTCCTATACCTATCAAAGTTTGAAACAATCAAATGCTTGTAACTTTTTACTGGAACGTCATAAAATCTTGAAATATTGTGACAATAAAGTACTCGTGCCTCTTGTCAATTAAAGATATCGCTCATAGCTATGCTACCCTTGAGTCCCAAATCAAACACTAATAAAACTTCAAATGGCCATAACTTCTATACGGTGCGTCCTACCCCTGTCAAAGTTTGCAACAATCAAATGCTTGTAACTTTTTACTGGAGCGTCATAAAATCTAGAAATTTTGTGGCAATAAAGTACTCATGCTTCTTGCCAATTTAAGCTATCGCTCATAGCTATAATACCATTGAGTCCCAAATCAAACACTGATAAAACTTCAAATAGCCCTAATTTCTATACTGTTCATCCTATACCTATCAAAGTTTGCAACATTGAAATGCTTGTAACTTTTTACTGGAGCGTCATAAATCGTGAAACTTTGTGCCAATAAAGTACTCGAGTCTCTTGTCAATTAAAGTTATCCCTCATAGCTATGCTACCCTTGAGTCCCAAAACAAACACTGATAAAACTTCAAATTCAACAATCAAATATTTGTAAATTTTTATTGTAGCGTCATAAAATCTTAACTGATAAATCTTCAAATGGCCCTAATTTCTGTACGGTGGGTCCTATACCTATCAAAGTTTGAAACAATCAAATGCTTGTAACTTTTTACTGGAACGTCATAAAATCTTGAAATATTGTGACAATAAAGTACTCGTGCCTCTTGTCAATGAAAGTTATCGCTCATAGCTATGCTACCCTTGAGTCCCAAATCAAACACTAATAAAACTTCAAATGCCCATTACTTCTATACGGTGCGTCCTACACCTGTCAAAGTTTGCCGCAATCAAATGCTTGTAACTTTTTACTGGAGCGTCATAAAATCTTGAAATTTTGTGAGAATAAAGTACTCGTGCCTCTTATCAATTTAAGCTATCGCTCATAGCTATGCTACCCTTGAATCCCAAATCAAATACTGATGAAACTTCAAATGTCCCTAAATTCTATACGGTGCGTCCTATACCTATCAAAGTTTGCAACAATCAAATGCTTCTAACTTTTTACTGGAATCGTCATAAAATCTTGAAATTTTGTGACAATAAGTTATTCGTGCCTCTTGTTAATTTAAGCAATCGCTCATAGCTATTCTACCCTTGAGTCCAAAATAAAACACTGATAAAACTTCAAATAGCCCTAACTTCTGAACGGTGCGTCTTATACCTATAAAAGTTTGCAACAATCAAATGCTTGTAACTTTTTACTTGAGTGTCACAAAACCTTGAAATTTTGTGACAATAAAGTACTCGTGCCTCTTGTCACTTTACGCTATCGCTCATAGCTATGCAACCCTTGATTCCCAATTAAAACACTGATAAAACTGCAAATGACCCTAACTTCTATACGGTGCGTCTACACCTATCAAAGTTTGCAACAATCAAATGCTTGCAACTTTTTACTGGAGCGTCATAAAAGCTTGAAATTTTGTGAGAATAAAGTACTCGTGCCTCTTATCAATTTAAACTATCGCTAATAGCTTTGCTACCCTTGAGTCCCAAATCAAACACTGATAAAACTTCAAATAGCCCTAATTTCTATACTGTGCATCCTATACCTATCAAAGTTTGCAACATTGAAATGCTTGTAACTTTTTACTGGAGCGTCATAAAATATTGAAATTTTGTGACAATAAAGTCCTCGTGCCTCATGTCAATTTAATCTATCGCTCATAGCTATGCTACCCTTGAGTCCCAAATCAAACTCTGATAAAACTTCAAATAGCCCTAACTTCTGAACGGTGCGTCTTATACCTATAAAAGTTTGCAACAATCAAATGCTTGTAACTTTTTACTGGAGTGTCATAAAACCTTGAAATTCTGTGACAATAAAGTACTCGTGCCTCTTGTCAATTAAAGTTATCGCTCATAGCTATGCTACCATTGATTCCCAAATAAAACACTGATAAAACTTCAAATGGCCCTAACTTCTATACGGTGTGTTCTATACCTATCAAAGTTTGCAACAATCAAATGCTTGTAACTTTTTACTGGAGCGTCATAAAACCTTGAAATTTTGTGACAATAAAGTACTCGTGCGTCTTGTCAATTTAATCTATCGCTCATAGCTATGCTTCCCTTGAGTCCCAAATCAAACACTGATAAATCTTCAAATGGCCCTAACTTCTATACGGTCCGTCCTATACCTATCAAAGTTTGCAACAATCAAATGCTTCTACTTTTTACTGGAGCGTCATAGGACCTTGAAATTTTGTGACAATAAAGTACTCGTGCCTCTTATCAATTTAAGCTATCGCTCATAGCTATTCTACCCTTGAGTCCCAAATCAAACACTGATAAAACTTCAAATGGCACTAACTTCTATGTGGTGGGTCCTTTACCTATCAGAGTTTGCAACAATCAAATGCTTGTAACTTTTTATTGGAGATTATAAAATCTTGAAATTTTGTGACAATAAAGTACTCGTGCTTCTTGTCAATTTAAGCTATCGCTCACAGCTATCCTACCATTGAGTCCCAAATCAAACACTGATAAAACATCAAATAGCCCTAATCTCTATACTGTGCATCCTATACCTATCAAAGTTTGCTACATTGAAATGCTAGTAACTTTTTACTGGAGCGTCATAAATCGTGAAACTTTGTGACAATAAAGTACTCGAGTCTCTTGTCAATTAAAGTTATCGCTCATAGCTATGCTACCCTTGAGTCCCAAAACAAATACTGATAACACTTCAAATGCAACAATCAAATGCTTGTAACTTTTTATTGTAGCGTCATAAAATCTTGAAATTTTTTTAGAATAAAGTACTCGTGCCTCTTATCAATTTAAGCTATCGCTCATAGCTATGCTACGCTTGAATCCCAAATCAAATACTGATAAAACTTCAAATGTCCCTAAATTCTATACGGTGCGTCCTATACCTATCAAAGTTTGCAACAATCAAATGCTTCTAACTTTTTACTGGAATCGTCATAAAACCTTGAAATTTTGTGACAATAAGTTATTCGTGCCTCTTGTTAATTTAAGCAATCGCTCATAGCTATTCTACCCTTGAGTCCAAAATAAAACACTGATAAAACTTCAAATAGCCCTAACTTCTGAACGGTGCGTCTTATACCTATCAAAGTTTGCAACAATCAAATGCTTGTAAGTTTTTACTGGAGCGTTATAAAACCTTGAAATTTTTTGACAATAAAGTACTCGTGCCTCTCATCAATTTAAGCTATTGCTCATAGCTATGCTACCCCTGAGTCCAAAATAAAACACTGATAAAACTGCAAATGAACCTAACTTCTATACGGTGCATCCTACACCTATCAAAGTTTGCAACAATCAAATGCTTGCAACTTTTTACTGGAGCGTCATAAAATCTTGAAATTTTGTGAGAATAAAGTACTCGTGCCTCTTATCAATTTAAACTGTCGCTAATAGCTATGCTACCATTAAGTCACAAATCAAACACTGATAAAACTTCAAATGGCCCTAACTTCTACACGGTGCGGCCTGCACCTATCAAAGTTTGCCACAATCAAATGCTTGTAACTTTTTACGGGAGCGTCATTAAAAATTGAAATTTTGTGACAATAAAGTACTCGTGGGTCTTGTCAATTTAAGCTGTCGCTCATAGCTTTGCTACCCTTGAGTCCCACATCAAACACTGATAAAACTTCAAATGTCCCTAAATTCTTTACGGTGCGTCCTATACCTATCAAAGTTTGCAACAACCAAATGCTTCTAACTTTTTACTGGAGCGTCATAGAACCTTGAAATTTTGTGACAATAAAGAACTCGTGCCTCTTGTCAATTCAAGCTATCGCTCATAGCTATTCTACCCTTGAGTCCCAAATCAAACACTGATAAAACTTCAAATGGCCCTAACTTCTATACGGTGGGTCCTTTACCTATCAGAGTTTGCAACAATCATATGCTTGTAAATTTTTACTGGAGCATAATAAAATCTAGTAATTTTGTGACAATAAAGTACTCGTGCCTCTTGTCACTTTACGCTATCGCTCATAGCTATGCTACCATTGATTCCCAAATAAAACACTGATAAAACTTCAAATGGCCCTAACTTCTATACGGTGTGTCCTATACCTATCAAAGTTTGCAACAATCAAATGCTTGTAACTTTTTACTGGAGCGTCATAAAACCTTGAAATTTTGTGACAATAAAGTACTCGTGCGTCTTGTCAATTTAATCTATCGCTCATAGCTATGCTACCCTTGAGTCCCAAATCAAACACTGATAAATCTTCAAATGGCCCTAACTTCCATACGGTGCGTCCTATACCTATCAAAGTTTGAAACAATCAAATGCTTGTAACTTTTTACTGGAACGTCATAAAATCTTGAAATATTGTGACAATAAAGTACTCGTGCCTCTTGTCAATTAAAGTTATCGCTCATAGCTATGCTACCCTTGAGTCCCAAATCAAACACTAATAAAACTTCAAATGGCCATAACTTCTATACGGTGTGTCCTACACCTGTCAAAGTTTGCAACAATCAAATGCTTGTAACTTTTTACTGGAGCGTCATAGAACCTAGAAATTTTGTGGCAATAAAGTACTCATGCTTCTTGCCAATTTAAGCTATCGCTTATAGCTATAATACCATTGAGTCCCAAATCAAACACTGATAAAACTTCAAATAGCCCTAATTTCTATACTGTTCATCCTATACCTATCAAAGTTTGCAACATTGAAATGCTTGTAACTTTTTACTGGAGCGTCATAAATCGTGAAACTTTGTGCCAATAAAGTACTCGAGTCTCTTGTCAATTAAAGTTATCCCTCATAGCTATGCTACCCTTGAGTCCCAAAACAAACACTGATAAAACTTCAAATTCAACAATTAAATATTTGTAACTTTTTATTGTAGCGTCATAAAATCTTAACTGATAAATCTTCAAATGGCCCTAATTTCTGTACGGTGGGTCCTATACCTATCAAAGTTTGAAACAATCAAATGCTTGTAACTTTTTACTGGAGCGTCATAAAATCTTGAAATTTTGTGAGAATAAAGTACTCGTGCCTCTTATCAATTTAAGCTATCGCTCATAGCTATGCTACCCTTGAATCCCAAATCAAATACTGATGAAACTTCAAATGTCCCTAAATTTTATACGGGGCGTCCTATACCTATCAAAGTTTGCAACAATCAAATGCTTCTAACTTTTTACTGGAATCGTCATAAAATCTTGAAATTTTGTGACAATAAGTTATTCGTGCCTCTTGTTAATTTAAGCAATCGCTCATAGCTATTCTACCCTTGAGTCCAAAATAAAACACTGATAAAACTTCAAATAGCCCTAACTTCTGAACGGTGCGTCTTATACCTATAAAAGTTTGCAACAATCAAATGCTTGTAACTTTTTACTTGAGTGTCACAAAACCTTGAAATTTTGTGACAATAAAGTACTCGTGCCTCTTGTCACTTTACGCTATCGCTCATAGCTATGCAACCCTTGATTCCCAATTAAAACACTGATAAAACTGCAAATGACCCTAACTTCTATACGGTGCGTCTACACCTATCAAAGTTTGCAGCAATCAAATGCTTGCAACTTTTTACTGGAGCGTCATAAAAGCTTGAAATTTTGTGAGAATAAAGTACTCGTGCCTCTTATCAATTTAAACTATCGCTAATAGCTTTGCTACCCTTGAGTCCCAAATCAAACACTGATAAAACTTCAAATAGCCCTAATTTCTATACTGTGCATCCTATACCTATCAAATGTTGCAACATTGAAATGCTTGTAACTTTTTACTGGAGCGTCATAAAATATTGAAATTTTGTGACAATAAAGTCCTCGTGCCTCATGTCAATTTAATCTATCGCTCATAGCTATGCTACCCTTGAGTCCCAAATCAAACTCTGATAAAACTTCAAATAGCCCTAACTTTTGTACGGTGCGTCTTATACCTATCAAAGTTTGCAACAATCAAATGCTTCTAACTTTTTACTGGAGTGTCATAAAACCTTGAAATTCTGTGACAATAAAGTACTCGTGCCTCTTGTCAATTTAAGTTATCGCTCATAGCTATGCTACCATTGATTCCCAAATAAAACACTGATAAAACTTCAAATGGCCCTAACTTCTATACGGTGTGTTCTATACCTATCAAAGTTTGCAACAATCAAATGCTTGTAACTTTTTACTGGAGCGTCATAAAACCTTGAAATTTTGTGACAATAAAGTACTCGTGCGTCTTGTCAATTTAATCTATCGCTCATAGCTATGCTTCCCTTGAGTCCCAAATCAAACACTGATAAATCTTCAAATGGCCCTAGCTTCTATACGGTCCGTCCTATACCTATCAAAGTTTGCAACAATCAAATGCTTCTACTTTTTACTGGAGCGTCATAGAACCTTGAAATTTTGTGACAATAAAGTACTCGTGCCTCTTATCAATTTAAGCTATCGCTCATAGCTATTCTACCCTTGAGTCCCAAATCAAACACTGATAAAACTTCAAATGGCACTAACTTCTATGTGGTGGGTCCTTTTCCTATCAGAGTTTGCAACAATCAAATGCTTGTAACTTTTTATTGGAGATTATAAAATCTTGAAATTTTGTGACAATAAAGTACTCGTGCTTCTTGTCAATTTAAGCTATCGCTCACAGCTATCCTACCATTGAGTTCCAAATCAAACACTGATAAAACATCAAATAGCCCTAATCTCTATACTGTGCATCCTATACCTATCAAAGTTTGCTACATTGAAATGCTTGTAACTTTTTACTGGAGGGTCATAAATCGTGAAACTTTGTGACAATAAAGTACTCGAGTCTCTTGTCAATTAAAGTTATCGCTCATAGCTATGCTACCCTTGAGTCCCAAAACAAATACTGATAACACTTCAAATGCAACAATCAAATGCTTGTAACTTTTTATTGTAGCGTCATAAAATCTTGAAATTTTTTTAGAATAAAGTACTCGTGCCTCTTATCAATTTAAGCTATCGCTCATAGCTATGCTACGCTTGAATCCCAAATCAAATACTGATAAAACTTCAAATGTCCCTAAATTCTATACGGTGCGTCCTATACCTATCAAAGTTTGCAACAATCAAATGCTTCTAACTTTTTACTGGAATCGTCATAAAACCTTGAAATTTTGTGACAATAAGTTATTCGTGCCTCTTGTTAATTTAAGCAATCGCTCATAGCTATTCTACCCTTGAGTCCAAAATAAAACACTGATAAAACTTCAAATGGCCCTAACTTCTGAGCGGTGCGTCTTATACCTATCAAAGTTTGCAACAATCAAATGCTTGTAAGTTTTTACTGGAGCGTTATAAAACCTTGAAATTTTTTGACAATCAAGTTTTCGTGCCTCTCATCAATTTAAGCTATTGCTGATAAAACACTGATAAAACTTCAAATGGCTCTAACTTCTATACGGTGTGTTCTATACCTATCAAAGTTTGCAACAATCAAATGCTTGTAACTTTTTACTGGAGCGTCATAAAACCTTGAAATTTTGTGACAATAAAGTACTCGTGCGTCTTGTCAATTTAATCTATCGCTCATAGCTATGCTTCCCTTGAGTCCCAAATCAAACACTGATAAATCTTCAAATGGCCCTAACTTCTATACGGTGCGTCCTTTACCTATCAAAGTTTGAAACAATCTAATGCTTGTAACTTTTTACTGGAACTTCATAAAATCTGGAAATATTGTGACAATAAAGTACTCGTGCCTCTTGTCAATTAAAGTTATCGCTCATAGCTATGCTACCCTTGAGTCCCAAATCAAACACTGATAAAACTTCAAATGGCACTAACTTCTATGTGGTGGGTCCTCTACCTATCAGAGTTTGCAACAATCAAATGCTTGTAACTTTTTATTGGGGATTATAAAATCTTGAAATTTTGTGACAATAAAGTACTCGTGCTTCTTGTCAATTTAAGCTATCGCTCATAGCTATCCTACCATTGAGTCCCAAATCAAACACTGATAAAACATCAAATAGCCCTAATCTCTATACTGTGCATCCTATACCTATCAAAGTTTGCTACATTGAAATGCTTGTAACTTTTTACTGGAGCGTCATAAATCGTGAAACTTTGTGACAATAAAGTACTCGAGTCTCTTGTCAATTAAAGTTATCGCTCATAGCTATGCTACCCTTGAGTCCCAAAACAAATACTGATAACACTTCAAATGCAACAATCAAATGCTTGTAACTTTTTATTGTAGCGTCATAAAATCTTGAAATTTTTTTAGAATAAAATACTCGTGCCTCTTATCAATTTAAGCTATCGCTTATAGCTATGCTACCCTTGAATTCCAAATCAAATACTGATAAAACTTCAAATGTCCCTAAATTCTAAACGGTGCGTCCTATACCTATCAAAGTTTGCAACAATCAAATGCTTCTAACTTTTTACTGGATTCGGCATAAAACCTTGAAATTTTGTGACAATAAGTTATTCGTGCCTCTTGTTAATTTAAGCAATCGCTCATAGCTATTCTACCCTTGAGTCCAAAATAAAACACCGATAAAACTTCAAATAGCCCTAACTTCTGAACGGTACGTCTTATACCTATCAAAGTTTGCAACAATCAAATGCTTGTAACTTTTTACTGGAGTTTCACAAAACCTTGAAATTTTGTGACAATAAAGTACTCGTGCCTCTTGTCACTTTACGCTATCGCTCATAGCTATGCAACCCTTGATTCCCAAATAAAACACTGATAAAACTTCAAATGGCCCTAACTTCTATACGGTGTGTCCTATACCTATGAAAGTTTGCAACAATCAAATGCTTGTAAGTTTTTACTGGAGCGTTATAAAACCTTGAAATCTTTGACAATAAAGTACTCGTGCCTCTCATCAATTTAAGCTATTGCTCATAGCTATGCTACCCTTGAGTCCAAAATAAAACACTGATAAAATTGCAAATGATCCTAACTTCTATACGGTGCATCCTACACCTATCAAAGTTTGCAACAATCAAATGCTTGCAACTTTTTACTGGAGCGTCATAAAATCTTGAAATTTTGTGAGAATAAAGTACTCGTTCCTCTTATCAATTTCAACTGTCGCTAATAGCTATGCTACCATTAAGTCACAAATCAAACACTGATAAAACTTCAAATGGCCCTAACTTCTACACGGTGCGGCCTGCACCTATCAAAGTTTGCCACAATCAAATGCTTGTAACTTTTTACGGGAGCGTCATTAAAAATTGAAATTTTGTGACAATAAAGTACTCGTGGGTCTTGACAATTTAAGCTGTCGCTCATAGCTTTGCTACCCTTGAGTCCCACATCAAACACTGATAAAACTTCAAATGTCCCTAAATTCTTTACGGTGCGTCCTATACCTATCAAAGTTTGCAACAACCAAATGCTTCTAACTTTTTACTGGAGCGTCATAGAACCTTGAAATTTTGTGACAATAAAGAACTCGTGCCTCTTGTCAATTCAAGCTATCGCTCATAGCTATTCTACCCTTGAGTCCCAAATCAAACACTGATAAAACTTCAAATGGCCCTAACTTCTATACGGTGGGTCCTTTACCTATCAGAGTTTGCAACAATCATATGCTTGTAACTTTTTACTGGAGCATAATAAAATCTAGAAATTTTGTGACAATAAAGTACTCGTGCCTCTTGTCACTTTACGCTATCGCTCATAGCTATGCTACCATTGATTCCCAAATAAAACACTGATAAAACTTCAAATGGCCCTAACTTCTATACGGTGTGGCCTATACCTATCAAAGTTTGCAACAATCAAATGCTTGTAACTTTTTACTGGAGCGTCATAAAACCTTGAAATTTTGTGACAATAAAGTACTCGTGCGTCTTGTCAATTTAATCTATCGCTCATAGCTATGCTACCCTTGAGTCCCAAATCAAACACTAATAAAACTTCAAATGGCCATAACTTCTATACGGTGCATCCTACACCTGTCAAAGTTTGCAACAATCAAATGCTTGTAACTTTTTACTGGAGCGTCATAAAATCTAGAAATTTGTGGCAATAAAGTACTCATGCTTCTTGCCAATTTAAGCCATCGCTCATAGCTATAATACCATTGAGTCCCAAATCAAACACTGATAAATCTTCAAATAGCCCTAATTTCTATACTGTTCATCCTATACCTATCAAAGTTTGCAACATTGAAATGCTTGTAACTTTTTACTGGAGCGTCATAAATCGTGAAACTTTGTGCCAATAAAGTACTCGAGTCTCTTGTCAATTAAAGTTATCCCTCATAGCTATGCTACCCTTGAGTCCCAAAACAAACACTGATAAAACTTCAAATTCAACAATCAAATATTTGTAACTTTTTATTGTAGCGTCATAAAATCTTAACTGATAAATATTCAAATGGCCCTAACTTCTGTACGGTGGGTCCTATACCTATCAAAGTTTGAAACAATCAAATGCTTGTAACTTTTTACTGGAACGTCATAAAATCTTGAAATATTGTGACAATAAAGTACTCGTGCCTCTTGTCAATGAAAGTTATCGCTCATAGCTATGCTACGCTTGAGTCCCAAATCAAACACTAATAAAACTTCAAATGCCCATTACTTCTATACGGTGCGTCCTACACCTGTCAAAGTTTGCAGCAATCAAATGCTTGTAACTTTTTACTGGAGCGTCATAAAATCTTGAAATTTTGTGAGAATAAAGTACTCGTGCCTCTTATCAATTTAAGCTATCGCTCATAGCTATGCTACCCTTGAATCCCAAATTAAATACTGATGAAACTTCAAATGTCCCTAAATTCTATACGGTGCGTCCTATACCTATCATAGTTTGCAACAATCAAATGCTTCTAACTTTTTACTGGAATCGTCATAAAATCTTGAAATTTTGTGACAATAAGTTATTCGTGCCTCTTGTTAATTTAAGCAATCGCTCATAGCTATTCTACCCTTGAGTCCAAAATAAAACACTGATAAAACTTCAAATAGCCCTAACTTCTGAACGGTGCGTCTTATACCTATAAAAGTTTGCAACAATCAAATGCTTGTAACTTTTTACTGGAGTGTCACAAAACCTTGAAATTTTGTGACAATAAAGTACTCGTGCCTCTTGTAACTTTACGCTATCGCTCATAGCTATGCAACCCTTGATTCCCAATTAAAACTCTGATAAAACTTCAAATAACCCTAACTTTTGTACGGTGCGTCTTATACCTATCAAAGTTTGCAACAATCAAATGCTTCTAACTTTTTACTGGAGTGTCATAAAACCTTGAAATTCTGTGACAATAAAGTACTCGTGCCTCTTGTCAATTAAAGTTATCGCTCATAGCTATGCTACCATTGATTCCCAAATAAAACACTGATAAAACTTCAAATGGCTCTAACTTCTATACGGTGTGTTCTATACTTATCAAAGTTTGCAACAATCAAATGCTTGTAACTTTTTACTGGAGCGTCATAAAACCTTGAAATTTTGTGACAATAAAGTACTCGTGCGTCTTGTCAATTTAATCTATCGCTCATAGCTATGCTTCCCTTGAGTCCCAAATCAAACACTGATAAATCTTCAAATGGCCCTAACTTGTATACGGTGCGTCCTATACCTATCAAAGTTTGAAACAATCTAATGCTTGTAACTTTTTACTGGAACTTCATAAAATCTGGAATTATTGTGACAATAAAGTACTCGTGCCTCTTGTCAATTAAAGTTATCGCTCATAGCTATGCTACCCTTGAGTCCCAAATCAAACACTGATAAAACTTCAAATGGCACTAACTTCTATGTGGTGGGTCCTTTACCTATCAGAGTTTGCAACAATCAAATGCTTGTAACTTTTTATTGGAGATTATAAAATCTTGAAATTTTGTGACAATAAAGTACTCGTGCTTCTTGTCAATTTAAGCTATCGCTCATAGCTATCCTACCATTGAGTCCCAAATCAAACACTGATAAAACATCAAATAGCCCTAATCTCTATACTGTGCATCCTATACCTATCAAAGTTTGCTACATTGAAATGCTTGTAACTTTTTACTGGAGCGTCATAAATCGTGAAACTTTGTGACAATAAAGTACTCGAGTCTCTTGTCAATTAAAGTTATCGCTCATAGCTATGCTACCCTTGAGTCCCAAAACAAATACTGATAACACTTCAAATGCAACAATCACATGCTTGTAACTTTTTATTGTAGCGTCATAAAATCTTGAAATTTTTTTAGAATAAAGTATTCGTGCCTCTTATCAATTTAAGCTATCGCTCATAGCTATGCTACCCTTGAATCCCAAATCAAATACTGATAAAACTTCAAATGTCCCTAAATTCTATACGGTGCGTCCTATTCCTATCAAAGTTTGCAACAATCAAATGCTTCTAACTTTTTACTGGAATCGGCATAAAACCTTGAAATTTTGTGACAATAAGTTATTCGTGCCTCTTGTTAATTTAAGCAATCGCTCATAGCTATTCTACCCTTGAGTCCAAAATAAAACACCGATAAAACTTCAAATAGCCCTAACTTCTGAACGGTGCGTCTTATACCTATCAAAGTTTGCAACAATCAAATGCTTGTAACTTTTTACTGGAGTTTCACAAAACCTTGAAATTTTGTGACAATAAAGTACTCGTGCCTCTTTTCACTTTACGCTATCGCTCATAGCTATGCAACCCTTGATTCCCAAATAAAACACTGATAAAACTTCAAATGGCCCTAACTTCTATACGGTGTGTCCTATACCTATGAAAGTTTGCAACAATCAAATGCTTGTAAGTTTTTACTGGAGCGTTATAAAACCTTGAAATCTTTGACAATAAAGTACTCGTGCCTCTCATCAATTTAAACTATTGCTCATAGCTATGCTACCCTAGAGTCCAAAATAAAACACTGATAAAACTGCAAATGAGCCTAACTTCTATACGGTGCATCCTACACCTATCAAAGTTTGCAACATTGAAATGCTTGTAACTTTTTACTGGAGCGTCATAAATCGTGAAACTTTGTGCCAATAAAGTACTCGAGTCTCTTGTCAATTAAAGTTATCCCTCATAGCTATGCTACCCTTGAGTCCCAAAACAAACACTGATAAAACTTCAAATTCAACAATCAAATATTTGTAACTTTTTATTGTAGCGTCATAAAATCTTAACTGATAAATCTTCAAATGGCCCTAACTTCTGTACGGTGGGTCCTATACCTATCAAAGTTTGAAACAATCAAATGCTTGTAACTTTTTACTGGAACGTCATAAAATCTTGAAATATTGTGACAATAAAGTACTCGTGCCTCTTGTCAATGAAAGTTATCGCTCATAGCTATGCTACGCTTGAGTCCCAAATCAAACACTAATAAAACTTCAAATGCCCATTACTTCTATACGGTGCGTCCTACACCTGTCAAAGTTTGCAGCAATCAAATGCTTGTAACTTTTTACTGGAGCGTCATAAAATCTTGAAATTTTGTGAGAATAAAGTACTCGTGCCTCTTATCAATTTAAGCTATCGCTCATAGCTATGCTACCCTTGAATCCCAAATTAAATACTGATGAAACTTCAAATGGCCCTAAATTCTATACGGTGCGTCCTATACCTATCAAAGTTTGCAACAACCAAATGCTTCTAACTTTTTACTGGAGCGTCATAGAACCTTGAAATTTTGTGACAATAAAGAACTCGTGCCTCTTGTCAATTCAAGCTATCGCTCATAGCTATTCTACCCTTGAGTCCCAAATCAAACACTGATAAAACTTCAAATGGCCCTAACTTCTACACGGTGCGGCCTGCACCTATCAAAGTTTGCCACAATCAAATGCTTGTAACTTTTTACGGGAGCGTCATTAAAAATTGAAATTTTGTGACAATAAAGTACTCGTGGGTCTTGTCAATTTAAGCTGTCGCTCATAGCTTTGCTACCCTTGAGTCCCACATCAAACACTGATAAAACTTCAAATGTCCCTAAATTCTTTACGGTGCGTCCTATACCTATCAAAGTTTGCAACAACCAAATGCTTCTAACTTTTTACTGGAGCGTCATAGAACCTTGAAATTTTGTGACAATAAAGAACTCGTGCCTCTTGTCAATTCAAGCTATCGCTCATAGCTATTCTACCCTTGAGTCCCAAATCAAACACTGATAAAACTTCAAATGGCCCTAACTTCTATACGGTGGGTCCTTTACCTATCAGAGTTTGCAACAATCATATGCTTGTAACTTTTTACTGGAGCATAATAAAATCTAGAAATTTTGTGACAATAAAGTACTCGTGCCTCTTGTCACTTTACGCTATCGCTCATAGCTATGCTACCATTGATTCCCAAATAAAACACTGATAAAACTTCAAATGGCCCTAACTTCTATACGGTGTGGCCTATACCTATCAAAGTTTGCAACAATCAAATGCTTGTAACTTTTTACTGGAGCGTCATAAAACCTTGAAATTTTGTGACAATAAAGTACTCGTGCGTCTTGTCAATTTAATCTATCGCTCATAGCTATGCTACCCTTGAGTCCCAAATCAAACACTAATAAAACTTCAAATGGCCATAACTTCTATACGGTGCGTCCTACACCTGGCAAAGTTTGCAACAATCAAATGCTTGTAACTTTTTACTGGAGCGTCATAAAATCTAGAAATTTGTGGCAATAAAGTACTCATGCTTCTTGCCAATTTAAGCCATCGCTCATAGCTATAATACCATTGAGTCCCAAATCAAACACTGATAAATCTTCAAATAGCCCTAATTTCTATACTGTTCATCCTATACCTATCAAAGTTTGCAACATTGAAATGCTTGTAACTTTTTACTGGAGCGTCATAAATCGTGAAACTTTGTGCCAATAAAGTACTCGAGTCTCTTGTCAATTAAAGTTATCCCTCATAGCTATGCTACCCTTGAGTCCCAAAACAAACACTGATAAAACTTCAAATTCAACAATCAAATATTTGTAACTTTTTATTGTAGCGTCATAAAATCTTAACTGATAAATCTTCAAATGGCCCTAACTTCTGTACGGTGGGTCCTATACCTATCAAAGTTTGAAACAATCAAATGCTTGTAACTTTTTACTGGAACGTCATAAAATCTTGAAATATTGTGACAATAAAGTACTCGTGCCTCTTGTCAATGAAAGTTATCGCTCATAGCTATGCTACGCTTGAGTCCCAAATCAAACACTAATAAAACTTCAAATGCCCATTACTTCTATACGGTGCGTCCTACACCTGTCAAAGTTTGCAGCAATCAAATGCTTGTAACTTTTTACTGGAGCGTCATAAAATCTTGAAATTTTGTGAGAATAAAGTACTCGTGCCTCTTATCAATTTAAGCTATCGCTCATAGCTATGCTACCCTTGAATCCCAAATTAAATACTGATGAAACTTCAAATGTCCCTAAATTCTATACGGTGCGTCCTATACCTATCATAGTTTGCAACAATCAAATGCTTCTAACTTTTTACTGGAATCGTCATAAAATCTTGAAATTTTGTGACAATAAGTTATTCGTGCCTCTTGTTAATTTAAGCAATCGCTCATAGCTATTCTACCCTTGAGTCCAAAATAAAACACTGATAAAACTTCAAATAGCCCTAACTTCTGAACGGTGCGTCTTATACCTATAAAAGTTTGCAACAATCAAATGCTTGTAACTTTTTACTGGAGTGTCACAAAACCTTGAAATTTTGTGACAATAAAGTACTCGTGCCTCTTGTCACTTTACGCTATCGCTCATAGCTATGCAACCCTTGATTCCCAATTAAAACTCTGATAAAACTTCAAATAACCCTAACTTTTGTACGGTGCGTCTTATACCTATCAAAGTTTGCAACAATCAAATGCTTCTAACTTTTTACTGGAGTGTCATAAAACCTTGAAATTCTGTGACAATAAAGTACTCGTGCCTCTTGTCAATTAAAGTTATCGCTCATAGCTATGCTACCATTGATTCCCAAATAAAACACTGATAAAACTTCAAATGGCTCTAACTTCTATACGGTGTGTTCTATACTTATCAAAGTTTGCAACAATCAAATGCTTGTAACTTTTTACTGGAGCGTCATAAAACCTTGAAATTTTGTGACAATAAAGTACTCGTGCGTCTTGTCAATTTAATCTATCGCTCATAGCTATGCTTCCCTTGAGTCCCAAATCAAACACTGATAAATCTTCAAATGGCCCTAACTTGTATACGGTGCGTCCTATACCTATCAAAGTTTGAAACAATCTAATGCTTGTAACTTTTTACTGGAACTTCATAAAATCTGGAATTATTGTGACAATAAAGTACTCGTGCCTCTTGTCAATTAAAGTTATCGCTCATAGCTATGCTACCCTTGAGTCCCAAATCAAACACTGATAAAACTTCAAATGGCACTAACTTCTATGTGGTGGGTCCTTTACCTATCAGAGTTTGCAACAATCAAATGCTTGTAACTTTTTATTGGAGATTATAAAATCTTGAAATTTTGTGACAATAAAGTACTCGTGCTTCTTGTCAATTTAAGCTATCGCTCATAGCTATCCTACCATTGAGTCCCAAATCAAACACTGATAAAACATCAAATAGCCCTAATCTCTATACTGTGCATCCTATACCTATCAAAGTTTGCTACATTGAAATGCTTATAACTTTTTACTGGAGCGTCATAAATCGTGAAACTTTGTGACAACAAAGTACTCGAGTCTCTTGTCAATTAAAGTTATCGCTCATAGCTATGCTACCCTTGAGTCCCAAAACAAATACTGATAACACTTCAAATGCAACAATCACATGCTTGTAACTTTTTATTGTAGCGTCATAAAATCTTGAAATTTTTTTAGAATAAAGTATTCGTGCCTCTTATCAATTTAAGCTATCGCTCATAGCTATGCTACCCTTGAATCCCAAATCAAATACTGATAAAACTTCAAATGTCCCTAAATTCTATACGGTGCGTCCTATTCCTATCAAAGTTTGCAACAATCAAATGCTTCTAACTTTTTACTGGAATCGGCATAAAACCTTGAAATTTTGTGACAATAAGTTGTTCGTGCCTCTTGTTAATTTAAGCAATCGCTCATAGCTATTCTACCCTTGAGTCCAAAATAAAACACCGATAAAACTTCAAATAGCCCTAACTTCTGAACGGTGCGTCTTATACCTATCAAAGTTTGCAACAATCAAATGCTTGTAACTTTTTACTGGAGCTTCATAAAACCTTGAAATTTTGTGACAATAAAGTACTCGTGCCTCTTGTCACTTTACGCTATCGCTCATAGCTATGCAACCCTTGATTCCCAAATAAAACACTGATAAAACTTCAAATGGCCCTAACTTCTATACGGTGTGTCCTATACCTATGAAAGTTTGCAACAATCAAATGCTTGTAAGTTTTTACTGGAGCGTTATAAAACCTTGAAATCTTTGACAATAAAGTACTCGTGCCTCTCATCAATTTAAACTATTGCTCATAGCTATGCTACCCTTGAGTCCAAAATAAAACACTGATAAAACTGCAAATGAGCCTAACTTCTATACGGTGCATCCTACACCTATCAAAGTTTGCAACATTGAAATGCTTGTAACTTTTTACTGGAGCGTCATAAATCGTGAAACTTTGTGCCAATAAAGTACTCGAGTCTCTTGTCAATTAAAGTTATCCCTCATAGCTATGCTACCCTTGAGTCCCAAAACAAACACTGATAAAACTTCAAATTCAACAATCAAATATTTGTAACTTTTTATTGTAGCGTCATAAAATCTTAACTGATAAATCTTCAAATGGCCCTAACTTCTGTACGGTGGGTCCTATACCTATCAAAGTTTGAAACAATCAAATGCTTGTAACTTTTTACTGGAACGTCATAAAATCTTGAAATATTGTGACAATAAAGTACTCGTGCCTCTTGTCAATGAAAGTTATCGCTCATAGCTATGCTACGCTTGAGTCCCAAATCAAACACTAATAAAACTTCAAATGCCCATTACTTCTATACGGTGCGTCCTACACCTGTCAAAGTTTGCAGCAATCAAATGCTTGTAACTTTTTACTGGAGCGTCATAAAATCTTGAAATTTTGTGAGAATAAAGTACTCGTGCCTCTTATCAATTTAAGCTATCGCTCATAGCTATGCTACCCTTGAATCCCAAATTAAATACTGATGAAACTTCAAATGTCCCTAAATTCTATACGGTGCGTCCTATACCTATCATAGTTTGCAACAATCAAATGCTTCTAACTTTTTACTGGAATCGTCATAAAATCTTGAAATTTTGTGACAATAAGTTATTCGTGCCTCTTGTTAATTTAAGCAATCGCTCATAGCTATTCTACCATTGAGTCCAAAATAAAACACTGATAAAACTTCAAATAGCCCTAACTTCTGAACGGTGCGTCTTATACCTATAAAAGTTTGCAACAATCAAATGCTTGTAACTTTTTACTGGAGTGTCACAAAACCTTGAAATTTTGTGACAATAAAGTACTCGTGCCTCTTGTCACTTTACGCTATCGCTCATAGCTATGCAACCCTTGATTCCCAATTAAAACTCTGATAAAACTTCAAATAACCCTAACTTTTGTACGGTGCGTCTTATACCTTTCAAAGTTTGCAACAATCAAATGCTTCTAACTTTTTACTGGAGTGTCATAAAACCTTGAAATTCTGTGACAATAAAGTACTCGTGCCTCTTGTCAATTAAAGTTATCGCTCATAGCTATGCTACCATTGATTCCCAAATAAAACACTGATAAAACTTCAAATGGCTCTAACTTCTATACAGTGTGTTCTATACTTATCAAAGTTTGCAACAATCAAATGCTTGTAACTTTTTACTGGAGCGTCATAAAACCTTGAAATTTTGTGACAATAAAGTACTCGTGCGTCTTGTCAATTTAATCTATCGCTCATAGCAATGCTTCCCTTGAGTCCCAAATCAAACACTGATAAATCTTCAAATGGCCCTAACTTGTATACGGTGCGTCCTATACCTATCAAAGTTTGAAACAATCTAATGCTTGTAACTTTTTACTGGAACTTCATAAAATCTGGAATTATTGTGACAATAAAGTACTCGTGCCTCTTGTCAATTAAAGTTATCGCTCATAGCTATGCTACCCTTGAGTCCCAAATCAAACACTGATAAAACTTCAAATGGCACTAACTTCTATGTGGTGGGTCCTTTACCTATCAGAGTTTGCAACAATCAAATGCTTGTAACTTTTTATTGGAGATTATAAAATCTTGAAATTTTGTGACAATAAAGTACTCGTGCTTCTTGTCAATTTAAGCTATCGCTCATAGCTATCCTACCATTGAGTCCCAAATCAAACACTGATAAAACATCAAATAGCCCTAATCTCTATACTGTGCATCCTATACCTATCAAAGTTTGCTACATTGAAATGCTTGTAACTTTTTACTGGAGCGTCATAAATCGTGAAACTTTGTGACAATAAAGTACTCGAGTCTCTTGTCAATTAAAGTTATCGCTCATAGCTATGCTACCCTTGAGTCCCAAAACAAATACTGATAACACTTCAAATGCAACAATCACATGCTTGTAACTTTTTATTGTAGCGTCATAAAATCTTGAAATTTTTTTAGAATAAAGTATTCGTGCCTCTTATCAATTTAAGCTATCGCTCATAGCTATGCTACCCTTGAATCCCAAATCAAATACTGATAAAACTTCAAATGTCCCTAAATTCTATACGGTGCGTCCTATTCCTATCAAAGTTTGCAACAATCAAATGCTTCTAACTTTTTACTGGAATCGGCATAAAACCTTGAAATTTTGTGACAATAAGTTATTCGTGCCTCTTGTTAATTTAAGCAATCGCTCATAGCTATTCTACCCTTGAGTCCAAAATAAAACACCGATAAAACTTCAAATAGCCCTAACTTCTGAACGGTGCGTCTTATACCTATCAAAGTTTGCAACAATCAAATGCTTGTAACTTTTTACTGGAGTTTCACAAAACCTTGAAATTTTGTGACAATAAAGTACTCGTGCCTCTTGTCACTTTACGCTATCGCTCATAGCTATGCAACCCTTGATTCCCAAATAAAACACTGATAAAACTTCAAATGGCCCTAACTTCTATACGGTGTGTCCTATACCTATGAAAGTTTGCAACAATCAAATGCTTGTAAGTTTTTACTGGAGCGTTATAAAACCTTGAAATCTTTGACAATAAAGTACTCGTGCCTCTCATCAATTTAAACTATTGCTCATAGCTATGCTACCCTTGAGTCCAAAATAAAACACTGATAAAACTGCAAATGAGCCTAACTTCTATACGGTGCATCCTACACCTATCAAAGTTTGCAACAATCAAATGCTTGCAACTTTTTACTGGAGCGTCATAAAATCTTGAAATTTTGTGACAATAAAGTACTCGTGCCTCTTGTCAATTAAAGTTATCGCTCATAGCTATTCTACCCTTGAGTCCCAAATCAAACACTGATAAAACTTCAAATGGCCCTAACTTCTATACGGTGGGTCCTTTACCTATCAGAGTTTGCAACAATCATATGCTTGTAACTTTTTACTGGAGCATAATAAAATCTAGAAATTTTGTGACAATAAAGTACTCGTGCCTCTTGTCACTTTACGCTATCGCTCATAGCTATGCTACCATTGATTCCCAAATAAAACACTGATAAAACTTCAAATGGCCCTAACTTCTATACGGTGTGGCCTATACCTATCAAAGTTTGCAACAATCAAATGCTTGTAACTTTTTACTGGAGCGTCATAAAACCTTGAAATTTTGTGACAATAAAGTACTCGTGCGTCTTGTCAATTTAATCTATCGCTCATAGCTATGCTACCCTTGAGTCCCAAATCAAACACTGATAAATCTTCAAATGGCCCTAACTTCCATACGGTGCGTCCTATACCTATCAAAGTTTGAAACAATCAAATGCTTGTAACTTTTTACTGGAACGTCATAAAATCTTGAAATATTGTGACAATAAAGTACTCGTGTCTCTTGTCAATTAAAGTTATCGCTCATAGCTATGCTACCCTTGAGTCCCAAATCAAACACTAATAAAACTTCAAATGGCCATAACTTCTATACGGTGCGTCCTACACCTGTCAAAGTTTGCAACAATCAAATGCTTGTAACTTTTTACTGGAGCGTCATAAAATCTAGAAATTTGTGGCAATAAAGTACTCATGCTTCTTGCCAATTTAAGCCATCGCTCATAGCTATAATACCATTGAGTCCCAAATCAAACACTGATAAATCTTCAAATAGCCCTAATTTCTATACTGTTCATCCTATACCTATCAAAGTTTGCAACATTGAAATGCTTGTAACTTTTTACTGGAGCGTCATAAATCGTGAAACTTTGTGCCAATAAAGTACTCGAGTCTCTTGTCAATTAAAGTTATCCCTCATAGCTATGCTACCCTTGAGTCCCAAAACAAACACTGATAAAACTTCAAATTCAACAATCAAATATTTGTAACTTTTTATTGTAGCGTCATAAAATCTTAACTGATAAATCTTCAAATGGCCCTAACTTCTGTACGGTGGGTCCTATACCTATCAAAGTTTGAAACAATCAAATGCTTGAACTTTTTACTGGAACGTCATAAAATCTTGAAATATTGTGACAATAAAGTACTCGTGCCTCTTGTCAATGAAAGTTATCGCTCATAGCTATGCTACGCTTGAGTCCCAAATCAAACACTAATAAAACTTCAAATGCCCATTACTTCTATACGGTGCGTCCTACACCTGTCAAAGTTTGCAGCAATCAAATGCTTGTAACATTTTACTGGAGCGTCATAAAATCTTGAAATTTTGTGAGAATAAAGTACTCGTGCCTCTTATCAATTTAAGCTATCGCTCATAGCTATGCTACCCTTGAATCCCAAATCAAATACTGATGAAACTTCAAATGTCCCTAAATTCTATACGGTGCGTCCTATACCTATCATAGTTTGCAACAATCAAATGCTTCTAACTTTTTACTGGAATCGTCATAAAATCTTGAAATTTTGTGACAATAAGTTATTCGTGCCTCTTGTTAATTTAAGCAATCGCTCATAGCTATTCTACCCTTGAGTCCAAAATAAAACACTGATAAAACTTCAAATAGCCCTAACTTCTGAACGGTGCGTCTTATACCTATAAAAGTTTGCAACAATCAAATGCTTGTAACTTTTTACTGGAGTGTCACAAAACCTTGAAATTTTGTGACAATAAAGTACTCGTGCCTCTTGTCACTTTACGCTATCGCTCATAGCTATGCAACCCTTGATTCCCAATTAAAACTCTGATAAAACTTCAAATAACCCTAACTTTTGTACGGTGCGTCTTATACCTATCAAAGTTTGCAACAATCAAATGCTTCTAACTTTTTACTGGAGTGTCATAAAACCTTGAAATTCTGTGACAATAAAGTACTCGTGCCTCTTGTCAATTAAAGTTATCGCTCATAGCTATGCTACCATTGATTCCCAAATAAAACACTGATAAAACTTCAAATGGCTCTAACTTCTATACGGTGTGTTCTATACTTATCAAAGTTTGCAACAATCAAATGCTTGTAACTTTTTACTGGAGCGTCATAAAACCTTGAAATTTTGTGACAATAAAGTACTCGTGCGTCTTGTCAATTTAATCTATCGCTCATAGCTATGCTTCCCTTGAGTCCCAAATCAAACACTGATAAATCTTCAAATGGCCCTAACTTCTATACGGTGCGTCCTATACCTATCAAAGTTTGAAACAATCTAATGCTTGTAACTTTTTACTGGAACTTCATAAAATCTGGAATTATTGTGACAATAAAGTACTCGTGCCTCTTGTCAATTAAAGTTATCGCTCATAGCTATGCTACCCTTGAGTCCCAAATCAAACACTGATAAAACTTCAAATGGCACTAACTTCTATGTGGTGGGTCCTTTACCTATCAGAGTTTGCAACAATCAAATGCTTGTAACTTTTTATTGGAGATTATAAAATCTTGAAATTTTGTGACAATAAAGTACTCGTGCTTCTTGTCAATTTAAGCTATCGCTCATAGCTATCCTACCATTGAGTCCCAAATCAAACACTGATAAAACATCAAATAGCCCTAATCTCTATACTGTGCATCCTATACCTATCAAAGTTTGCTACATTGAAATGCTTGTAACTTTTTACTGGAGCGTCATAAATCGTGAAACTTTGTGACAATAAAGTACTCGAGTCTCTTGTCAATTAAAGTTATCGCTCATAGCTATGCTACCCTTGAGTCCCAAAACAAATACTGATAACACTTCAAATGCAACAATCACATGCTTGTAACTTTTTATTGTAGCGTCATAAAATCTTGAAATTTGTTTAGAATAAAGTATTCGTGCCTCTTATCAATTTAAGCTATCGCTCATAGCTATGCTACCCTTGAATCCCAAATCAAATACTGATAAAACTTCAAATGTCCCTAAATTCTATACGGTGCGTCCTATTCCTATCAAAGTTTGCAACAATCAAATGCTTCTAACTTTTTACTGGAATCGGCATAAAACCTTGAAATTTTGTGACAATAAGTTATTCGTGCCTCTTGTTAATTTAAGCAATCGCTCATAGCTATTCTACCCTTGAGTCCAAAATAAAACACCGATAAAACTTCAAATAGCCCTAACTTCTGAACGGTGCGTCTTATACCTATCAAAGTTTGCAACAATCAAATGCTTGTAACTTTTTACTGGAGTTTCACAAAACCTTGAAATTTTGTGACAATAAAGTACTCGTGCCTCTTGTCACTTTACGCTATCGCTCATAGCTATGCAACCCTTGATTCCCAAATAAAACACTGATAAAACTTCAAATGGCCCTAACTTCTATACGGTGTGTCCTATACCTATGAAAGTTTGCAACAATCAAATGCTTGTAAGTTTTTACTGGAGCGTTATAAAACCTTGAAATCTTTGACAATAAAGTACTCGTGCCTCTCATCAATTTAAACTATTGCTCATAGCTATGCTACCCTTGAGTCCAAAATAAAACACTGATAAAACTGCAAATGAGCCTAACTTCTATACGGTGCATCCTACACCTATCAAAGTTTGCAACAATCAAATGCTTGCAACTTTTTACTGGAGCGTCATAAAATCTTGAAATTTTGTGACAATAAAGTACTCGTGCCTCTTGTCAATTAAAGTTATCGCTCATAGCTATGCTACCCTTGAGTCCCAAATCAAACACTAATATAACTTCAAATGGCCATAACTTCTATACGGTGCGTCCTACACCTGTCAAAGTTTGCAACAATCAAATGCTTGTAACTTTTTACTGGAGCGTCATAAAATCTAGAAATTTTGTGGCAATAAAGTACTCATGTTTCTTGCCAATTTAAGCTATCACTCATAGCTATAATACCATTGAGTCCCAAATCAAACACTGATAAAACTTCAAATAGCCCTAATTTCTATACTGTTCATCCAATACCTGTCAAAGTTTGCAACATTGAAATGCCTGTAACTTTTTACTGGAGCGTCATAAATCGTGAAACTTTGTGCCAATAAAATACTCGAGTCTCTTGTCAATTAAAGTTATCCCTCATAGCTATGCTACCCTTGAGTCCCAAAACAAACACTGATAAAACTTCAAATTCAACAATCAAATGCTTGTAACTTTTTATTGTAGCGTCATAAAATCTTAACTGATAAATCTTCAAATGGCCCTAACTTCTATACGGTGGGACCTATACCTATCAAAGTTTGAAACAATCAAATGCTTGTAACTTTTTACTGGAACGTCATAAAATCTTGAAATATTGTGACAATAAAGTACTCGTGCCTCTTGTCAATGAAAGTTATCGCTTATAGCTATGCTACCCTTGAGTCCCAAATCAAACACTAATAAAACTTAAAATGCCCATTACTTCAATACGGTGCGTCCTACACCTGTCAAAGTTTGCAGCAATCAAATGCTTGTAACTTTTTACTGGAGCGTCATAAAATCTTGAAATTTTGTGAGAATAAAGTACTCGTGCCTCTTATCAATTTAAGCTATCGCTCATAGCTATGCTACCCTAGAATCCCAAATCAAATACTGATAAAACTTCAAATGTCCCTAAATTCTATACGGTGCGGCCTGCACCTATCAAAGTTTGCCACAATCAAATGCTTGTAACTTTTTACGGGAGTGTCATTAAACCTTGAAATTTTGTGACAATAAAGTACTCGTGGGTCTTGTCAATTTAAGCTGTCGCTCATAGCTTTGCTACCCTTGAGTCCAAAATAAAACACTGATAAAACTTCAAATAACCCTAACTTCTGAACGGTGCGTCTTATACCTATAAAAGTTTGCAACAATCAAATGCTTGTAACTTTTTACTGGAGTGTCACAAAACCTTGAAATTTTGTGACAATAAAGTACTCGTGCCTCTTGTCACTTTACGCTATCGCTCATAGCTATGCAACCCTTGATTCCCAATTAAAACACTGATAAAACTGCAAATGACCCTAACTTCTATACGGTGCGTCTACACCTATCAAAGTTTGCAAGAATCAAATGCTTGCAACTTTTTACTGGAGCGTCATAAAATCTTGAAATTTTGTGAGAATAAAGTACTCGTGCCTCTTATCAATTTAAACTATCGCTAGTAGCTTTGCTACCCTTGAGTCCCCAATCAAACACTGATAAAACTTCAAATAGCCCTAATTTCTATACTGTGCATCCTATACCTATCAAAGTTTGCAACATTGAAATGCTTGTAACTTTTTACTGGAGCGTCATAAAATATTGAAATTTTGTGACAATAAAGTCCTCGTGCCTCATGTCAATTTAATCTATCGCTCATAGCTATACTACCCTTGAGTCCCAAATCAAACTCTGATAAAACTTCAAATAGCCCTAACTTTTGTACGGTGCGTCTTATACCTATCAAAGTTTGCAACAATCAAATGCTTCTAACTTTTTACTGGAGTGTCATAAAACCTTGAAATTCTGTGACAATAAAGTACTCGTGCCTCTTGTCAATTAAAGTTATCGCTCATAGCTATGCTACCATTGATTCCCAAATAAAACACTGATAAAACTTCAAATGGCCCTAACTTCTATACGGTGTGTTCTATACCTATCAAAGTTTGCAACAATCAAATGCTTGTAACTTTTTACTGGAGCGTCATAAAACCTTGAAATTTTGTGACAATAAAGTACTCGTGCGTCTTGTGAATTTAATCTATCGCTCATAGCTATCCTACCCTTGAGTCCAAAATAAAACACTGATAAAACTTCAAATAGCCCTAACTTCTATACGGTGCGTCCTATACCTATGAAAGTTTGCAACAATCAAATGCTTGTAAGTTTTTACTGGAGCGTTATAAAACCTTGAAATCTTCGACAATAAAGTACTCGTGCCTCTCATCAATTTAAGCTATTGCTCATAGCTATGCTACCCTTGAGTCCAAAATAAAACACTGATAAAACTGCAAATGAACCTAACTTCTATACGGTGCATCCTACACCTATCAAAGTTTGCAACAATCAAATGCTTGCAACTTTTTACTTGAGCGTCATAAAATCTTGAAATTTTGTGAGAATAAAGTACTCGTGCCTCTTATCAATTTAAACTATCGCTAATAGCTATGCTACCATTAAGTCACAAATCAAACACTGATAAAACTTCAAATGGCCCTAACTTCTACACGGTGCGGCCTGCACCTATCAAAGTTTGCCACAATCAAATGCTTGTAACTTTTTACGGGAGTGTCATTAAACCTTGAAATTTTGTGACAATAAAGTACTCGTGGGTCTTGTCAATTTAAGCTGTCGCTCATAGCTTTGCTACCCTTGAGTCCCACATCAAACACTGATAAAACTTCAAATATCCCTAAATTCTTTACGGTGCGTCCTATACCTATCGAAGTTTGCAACAATCAAATGCTTCTAACTTTTTACTGGAGCGTCATAGAACCTTGAAATTTTGTGACAATAAAGAACTCGTGCCTCTTGTCAATTAAGCTATCGCTCATAGCTATTCTACCCTTGAGTCCCAAATCAGACACTGATAAAACTTCAAATGGGCCTAACTTCTATACGGTGGCTCCTTTACCTATCAGAGTTTGCAACAATCAAATGCTTGTAACTTTTTACTGGAGCATAATAAAATCTAGAAATTTTGTGACAATAAAGTACTCGTGCCTCTTGTCACTTTACGCTATCGCTCATAGCTATGCTACCATTGATTCCCAAATAAAACACTGATAAAACTTCAAATGGCCCTAACTTCTATACGGTGTGTCCTATACTTATCAAAGTTTGCAACAATCAAATGCTTGTAACTTTTTACTGGAGCGTCATAAAACCTTGAAATTTTGTGACAATAAAGTACTCGTGCGTCTTGTCAATTTAATCTATCGCTCATAGCTATGCTACCCTTGAGTCCCAAATCAAACACTGATAAATCTTCAAATGGCCCTAACTTCCATACGGTGCGTCCTATACCTATCAAACTTTGAAACAATCAAATGCTTGTAACTTTTTACTGGAACGTCATAAAATCTTGAAATATTGTGACAATAAAGTACTCGTGCCTCTTGTCAATTAAAGTTATCGCTCATAGCTATGCTACCCTTGAGTCCCAAATCAAACACTAATAGAGCTTCAAATGGCCATAACTTCTATACGGTGCGTCCTACACCTGTCAAAGTTTGTAACAATCAAATGCTTGTAACTTTTTACTGGAGCGTCATAAAATCTAGAAATTTTGTGACAATAAAGTACTCATGCTTCTTGCCAATTTAAGCTATCGCTCATAGCTATAATACCATTGAGTCCCAAATCAAACACTGATAAAACTTCAAATAGCCCTAATTTCTATACTGTTCATCCAATACCTATCAAAGTTTGCAACATTGAAATGCTTGTAACTTTTTACTGGAGCGTCATAAATCGTGAAACTTTGTGCCAATAAAGTACTCGAGTCTCTTGTCAATTAAAGTTATCCCTCATAGCTATGCTACCCTTGAGTCCCAAAACAAACACTGATAAAACTTCAAATTCAACAATCAAATGCTTGTAACTTTTTATTGTAGCGTCATAAAATCTTAACTGATAAATCTTCAAATGGCCCTAACTTCTATACGGTGGGTCCTATACCTATCAAAGTTTGAAACGATCAAATGCTTGTAACTTTTTACTGGAACGTCATAAAATCTTGAAATATTGTGACAATAAAGTACTCGTGCCTCTTGTCAATGAAAGTTATCGCTCATAGCTATGCTACCCTTGAGTCCCAAATCAAACACTAATTAAACTTCAAATGCCCATTACTTCTATACGGTGCGTCCTACACCTGTCAAAGTTTGCAGCAATCAAATGCTTGTAACTTTTTACTGGAGCGTCATAAAATCTTGAAATTTTGTGAGAATAAAGTACTCGTGCCTCTTATCAATTTAAGCTATCGCTCATAGCTATGCTACCCTTGAATCCCAAATCAAATACTGATAAAACTTCAAATGTCCCTAAATTCTATACGGTGCGTCCTATACCTATCAAAGTTTGCAACAATCAAATGCTTCTAACTTTTTACTGGAATCGTCATAAAATCTTGAAATTTTGTGACAATAAGTTATTCGTGCCTCTTGTTAATTTAAGCAATCGCTCATAGCTATTCTACCCTTGAGTCCAAAATAAAACACTGATAAAACTTCAAATAACCCTAACTTCTGAACGGTGCGTCTTATACCAATAAAAGTTTGCAACAATCAAATGCTTGTAACTTTTTACTGGAGTGTCACAAAACCTTGAAATTTTGTGACAATAAAGTACTCGTGCCTCTTGTCACTTTACGCTATCGCTCATAGCTATGCAACCCTTGATTCCCAATTAAAACACTGATAACACTGCAAATGACCCTAACTTCTATACGGTGCGTCTACACCTATCAAAGTTTGCAACAATCAAATGCTTGCAACTTTTTACTGGAGCGTCATAAAATCTTGAAATTTTGTGAGAATAAAGTACTCGTGCCTCTTATCAATTTAAACTATCGCTAGTAGCTTTGCTACCCTTGAGTCCCAAATCAAACACTGATAAATCTTCAAATGACCCTAACTTCTATACGGTGCGTCTACACCTATCAAAGTTTGCAACAATCAAATGCTTGTAACTTTTTACTGGAGCGTCATAAAATATTGAAATTTTGTGACAATAAAGTCCTCGTGCCTCATGTCAATTTAATCTATCGCTCATAGCTATGCTACCCTTGAGTCCCAAATCAAACTCTGACAAAACTTCAAATAGCCCTAACTTTTGTACGGTGCGTCTTATACCTATCAAAGTTTGCAACAATCAAATGCCTCTAACTTTTTACTGGAGTGTCAAAAAACCTTGAAATTCTGTGACAATAAAGTACTCGTGCCTCTTGTCAATTAAAGTTATCGCTCATAGCTATGCTACCATTGATTCCCAAATAAAACACTGATAAAACTTCAAACGGCCCTAACTTCTAAACGGTGTGTTCTATACCTATCAAAGTTTGCAATAATCAAATGCTTGTAACTTTTTACTGGAGCGTCATAAAACCTTGAAATTTTGTGACAATAAAGTACTCGTGCGTCTTGTGAATTTAATCTATCGCTCATAGCTATGCTACCCTTGAGTCCCAAATCAAACACTGATAAATCTTCAAATGGCCCTAACTTCTATACGGTACGTCCTATACCTATCAAAGTTTGAAACAATAAAATGCTTGTAACTTTTTACTGGAACTTCATAAAATCTTGAAATATTGTGACAATAAAGTACTCGTGCCTCTTGTCAATTAAAGTTATCGCTCATAGCTATGCTACCCTTGAGTCCCAAATCAAATACTATTAAAACTTCAAATGGCCATAACTTCTATACGGTGCGTCGTACACCTGTCAAAGTTTTCAACAATCAAATGCTTGTAATTTTTTACTGGAGAGTCATAAAATCTTGAAATTCTGTGACAATAAAGTAGTCGTGCGTCTTGTGAATTTAATCTATCGCTCATAGCTATGCTACCCTTGAGTCCCAAATCAAACACTGATAAATCTTCAAATGGCCCTAACTTCTATACGGTGCGTCCTATACCTATCAAAGTTTGAAACAATAAAATGCTTGTAACTTTTTACTGGAACTTCATAAAATCTTGAAATTTTGTGACAATAAAGTACTCGAGCCTCTTATCAATTAAAGTTATCGCTCATAGGTATGCTACCCTGGAGTCCACAATAAAACACTGATAAAACTGCAAATGACCCTAACTTCTATACGATGCGTGCTACACCTATTAAAGTTTGCAACAATCAAATGCTTGCAACTTTTTACTGGAGTGTCATAAAATCTTGAAATTCTGTGACAATAAAGTACTCGTGCCTCTCATCAATTTAAGCTATCGCTCATAGCTATGCTACCCTTGAGTCCCAAATCAAACACTGAAAAAATTTAAAATGGCCCCAAATTCTATACGTACTATACCTATCAAATTTTGCAACAATCAAATGCTTCTTACTTTTTACTGGAGCGTCATAAAACCTTGAAATTTTGTGACAATAAATAACTCGTGCCTCTAGTTAATGTAAGCAATCGCTCATAGCTATGCTACCCTTGAGTCCAAAATAAAACACTGATAAAACTGCAAATGACCCTAACTTCTATACGGTGCGTCCTACCCCTATCAAAGTTTGCCACAATCAAATGCTTGTAACTTTTTACTGGAGCATAATAAAATCTAGAAATTTTGTGACAATAAACCCTTGAGTCCCAAAACAAACACTGATAAAACTTCAACTGCAACAATCAAATGCTTGTAACTTTTTATTGTAGCGTCATAAAATCTTAAAATTTTGTGAGAATAAAGTACTCGTGCCTCTTATCAATTTAAGCTATCGCTCATAGCTATGCTACCCTTGAGTCCCAAATCAAACACTGATAAAACTTCAAATGACCCTACTTTCTATACGGTGCGTCCTATACCTATTAAAGTTTGCAACAATCAAATGCTTCTAACTTTTCACTGGAGCGTCATAAAACCTTGAAATTTTGTGACAATAAATAACTCGTGCCTCTAGTTAATTTAAGCAATCGCTCATAGCTATTCTACCCTTGAGTCCCAAATCAAACACTGATAAAACTTCAAATGGCCATAACTTTTATACGGTGGGTCCTTTACCTATCAGAGTTTGCAACAATCAAATGCTTGTGACTTTTTACAGGAGCGTCATAAAATATTGAAATTTTTTGACAATAAAGTCCTCGTGCCTCTTGTCAATTTAATCTATCGCTCATAGTTATGCTACCCTTGAGTCCCAAATCAAACTCTGATAAAACTTCAAATACCTCTAACTTATGTACGGTGCGTCTTATGCCTATCAAAGTTTACAACAATCAAATGCTTGTAACTTTTTACTGGAGTGTCATAAAACCTTGAAATTCTGTGACAATAAAATACTCGTGCCTCTTGTCACTTTACGCTATCGCTCATAGCTATGCTACCCTTGATTCCCAAATAAAACACTGATAAAACTTCAAATGGCCCTAACTTCTATACGGTGTGTCCTATACATATCAAAGTTTGCAGCAATCAAATGCTTGTAACTTTTTACTGGAGCGTCATAAAACCTTGAAATTTTGTGAAAATAAAGTACTCGTGCATCTTGACAATTTAAGCTATCGCTCATAGCTATGCTACCCTTGAGTCCCAAATCAAACACTGATAAATCTTCAAATGGCCCTAAATTCTATCTGGTGCGTCCTATACCTATCAAAGTTTTAAACAATCAAATGCTTGTAACTTTTTACTGGAACGTTATAAAATCTTGAAATACTGTGACAATAAAGTACTCGTGCCTCTTGTCAATTAAAGTTATCGCTCATAGCTATGCTACCCTTGAGTCCTAAATCAAACACCAATAAAACTTAAAATGGCCATAACTTCTATACGGTGCGTCCTATACCTATCAAAGTTTGCAACAATCAAATGCTTGTAACTTTTTACTGGAGCGTCATAAAACCTTGAAATTTTGTGACAATAAAGTACTCGTGCATCTTGACAATTTAAGCTATCGCTCATAGCTATGCTACCCTTGAGTCCCAAATCCAACACTGATAAATCTTCAAATGGCCCGAACTTTTATACGGTGCGTCTTATACCTAGCAAATTTTGAACCATGCAAATGCTTGTAATTTTTTACTGGAGCGTCATAAAATCTTGAAATTCTGTGACAATAAAGTACTCGTGCCTCTCATCAATTTAAGCTATCGCGCATAGCTATGCTACCCTTGAGTCCCAAATCAAACACTGATAAAATTTAAAATGGCCATAACTTCTATACTGTGCGTCCTACACCTGTCAAATTTTGAACAATGCAAATGCTTGTAATTTTTTACTGGAGCGTCATAAAATCTTGAAATTCTGTGACAATAAAGTACTCGTGCCTCTCATCAATTTAAGCTATCGCTCATAGCTATGCTACCCTTGAGTCCCAAATCAAACAATGATAAAATTTAAAATGGCCCTAACTTCTACACGGTGCGGACTGCACCTATCAAAGTTTGCCACAATCAAATGCTTGTAACTTTTTACTGGAGCGTCATAGAACCTTGAAATTTTGTGACAATAAAGTACTCCTGCCTCTTATCAATTTAAGCTATCGCTCATTACTATTCTACCCTTGAGTCCCAAATCAAACACTGATAAAACTTCAAATGGCCCTAACTTCTATACGGTGGGTCCTTAACCTATCAGAGTTTGCAACAATCAAATGATTGTAACTTTTTACTGGAGCATAATAAAATCTAGAAATTTTGTGACAATAAAGTACTCGTGCTTCTTGTCAATTTAAGCTATCGCTCATAGCTTTCCTACCATTGAGTCCCAAATCAAACACTGATAAAACTTCAAATAGCCCTAATTTCTATACTGTGCATCCTATACCTATCAAAGTTTGCAAACATTGAAATGCTTGTAACTTTTTACTGGAGCGTCATAAATAGTGAAACTTTGTGACAATAAAGTACTCGAGTCTCTTGTCAATTAAAGTTATCGCTCATAGCTATGCTACCCTTGAGACCCAAAACAAACACTGATAAAACTTCAAATGCAACAATCAAATGCTTGTAACTTTTTACGGGAGCGTCATTAAACCTTGAAATTCTGTGACAATAAAGTAGTCGTTCCTCTTGTCACTTTACGCTATCGCTCATAGCTATGCTACCCTTGATTCCCAAATAAAACACTGATAAAACTTCAAATGGCCCTAACTTCTATACGGTGTGTCCTATACCTATCAAAGTTTGCAACAATCAAATGCTGTTAACTTTTTACTGGAGCGTCATAGAACCTTGAAATTTTGTGAAAATAAGGTACTCGTGTGTCTTGACAATTTAAGCTATCGCTCATAGATATGCTACCCTTGAGTCCCAAATCAAAAACTGATAAATCTTCAAATGGCCCTAACTTCTATACGGTGCGTCCTATACATATCAAAGTTTGAAACAATCAAATGCTTGTAAATTTTTACTGGAACGTCATAAAATCTTGAAATACTGTGACAATAAAGTACTCGTGCCTCTTGTCAATTAAAGTTATCGCTCATAGCTATGCTACCCTTGAGTCCCAAATCAAACACTAATAAAACTTAAAATGGCCATAACTTCTATACTGTGCGTCCTACACCTGTCAAAGTTTGCAACAATCAAATGCTTGTAACTTTTTACTGGAGCGTCATAAAATCTTGAAATTTTGTGAGAATAAAGTACTCGTGCCTCTATCGCTCATTGCTATGCTACCCTTAAGTCACAAATCAAACACTGATAAAACTTCAAACGGCCCTAACTTCTACATGGTGCGGCCTGCACCTATCAAAGTTTGCCACAATCAAATGCTTGTAACTTTTTACGAGGGCGTCATTAAACCTTGAAATTTTGTGACAATAAAGTACTCGTGAGTCTTGTCAATTTAAGCTGCCACTCATAGCTTTCTTACTCTTGAGACCCAAATCAAACACTGAATAAACTTCAAATGTCCCTAAATTCTATACGGTGCGTCCTATACCTTTCAAAGTTTGCAACAATTAAATGCTTCTAACTTTTTACTGGAGCGTCATAGAACCTTTAAATTTTGTGACAATAAAGTACTCGTGCCTCTTATCAATTTAAGCTATCGCTCATAGCTATGCTACCCTTGAGTCCCAAATCAAAGTTTGCAACAATCAAATGCTTGTAACTTTTTACTGGAGCGTCATAAAACCTTGAAATTTTGTGACAATAAAGTACTCGTGCGCCTTGTCAATTAAAGTTATCGCTCACAGCTATGCTACCCTTGAGTCCCAAATCAAACACTAATAAAACTTAAAATGGCCATAACTTCTATACGGTGCGTCCTACACCTGTCAAAGTTTGCAACAATCAAATGCTTGTAACTTTTTACTGGAGCGTCATAAAATCTTGAAATTCTGTGACAATAAAGTACTCGTGCCTCTCATCAATTTAAGCTATCGCGCATAGCTATGCTACCCTTGAGTCCCAAATCAAACACTGATAAAATTTAAAATGGTCATAACTTCTATACTGTGAGTCCTACACCTATCAAAGTTTGCAACAATCAAATGCTTGCAACTTTTTACTGGAGCGTCATAAAATCTTGAAATTTTGTGAGAATAAAGTACTCGTGCCTCTTATCAATTTAAACTATCGCTCATAGCTATGCTACCCTTGAGTCACAAATCAAACACTGATGAAACTTCAAACGGCCCTAACTTCTACACGGTGCGGCCTGGACCTATCAAAGTTTGCCACAATCAAATGCTTGTAACTTTTTACGGGAGCGTCATTAAACCTTGAAATTTTGTGACAATAAAGTACTCGTGCCTCTTGTCAATTTAAGCTGTCGCTCATAGCTTTGCTACTCTTGAGTCCCAAATCAAACACTGATAAAACTTCCAATGTCCCTAAATTCTATACGGTGCGTCCTATACCTATCAAAGTTTGCAACAAGCAAATGCTTCTTACTTTTTACTGGAGCGTCATAGAACCTTGAAATTTTGTGACAATACAGTACTCGGGCCTCTTATCAATTTAAGCTATCGCTCATAGCTATTCTACCCTTGAGTCCCAAATCAAACACTGATAAAACTTCAAATGGCCCTAACTTCTATACGGTGGGTCCTTTACCTATCAGAGTTTGCAATAATCAAATGCTTGTAACTTTTTACTGGAGCATAATAAAATCTTGAAATTTTGTGCAATAAAGTACTCGTGCTTCTTGTCAATTTAAGCTATCGCTCATAGCTATCCTACCATTGAGTCCCAAATCAAACACTGATAAAACTTCAAATATCCCTAATTTCTATACTGTGCATCCTATACCTATCAAAGTTTGCAACATTGAAATGCTTGTAACTTTTTACTGGAGCGTCATAAATCGTGAAACTTTGTGACAATAAAGTACTCGAGTCTCTTGTCAATTTAAGCTATCGCTCATAGCTATGCTACCCTTGAGTCCCAAATCAAACTCTGATAAAACTTCAAATAGCCCTAACTTCTGTACTGTGCGTCTTATACCTATCAAAGTTTGCAACAATCAAATGCTTGTAACTTTTTACTGGAGTGTCATAAAACCTAGAAATTCTGTGACAATAAAGTACTCGTGCCTCTTGTCACTTTACGCTATCGTTCATAGCTATGCTACCCTTGATTCCCAAATAAAACACTGATAAAACTTCAAATGGCCCTAGATTCTATACGGTGTGTCCTATACCTATCAAAGTTTGCAAGTTTTGGAGCGTCATAAAACCTTGAAATTTTGTGACAATAAAGTACTCGTGCGTCTTGTCAATTTAAGCTATCGCTCATAGCTATGCTACCCTTGAGTCCCAAATCAAACTCTGATAAATCTGCAAATGGCCCTAACTTCTATACGGTGCGTCCTAAACCTATCAAAGTTTGAAACAATCAAATGCTTCTAACTTTTTACTGGAACGTCATAAAATCTTGAAATATTGTGACAATAAAGTACTCGTGCCTCTTGTCAATTAAAGTTATCGCTCATAGCTATGCTATCCTTGAGTCCCAAATCAAACACTAATAAAACTTAAAATGGCCATAACTTCTATACGGTGCGTAACTTCTGTAATGCTTGTAACTTTTTACTGGAGCGTCATAAAATCTTGAAATTTTGTGACAATAAAGTACTCGTGCCTTTTGTCAATTTAAGCTATCGCTCATAGCTATGCTGCCCTTGAGTCCCAAATCAAACACTGATAAATCTTCAAATGGCCCGAACTTTTATACGGTGCGTCTTACACCTAGCAAAGTTTGCAACAATCAAATGCTTGTAATTTTTTACTGGAGCGTCATAAAATCTTGAAATTCTGTGACAATAAAGTACTCGTGCCTCTCATCAATTTAAGCTATCGCGCATAGCTATGCTACCCTTGAGTCCCAAATCAAACACTGATAAAATTTAAAATGGCGCTAAATTCTATGCGGTGCGTACTATACCTATCAAAGTTTGCAACAATAAAATGCTTCTTACTATTTACTGGAGCGTCATAAAACCTTGAAATTTTGTGACAATAAATTACGCGTGCCTCTTATCAATTTAAGCTATCGCTCATAGCTATGCTACCCTTGTGTCCAAAATAAAACACTGATAAAACTGCAAATGACCCTAACTTCTATACGGTGAGTCCTACACCTATCAAAGTTTGCAACAATCAAATGCTTGCAACTTTTTACTGGAGCGTCATAAAATCTTGAAATTTTGTGAGAATAAAGTACTCGTGCCTCTATCGCTCATAGCTATGCTACCCTTAAGTCACAAATCAAACACTGATAAAACTTCAAACGGCCCTAACTTCTACACGGTGCGGCCTGCACCTATCAAAGTTTGCCACAATCAAATGCTTGTAACTTTTTACGAGGGCGTCATTAAACCTTGAAATTTTGTGACAATAAAGTACTCGTGAGTCTTGTCAATTTAAGCTGCCACTCATAGCTTTGATACTCTTGAGACCCAAATCAAACACTGAATAAACTTCAAATGTCCCTAAATTCTATACGGTGCGTCCTATACCTTTCAAAGTTTGCAACAATTAAATGCTTCTAACTTTTTACTGGAGCGTCATAGAACCTTGAAATTTTGTGACAATAAAGTACTCGTGCCTCTTATCAATTTAAGCTATCGCTCATAGCTATGCTACCCTTGAGTCCCAAATCAAAGTTTGCAACAATCAAATGCTTGTAACTTTTTACTGGAGCGTCATAAAACCTTGAAATTTTGTGACAATAAAGTACTCGTGCGCCTTGTCAATTAAAGTTATCGCTCATAGCTATGCTACCCTTGAGTCCCAAATCAAACACTAATAAAACTTAAAATGGCCATAACTTCTATACGGTGCGTCCTACACCTGTCAAAGTTTGCAACAATCAAATGCTTGTAACTTTTTACTGGAGCGTCATAAAATCTTGAAATTCTGTGACAATAAAGTACTCGTGCCTCTCATCAATTTAAGCTATCGCGCATAGCTATGCTACCCTTGAGTCCCAAATCAAACACTGCTAAAATTTAAAATGGCCATAACTTCTATACTGTGCGTCCTACACCTGTCAAAGTTTGCAACAATCAAATGCTTGTAACTTTTTACTGGAGCATAATAAAATCTTGAAATTTTGTGACAATAAATTACTCGTACCTCTTATCAATTTAAGCTATCGCTCATAGCTATGCTACCCTCGAGTCCAAAATAAAACACTGATAAAACTGCAAATGACCCTAACTTCTATACGGTGAGTCCTACACCTATCAAAGTTTGCAACAATCAAATGCTTGCAACTTTTTACTGGAGCGTCATAAAATCTTGAAATTTTGTGAGAATAAAGTACTCGTGCCTCTTATCAATTTAAACTAACGCTCATAGCTATGCTACCCTTGAGTCACAAATCAAACACTGATGAAACTTCAAACGGCCCTAACTTCTACACGGTGCGGCCTGGACCTATCAAAGTTTGCCACAATCAAATGCTTGTAACTTTTTACGGGAAGCGTCATTAAACCTTGAAATTTTGTGACAATAAATTAAAGTACTCGTGCCTCTTGTCAATTAAAGTTATCGCTCATAGCTATGCTACCCTTGAGTCCCAAATCAAACACCAATAAAACTTAAAATGGCCATAACTTCTATACGGTGCGTCCTATACCTATCAAAGTTTGCAACAATCAAATGCTTGTAACTTTTTACTGGAGCGTCATAAAACCTTGAAATTTTGTGACAATAAAGTACTCGTGCATCTTGACAATTTAGGCTATCGCTCATAGCTATGCTCCCCTTGAGTCCCAAATCAAACACTGATAAATCTTCAAAAGCCCCTAACTTCTATCCGGTGCGTCCTATACCTATCAAAGTTTTAAACAATCAAATGCTTGTAACTTTTTACAGGAACGTCATAAAATCTTGAAATACTGTGACAATAAAGTACTCGTGCCTCTTGTCAATTAAAGTTATCGCTCATAGCTATGCTACCCTTGAGTCCCAAATCAAACACCAATAAAACTTAAAATGGCCATAACTTCTATACGGTGCGTAACTTCTGTAATGCTTGTAACTTTTTACTGGAGCGTCATAAAATCTTGAAATTTTGTGACAATAAAGTACTCGTGCCTTTTGTCAATTTAAGCTATCGCTCATAGCTATGCTGCCCTTGAGTCCCAAATCAAACACTGATAAATCTTCAAATGGCCCGAACTTTTATACGGTGCGTCTTACACCTAGCAAAGTTTGCAACAATCAAATGCTTGTAATTTTTTACTGGAGCGTCATAAAATCTTGAAATTCTGTGACAATAAAGTACTCGTGCCTCTCATCAATTTAAGCTATCGCGCATAGCTATGCTACCCTTGAGTCCGAAATCAAACACTGATAAAATTTAAAATGGCGCTAAATTCTATGCGGTGCGTACTATACCTATCAAAGTTTGCAACAATAAAATGCTTCTTACTTTTTACTGGAGCGTCATAAAACCTTGAAATTTTGTGACAATAAATTACTCGTGCCTCTTATCAATTTAAGCTATCGCTCATAGCTATGCTACCCTTGAGTCCAAAATAAAACACTGATAAAACTGCAAATGACCCTAACTTCTATACGGTGAGTCCTACACCTATCAAAGTTTGCAACAATCAAATGCTTGCAACTTTTTACTGGAGCGTCATAAAATCTTGAAATTTTGTGAGAATAAAGTACTCGTGCCTCTATCGCTCATAGCTATGCTACCCTTGAGTCACAAATCAAACACTGATAAAACTTCAAACGGCCCTAACTTCTACACGGTGGGGCCTGCACCTATCAAAGTTTGCCACAATCAAATGCTTGTAACTTTTTACGACGGCGTCATTAAACCTTGAAATTTTGTGACAATAAAGTACTCGTGAGTTTTGTCAATTTAAGCTGCCACTCATAGCTTTGTTACTCTTGAGACCCAAATCAAACACTGAATAAACTTCAAATGTCCCTAAATTCTATACGGTGCGTCCTATACCTTTCAAAGTTTGCAACAATTAAATGCTTCTAACTTTTTACTGGAGCGTCATAGAACCTTGAAATTTTGTGACAATAAAGTACTCGTGCCTCTTATCAATTTAAGCTATCGCTCATAGCTATGCTACCCTTGAATCCCAAATCAAAGTTTGCAACAATCAAATGCTTGTAACTTTTTACTGGAGCGTCATAAAACCTTGAAATTTTGTGACAATAAAGTACTCGTGCGCCTTGTCAATTAAAGTTATCGCTCATAGCTATGCTACCCTTGAGTCCCAAATAAAACACTAATAAAACTTAAAATGGCCATAACTTCTATACGGTGCGTCCTACACCTGTCACAGTTTGCAACAATCAAATGCTTGTAACTTTTTACTGGAGCGTCATAAAATCTGGAAATTTTGTGACAATAAAGTACTCGTGCCTTTTGTCAATTTAAGCTATCGCTCATAGCTATGCTACCCTTGAGTCCCAAATCAAACACTGATAAATCTTCAAATGGCCCGAACTTTTATACGGTGCGTCTTATACCTAGCAATGTTTGCAACAATCAAATGATTGTAATTTTTTACTGGAGCGTCATAAAATCTTGAAATTCTGTGACAATAAAGTACTCGTGCCTCTCATCAATTTAAGCTATCGCGCATAGCTATGCTACCCTTGAGTCCCAAATCAAACACTGATAAAATTTAAAATGGCCATAACTTCTATACTGTGCGTCCTACACCTGTCAAAGTTTGCAACAATCAAATGCTTGTAACTTTTTACTGGAGCGTCATAAAATCTTGAAATTTTGTGAGAATAAAGTACTCGTGCCTCTTATCAATTTAAGCTATCGCTCATAGCTATGCTACCCTTGAGTCCCAAATCAAACACTGATAAAACTTCAAATGGCCCTAACTTCTATACGGTGGGTCCTTTACCTATCAGAGTTTGAAACAATCAAATGCTTGTAACTTTTTACTGGAGCATAATAAAATCTTGAAATTTTGTGACAATAAATTACTAGTGCCTCTTATCAATTTAAGCTATCGCTCATAGCTATGCTACCCTTGAGTCCAAAATAAAACACTGATAAAACTGCATATGGCCCTAACTTCTATACGGTGAGTCCTACACCTATCAAAGTTTGCAACAATCAAATGCTTGCAACTTTTTACTGGAGCGTCATAAAATCTTGAAATTTTGTGAGAATAAAGTACTCGTGCCTCTTATCAATTTAAACTATCGCTCATAGCTATGCTACCCTTGAGTCACAAATCAAACACTGATAAAACTTCAAACGGCCTTAACTTCTACACGGTGCGGCCTGCACCTATCAAAGTTTGCCACAATCAAATGCTTGTAACTTTTTACGGGAGCGTCATTAAACCTTGAAATTTTGTGACAATAAAGTACTCGTGGGCCTTGTCAATTTAAGCTGTCGCTCATAGCTTTGCTACTCTTGAGTCCCAAATCAAATACTGATAAAACTTCCAATGTCCCTAAATTCTATACGGTGCGTCCTATACCTATCAAAGTTTGCAACAAGCAAATGCTTCTAACTTTTTACTGGAGCGTCATAGAACCTTGGAATTTTGTGACAATACAGTACTCGGGCCTCTTATCAATTTAATCTATCGCTCATAGCTATTCTACCCTTGAGTCCCAAATCAAACACTGATAAAACTTCAAATGGTCCTAACTTCTATACGGTGGGTCCTTTACCTATCAGAGTTTGCTATAATCAAATGCTTGTAACTTTTTACTGGAGCATAATAAAATCTTGAAATTTTGTGCAATAAAGTACTCGTGCTTCTTGTCAATTTAAGCTATCGCTCATAGCTATCCTACCATTGAGTCCCAAATCAAACACTGATAAAACTTCAAATATCCCTAATTTCTATACTGTGCATCCTATACCTATCAAAGTTTGCAACATTGAAATGCTTGTAACTTTTTACTGGAGCGTCATAAATCGTGAAACTTTGTGACAATAAAGTACTCGAGTCTCTTGTCAATTTAAGCTATCGCTCATAGCTATGCTACCCTTGAGTCCCAAATCAAACTCTGATAAAACTTCAAATAGCCCTAACTTCTGTACGGTGCGTCTTATACCTATCAAAGTTTGCAACAATCAAATGCTTGTAACTTTTTACTGGAGTGTCATAAAACCTTGAAATTCTGTGACAATAAAGTACTCGTGCCTCTTGTCACTTTACGCTATCGCTCATAGCTATGCTACCCTTGATTCCCAAATAAAACACTGATAAAACTTCAAATGGCCCTAGATTCTATACGGTTTGTCCTATACCTATCAATGTTTGCAACAGTCAAATGCTTGTAACTTTTTACTGGAGCGTCATAAAACCTTGAAATTTTGTGACAATAAATTACTCGTGCGTCTTGTCAATTTAAGCTATCGCTCATAGCTATGCTACCCTTGAGTCCAAAATCAAACTCTGATAAATCTGCAAATGGCCCACACTTCTATACGGCGCGTCCTAAACCTATCAAAGTTTGAAACAATCAAATGCTTCTAACTTTTTACTGGAACGTCATAAAATCTTGAAATACTGTGACAATAAAGTACTCGTGCCTCTTGTCAATTAAAGTTATCGCTCATAGCTATGCTACCCTTGAGTCCCAAATCAAACACTAATAAAACTTAAAATGGCCATAACTTCTATACGGTGCGTAACTTCTGTAATGCTTGTAACTTTTTACTGGAGCGTCATAAAATCTTGAAATTTTGTGACAATAAAGTACTCGTGCCTTTTGTCAATTTAAGCTATCGCTCATAGCTATGCTGCCCTTGAGTCCCAAATCAAACACTGATAAATCTTCAAATGGCCCGAACTTTTATACGGTGCGTCTTATACCTAGCAAAGTTTGCAACAATCAAATGCTTGTAATTTTTTACTGGAGCGTCATAAAATCTTGAAATTCTGTGACAATAAAGTACTCGTGCCTCTCATCAATTTAAGCTATCGCGCATAGCTATGCTACCCTTGAGTCCCAAATCAAATACTGATAAAATTTAAAATGGGGCTAAATTCTATGCGGTGCGTACTATACCTATCAAAGTTTGCAACAATCAAATGCTTCTTACTTTTTACTGGAGCGTCATAAAACCTTGAAATTTTGTGACAATAAATTACTCGTGCCTCTTATCAATTTAAGCTATCGCTCATAGCTATGCTACCCTTGAGTCCAAAATAAAACACTGATAAAACTGCAAATGACCCAAACTTCTATACGGTGAGTCCTACACCTATCAAAGTTTGTAACAATCAAATGCTTGCAACTTTTTACTGGAGCGTCATAAAATCTTGAAATTTTGTGAGAATAAAGTACTCGTGCCTCTTATCAATTTAGACTATCGCTCATAGCTATGCTACCCTTGAGTCACAAATCAAACACTGATAAAATTTCAAACGGCCCTAACTTCTGCACGGTGCGGCCTGCACCTATCAAAGTTTGCCACAATTAAATGCTTGTAGCTTTTTACGGGAGCGTCATTAAACCTTAAAATTTTGTGACAAAGTACTCGTGGGTCTCGTCAATTTAAGCTGTCGCTCATAGCTTTGCTACTCTTGAGTCCCAAATCAAACACTGATAAAACTTCAAATGTCCCTAAATTATATACGGTGTGTCCTATACCTATCAAAGTTTGCAACAGTTAAATGCTTGTAACTTTTTACTGGAGCGTCATAAAACCTTGAAATTTTGTGACAATAAAGTACTCGTGCGTCTTGTCAATTTAAGCTATCGCTCATAGCTATTCTACCCTTGAGTCCCAAATCAAACGCTGATAAATCTTCAAATGGCCCTAACTTCTATACGGTGGGTCCTTTACCTATCAGAGTTTGCAAAAATCAAATGCTTGTAACTTTTTACTGGAGCATAATAAAATCTTGAAATTTTGTGCAATAAAGTACTCGTGCTTCTTGTCAATTTAAGCTATCGCTCATAGCTATCCTACCATTGAGTCCCATATCAAACACTGATAAAACTTCAAATATCCCTAAATTCTATACTGTGCATCCTATACCTATCAAAGTTTGCAACATTGAAATGCTTGTAACTTTTTGTGGAGCGTCATAAATCGTGAAACTTTGTGACAATAAAGTACTCGAGTCTCTTGTCAATTTAAGCTATCGCTCATAGCTATGCTACCCTTGAGTCCCAAATCAAACTCTGATAAAACTTCAAATAGCCCTAACTTCTGTACGGTGCGTCTTGTACCTATCAAAGTTTGCAACAATCAAATGCTTGTAACTTTTTACTGGAGTGTCATAAAACCTTGAAATTCTGTGACAATAAAGTACTCGTGCCTCTTGTCACTTTACGCTATCGCTCATAGCTATGCTACCCTTGATTCCCAAATAAAACACTGATAAAACTTTAAATGGCCCTAGCTTCTATACGGTGTGTCCTATACCTATCAAAGTTTGCAACAGTCAAATGCTTGTAACTTTTTACTGGAGCGTCATAAAATCTTTAAATTTTGTGACAATAAAGTACTCGTGCCTCTTGTCAAGTTAAGCTATCGCTCATAGCTATGCTACCGTTGAGTCCCAAATTAAACCCTAATAAAACTTCAAATGGCCCGAACTTTTATACGGTGCGTCCTATACCTATCAAAGTTTGCAACAATCAAATGCTTGTAATTTTTTACTGGAGCGTCATAAAATCTTGAAATTTTTCACAATAAAGTACTCGTGCCTCTTGTCAATTTAAGCTATCACTCATAGCTATGCTAGCCTTGAGTCCCAAATCAAAAACTGATAAATCTTCAAATGGCCCGAACTTTTATACGGTGCGTCCTATACCTAGCAAAGTTTGCAACAATCAAATGCTTGTAATTTTTTACTGGAGCGTCATAAAATCTTGAAAGTTTCTGACAATAAAGAACTCGAGCCTCTTATCAATTAAAGTTATCGCTCATAGGTATGCTACCCTGGAGTCCAAAATAAAACACTGATAAAACTACAAATGACCCTAACTTCTATACGATGCGTCCTACACCTATTAAAGTTTGCAACAATCAAATGCTTGCAACTTTTTACTGGAGCGTCATAAAATCTTGAAATTCTGTAACAATAAAGTACTCGTGCCTCTCATCAATTTAAGCTATCGCTCATAGCTATGCTACCCTTGAGTCCCAAATCAAACAATGATAAAATTTAAAATGGCCCTAACTTCTACACGGTGCGGACTGCACCTATCAAAGTTTGCCACAATCAAATGCTTGTAACTTTTTACTGGAGCGTCATAGAACCTTGAAATTTTGTGACAATAAAGTACTCGTGCCTCTTATCAATTTAAGCTATCGCTCATTACTATTCTACCCTTGAGTCCCAAATCAAACACTGATAAAACTTCAAATGGCCCTAACTTCTATACGGTGGGTCCTTAACCTATCAGAGTTTGCAACAATCAAATGCTTGTAACTTTTTACTGGAGCATAATAAAATCTAGAAATTTTGTGACAATAAAGTACTCGTGCTTCTTGTCAATTTAAGCTATCACTCATAGCTTTCCTACCATTGAGTCCCAAATCAAACACTGATAAAACTTCAAATAGCCCTAATTTCTATAATGTGCATCCTATACCTATCAAAGTTTGCAAACATTGAAATGCTTGTAACTTTTTACTGGAGCGTCATAGATCGTGAAACTTTGTGACAATAAAGTACTCGAGTCTCTTGTCAATTAAAGTTATCGCTCATAGCTATGCTACCCTTGAGTCCCAAAACAAACACTGATAAAACTTCAAATGCAACAATCAAATGCTTGTAACTTTTTACGGGAGCGTCATTAAACCTTGAAATCCTGTGACAATAAAGTACTCGTGCCTCTTGTCACTTTACGCTATCGCTCATAGCTATGCTACCCTTGATTCCCAAATAAAACACTGATAAAACTTCAAATGGCCCTAACTTCTATACGGTGTGTCCTATACCTATCAAAGTTTGCAACAATCAAATGCTTGTAACTTTTTACTGGAGCGTCATAAAACCTTGAAATTTTGTGACAATAAAGTACTCGTGTGTCTTGACAATTTAAGCTATCGCTCATAGCTATGCTACCCTTGAGTCCCAAATCAAAAACTGATAAATCTTCAAATGGCGCTAACTTCTATACGGTGTGTCCTATACCTATCAAAGTTTGAAACAATCAAATGCTTGTAACTTTTTACTGGAGCGTCATAAAACCTTGAAATACTGTGACAATAAAGTACTAGTGCCTCTTGTCAATTAAAGTTATCGTTCATAGCTATGCTACCCTTGAGTCCCAAATCAAACACTAATAGAACTTAAAATGGCCATAACTTCTATACGGTGCGTCCTACACCTGTCACAGTTTGCAACAATCAAATGCTTGTAACTTTTTACTGGAGCGTCATAAAATCTTGAAATTTTGTGAGAATAAAGTACTCGTGCCTCTTATCAACTTTAAGCTATCGCTCATAGCTATGCTACCCTTGAGTCCCAAATCAAACACTGATAAAACTTCAAATGGCCCTAACTTCTATACGGTGGGTTCTTTACCTATCAGAGTTTGAAACAATCAAATGCTTGTTACTTTTTACTGGAGCATAATAAAATCTTGAAATTTTTGTGACAATAAATTACTCGTGCCTCTTATCAATTTAAGCTATCGCTCATAGCTATGCTACCCTTGAGTCCAAAATAAAACACTGATAAAACTGCAAATGACCCTAATACGGTGAGTCCTACACCTATCAAAGTTTGCAACAATCAAATGCTTGTAACTTTTTACTGGAGCGTCATAAAATCTTGAAATTTTGTGAGAATAAAGTACTCGTTCCTCTTATCAATTTAAACTAGCGCTCATAGCTATGCTACCCTTGAGTCACAAATCAAACACTGATAAAACTTCAAACGGCCCTAACTTCTACACGAAGCGGCCTGCACCTATCAAAGTTTGCCACTATCAAATGCTTGTAACTTTTTACGGGAGCGTCATTAAACCTTGAAATTTTGTGACAATAAAGTACTCGTGGGTCTTGTCAATTTAACCTGTCGCTCATAGCTTTGCTACTCTTGAGTCCCAAATCGAACACTGATAAAACTTCCAATGTCCCTAAATTCTATACGGTGCGTCCTATACCTACCAAAGTTTGCAACAAGCAAATGCTTCTAACTTTTTACTGGAGCGTCATAGAACCTTGAAATTTTGTGACAATACAGTACTCGGGCCTCTTATCAATTTAAGCTATCGCTCATAGCTATTCTACCCTTGAATCCCAAATCAAACACTGATAAAACTTCAAATGGCCCTAACTTCTATACGGTGGGTCCTTTACCTATCAGAGTTTGCAATAATGAAATGTTTGTAACTTTTTACTGGAGCATAATAAAATCTTGAAATTTTGTGCAATAAAGTACTCGTACTTCTTGTCAATTTAAGCTATCGCCCATAGCTATCCTACCATTGAGTCCCAAATCAAACACTGATAAAACTTCAAATATCCCTAATTTCTATACTGTGCATCCTATTCCTATCAAAGTTTGCAACATTGAAATGCTTGTAACTTTTTACTGGAGCGTCATAAATCGTGAAACTTTGTGACAATAAAGTACTCAAGTCTCTTGTCAATTTAAGATATCGCTCATAGCTATGCTACCCTTGAGTCCCAAATCAAACTCTGATGAAACTTCAAATAGCCCTAACTTCTGTACGGTGCGTCTTATACCTATCAAAGTTTGCAACAATCAAATGCTTGTAACTTTTTACTGGAGTGTCATAAAACCTTAAAATTCTGTGACAATAAAGTACTCGTGCCTCTTGTCACTTTACGCTATCGCTCATAGCTATGCTACCCTTGATTCCCAAATAAAACAATGATAAAACTTCAAATGGCCCTAGATTCTATACGGTGTGTCCTATACCTATCAAAGTTTGCAACAGTCAAAAGCTTGTAACTTTTTACTGGAGCGTCATAAAACCTTGAAATTTTGTGACAATAAAGTACTCGTGCATCTTGTCAATTTAAGCTATCGCTCATAGCTATGCTACCCTTGAGTCCCAAATCAAACAATGATAAATCTTCAAATGGCCCTAACTTCTATACGGTGTGTCCTATACCTATCAAAGTTTGCAACATTCAAATGCTTGTAACTTTTTACTGGAGCGTCATAAAACCTTGAAATTTTGTGACAATAAAGTACTCGTGCGTCTTGACAATTTACGCTATCGCTCATAGCAATGCTACCCTTGAGTCCCAAATCAAACTCTGATAAATCTGCAAATGGCCCTAACTTCTATACGGTGCGTCCTAAACCTATCAAAGTTTGAAACAATCAAATGCTTCTAACTTTTTACTGGAACGTCATAAAATCTTGAAATACTGTGACAATAAAGTACTCGTGCCTCTTGTCAATTAAAGTTATCGCTCATAGCTATGCTACCCTTGAGTCCCAAATCAAACACTAATAAAATTTAAAATGGCCATAACTTCTATACGATGCGTAACTTCTGTAATGCTTATAACTTTTAACTGGAGCGTCATAAAATCTTGAAATTTTGTGACAATAAATTACTCGTGCCTCTTATCAATTTAAGCTATCGCTCATAGCTATGCTACCCTTGAGTCTAAAATAAAACACTGATAAAACTGCAAATGACCCTAACTTCTATACGGTGAGTCCTACACCTATCAAAGTTTGCAACAATCAAATGCTTGCAACTTTTTACTGGAGCGTCATAAAATCTTGAAATTTTGTGAGAATAAAGTACTCTTGCCTCTATCGCTCATAGCTATGCTACCCTTGAGTCACAAATCAAACACTGATAAAACTTCAAACGGCCCTAACTTTTACACGGTGCGGCCTGCACCTATCAAAGTTTGCCACAATCAAATGCTTGTAACTTTTTACGGGGGCGTCATTAAACCTTGAAATTTTGTGACAATAAAGTACTCGTGAGTCTCGTCAATTTAAGCTGCCGCTCATAGCTTTGCTACTCTTGAGTCCCAAATCAAACACTGATAAAACTTCAAATGTCCCTAAATTCTATACGGTGCGTCCTATACCTTTCAACGTTTGCAACAATCAAATGCTTCTAACTTTTTACTGGAGCGTCATAGAACCTTGAAATTTTGTGACAATAAAGTACTCGTGCCTCTTATCAATTTAAGCTGTCTCTCATAGCTATGCTACCCTTGAGTCCCAAATCAAAGTTTGCAACAATCAAATGCTTGTAACTTTTTACTGGAGCGTCATAAAACCTTGAAATTTTGTGACAATAAAGTACTCGTGCGTCTTGTCATTTAAAGTTATCGCTCATAGCTATGCTACCCTTGAGTCCCAAATCAAACACTAATAAAACTTAAAATGGCCATAACTTCTATACGGTGCGTAACTTCTGTAATGCTTGTAACTTTTTACTGGAGCGTCATAAAATCTCGAAATTTTGTGACAATAAAGTACTCGTGCCTTTTGTCAATTTAAGCTATCGCTCATAGCTATGCTGCCCTTGAGTCCCAAATCAAAGACTGATAAATCTTCAAATGGACCGAACTTTTGTACGGTGCGTCTTATACCTAGCAAAGTTTGCAACAATCAAATGCTTGCAATTTTTTACTGGAGCGTCATAAAATCTTGAAATTTTGTGAGAATGAAGTACTCGTGCCTCTTATCAATTTAAGCTATCGTTCATAGCTATGCTACCCTTGAGTCCCAAATCAAACACTGATAAAACTTCAAATGGCCCTAACTTCTATATGGTGGTTCCTTTACCTATCAGAGTTTGAAACAATCAAATGCTTGTAACTTTTTACTGGAGCATAATAAAATCTTGAAATTTTGTGAGAATAAAGTACTCGTGCCTCTCATCAATTTAAGCTATCGCTCATAGCTATGCTACCCTTGAGTCCCAAATCAAACACTGATCAAATTTAAAATGGACCTAAATTCTATGCGGTGCGTACTATACCTATCAAAGTTTGCAACAATCAAATGCTTCTTACTTTTTACTGGAGCGTCATAAAACCTTGAAATTTTGTGACAATAAATTACTCGTGCCTCTTATCAATTTAAGCTATCGCGCATAGCTATGCTACACTTGAGTCCAAAATAAAACACTGATAAAACTGCAAATGACCCTAACTTCTATACGGTGAGTCCTACACCTATCAAAGTTTGTAACAATCAAATGCTTGCAACTTTTTACTGGAGCGTCATAAAATCTTGAAATTTTGTGAGAATAAAGTACTCGTGCCGCTTATCAATTTAAACTATCGCTCATAGCTATGCTACCCTTGAGTCACAAATCAAACACTGATAAAACTTCAAACGGCCCTAACTTCTGCACGGTGCGGCCTGCACCTATCAAAGTTTGCCACAATCAAATGCTTGTAACTTTTTACGGGAGCGTAATTAAACCTTAAAATTTTGTGACAAAGTACTCGTGGGTCTTGTCAATTTAAGCTGTCGCTCATAGCTTTGCTACTCTTGAGTCCCAAATCAAACACTGATAAAAGTTCAAATGTCCCTAATTTCTATACGGTGCGTCCTATACCTATCAGAGTGTGCAACAATCAAATGCTTGTAACTTTTTACTGGAGCATAATAAAATCTTGAAATTTTGTGCAATAAAGTACTCGTGCTTCTTCTCAATTTAAGCTATCGCTCATAGGTATCCTACCATTGAGTCCCATATCAAACACTGATAAAACTTCAAATATCCCTAATTTCTATACTGTGCATCCTATACCTATCAAAGTTTGCAACATTGAAATGCTTGTAACTTTTTAGTGGAGCGTCATAAATCGTGAAACTTTGTGACAATAAAGTACTCGAGTCTCTTGTCAATTTAAGCTATCGCTCATAGCTATGCTACCCTTGAGTCCCAAATCAAACGCTGATAAATCTTCAAATGGCCCTAACTTCTATACGGTGTGTCCTATACCTATCAAAGTTTGCGACAATCAAATGCTTGTAACTTCTTACTGGAGCGTCATAAAACCTTGAAATTTTGTGACTTAATCACCATGATCATCCCCACGGTACCATGCAAATCCACATCTGGCCTCCCCGGATACCAATATCAACATTACATATGCATAAGTCAGCTCATATTTACATACATATTAACTAAGGCAAATCAGTCAAGGTTTTACGGTTGTCGTTTTCTCATCATTTGTGCATGCATTCCCTTTACACAGCTAACAATACCCCTCAAGTTGGACCTACACATTAAGCAACAGTTAGAGTTTTTTGTCTCTGTTGTTTTGCGCTTGTGTTTTGTTGTTGTGTTATTGGAAGTAAATGCAGTTTCTGCTATAGAGTTTTTTAACATTAACTTCGAGAAGAAGTTCAAGAAGATTTAAAATGAGTAGTAAAAATAGTGTTGACTAATGAAGAGCTCCTCAAGAACAATAGAATTAAATAATTAATAGTTAATAAAAATTCCTTGTAAAATTATTAAGAAAATAATAAATGAACTGAAGAAAAAAAAAGATAAAATTAATTAATAAAAAATGACTTTTTATTAAAAGAAAAGAACCCCTCGTTTAAGCTTCTTAAACAGAAGCTCTGATACATAAAAGTGGTGCCGAAACCCGGGATCTGTCCATGCGCTGACACAAATCCCTCATATTTTAAATAAAAAAGTTACTGCCGTCGTGCTACGGATAACGTAACCTCATTTTGTTGCCACGAATTTCGCGCTAAATTCACTACAAAATGGAGACAGTTATTGAAGATCAACATAATATAATCAACTATATCGCTCGTATGGAGCAATCTTTTAATGCTAAACCAAAGGAGCGTAAGTCCAAAGGTTATGCTCAAGCTGTGCTCGAAGACTTGGAGCAGAATTTCAAATTATTTAAAGATGGCCACGAGTTGGTTATGAGCATAGTTCGAGAACAGTCCCTCGCGGAGAAGGATGTACCCTACCTAAGTACCAATATGTATTACACTTGTTGTGATACATATATCTCATTTAAAACTAATATTCTTGATTTAATGTTTGAATTTGATTCTCCACAGACTCAAACCGTCCACGCAAGTACATTCGCCGCAAGCAGCCGCAACGAAACATTTGTCGCCGGAGTACGACTGCCAAAAATACAACTTCCAACATTTTCTGGAGATTATCTCAATTGGGTCTCTTATCGCGATACGTTTTTGTCACTAGTTCATGAACCAGCGTCACTCACTGATATCCAGAAATTTTTATATTTGAAAAGTTCGTGCACAGGTACTCCCCTTTCTATGATCAACGAATATCCAGTTGCCGGTTCTAGCTATGCACTTGCATGGGAAGCTCTCGAGAGGAGATTTCACAATGAAAGAAAGCTTGTCGATCAAATCTTAAAGCGATTATTTTCCATACCGCCCACCAAGGGAAATGTTTATTATATTAAAGAACTTCTCGATACCACCAGAAATTGTTTAGCTCAACTAAAAGCATTAAAAATCGATACTACCACCTGGGATTCGATTTTGATTTATTTGACGTCTCAGAAGCTAGACGTTCAAACCCGCAAAGAATGGGAGCAGTCGCTCAAGGCCAGTACAACGGTACCTCCTATGACTGAAATGCTTGTTTTTTTGGAAACTACTTTTAGAGCTTTGGAATGCGTTGAAGATGCAAATATTCCAAGCAGTTCAAACAAAAGTTATGGGGACAGCAAATTTGAAAATCGTCGCAAGCCAACGAAAATTGTTCGAGCCCACACAGCTACTTCTACTATGTTGGATGAAAACTGCCCGTGCTGCAACAAACGTCAACCGTTATACAAATGTTTTAAATTTGCAACGATATCTTCAGCAGAGAAGAAAAACTTCGTCAATCAACATCGGCTGTGTCGAAACTGTCTTCGTACCGGACATTTACAAGCCGCATGTAAGTTGAAGTCAGTTTGTCAAAACTGCAGTGAGCCACATCAGACTGTTGTCCACAACGAATACTATTCTGGAAACACCTCGTTGACAACTGCTACGACACCAAATGCTACAGCAAACCAGACTTTTGCTCAACCTCCTACTACTTCTAATCCTACAACTGCAACATCTGTAAGTACGCTTCACTCCAATATGAATACATGCCATATAAATCCTGCCTTACTTGCCACAGTAAAGGTAATTATAAAAATTAATAAGTCTGCTTATAGTGTAAAAGCCCTTGTAGACCAAGGATCTCAGGTCTCATTTATATCTGAGGAATTAGCCCAGCTCTTGCCCATACCGAAATTAAAAACGCATACCGATGTCTGTGGGATTGGAGAAAACAAATCCGTCACGGTGAAGAAGTCCGTAAATTTAAATCTCTACTCCACATATGATCAACAATTTGAATTGCCGATAACTGCACTTGTTGTACCATCAGTTTCATCATATATTCCTCCCAAATTAAATTTGATCACAATTCCAGATTTACCAGAAAATCATCTTGCCGATAAAGATTTCTTGTTAGCAGAAAAAACTGATCTCCTTCTCGTAAATGACGTCTATGGTGATATATTACTAGCTCACACGAAAAAATTAGAAAATGGTCTATTTTTACAAGAAACTCATTTTGGATACATGGTTTCTGGATCTCCAAGATCAAACTTGTCCGCAGCAACAATTTCTGCTAATTTGTGTTCGCTAGAAAATCAGCTACGCCTATTTTGGGAACAGGAAGAATTTGTAGATGAGAAACAATTCACACCCGAAGAGATGTTATGTGAAAAATTGTTTAATGAAATGCATACTAGAGATGATACCGGACGCTATACTGTCCATTTACCCTTCAAGAGTATACTTCAAGGTCAACCCCCTCCAACTTTTTCCCACACGGACTACAATGCGCTTAAACGGTTAAAACAGCTGGCATCTACTTTCAAAAATAAACCTAAATTTGCGGAGGAATATAAGATATTCATGACGGAGTATGAAACGCTTAACCATATGGTAAAACTTGGTGAGTACCCTCATGCAATACCGAAAAATGCTTATTTCTTTCCCCATCATGGTGTACTCAGAGAGAGTAGTACAACAACAAAATTACGTGTTGTTTTTGATGGTCGAAATCACAGACCCCCTCAGACTTCTATAAATGAGGAACTATCAGTCGGGCCTGCACTGCCAAATGATTTGTCTACTATTATATCTCGATGGAGGAGATATCGAATAGCTTTCACAGCTGATATAGAAAAAATGTTCAGACAAATCAATGTCTGTAAAGAACATCAGCCTTCACAATGTATACTTTGGAGAGATGAAACTACAAATAAAATTAACATTTACAATTTACTTACAGTAACGTATGGTACTACGTCAGCTCCATATTTGGCAATCAGAGTACTACAACAGCTCGCCGAAGATGAAGAGAAACAATTCCCACAAGCGAGCCAAATACTTCGCTCAGACACATATGTCGATGACGTCATATCTGGCGCTGATAGTTTTGATGACGCTCTAAAATTACAGCAACAACTTTGCTCTTTAGTGAAATCTGGTGGATTTCACCTTCGAAAATGGAACTCTAATTCTTCACGATTAATTAATCACATTCCAGAGGAAGATCGTGAAAAGAAAGACCTATTTACACTCAATGAACCAAACATGGCGAAAGCTCTTGGTCTTTATTGGGACATTACAACCGATTCTTTTTGTTTTACAATAAATTTTACATTTGCTCAAACTTTTACTAAACGCACCTTGCTTTCAGATGCAGCTAAGTTATTTGATCCCCTAGGCTGGTTATCTCCCACAACTATAAAAGCGAAAATTATGTTCCAGCTACTATGGAAACTAAAACGCGATTGGAATGATACACTACCAGAACAGGTTCAAAACGAATGGATAAATTTTCGATCAACGCTGAAGTCTTTTGAGAAAATACGAATTCCTCGATGGCTTGGATATACATCTAAACAATCTACAATTGACCTTCACGGCTTTAGTGATGCATCACTAACTGCCTACGCTGCTGTTGTCTACGCTCGAATTGTAGCTGAATCTGGTGAGATAATTATTAATTTATTACAGGCAAAAACAAAGGTAGCCCCTTTAAAAAATGAAACAATTCCGAGACTGGAATTAAGTGCAGCTACGCTTTTAGCAAAATTGATCGCTAAAATTAAATCAAACAACGATTTCAACATTGGGCGCATCGTATACTGGACGGATAGTACCATCGTTCTTACGTGGCTAAAAAATTACAACAGACGGTTGGAAGTCTATGTGGCAAACAGAGTTGCACAAATTCATAAGCTTTGCGACGTCACCGATTGGAGATATGTTCCATCAGCTGATAACCCTGCAGATTGCGCTTCTCGCGGATTATTTCCTGAAGAACTTATCAAGCATTCATTATGGTGGACTGGTCCATCATGGCTGAAAACTGATTCAAATGATTGGCCTTCCTCCCCGGCAAATTCATATATTGATAAATCTACTGTAAACGCTGCTACAGAAGAAAAAATTTACAACAACAATGTTATTGTCTGTCACTCAACCAATACAGAAACAGCAACAGCATTCCCTAAATTCCTGTCGAAATATTCCAGTTTCACTACGTTAATACGTGTGATGGCATACCTTTTTCGTTATTTCGAAAATTTAAAATGCAAAATACAGAAGATCGAAATAGATACAAGCTTTTTAAAAACATGGGAACTTACAAGAGCAAGGAATCATCTAATTCGAATAACACAAGCTGTAACATTTCGGGAAGAAATACAATGCTTAAAATCAAGTAAACCTCTTCCTAATAATAGCCGAATTCTGAAGTTATCACCAGTTTTAGATGAATTGGATATTGTCAGAGTTGGTGGTCGCATACCTCAGGCCGAGATTCCATTCCACACGAAGCATCCTATACTTTTGACCAAACAAAATCCTATTTCCCTTCTTATCTTTTCAGAAGCACATAAAAAGACTTGCCACGGTAGTCTTCTGCTAATGCAGGCCTATGTTTCACGGCATTATTGGGTAGTCTCTGCTCGTGACTTAGCAAAAAAGGTGCAACGCAATTGCATCGTGTGCTTCAAATACAAAACTAAGACTTGTCAACAATTAATGGGTAACCTGCCAGCTGTCCGCCTTCAGCCAGCCCGCCCCTTCAAGCATAGTGGGCTCGACTACGCCGGCCCCATCAATATAAAAACATCATCCTTAAGAACGGCATCTACTTCTAAGGGATACATTTGCCTTTTCATATGTATGTGCACCAAGGCAATACATTTGGAAGCCGTCACCAGCCTTAATGTAGATGCATTCTTATCAGCTTATCGCCGTTTTATTGCTCGTCGAGGAATTTGTACGGACCTATACTCCGATTGTGGTACAAATTTCGTTGGTGCGAATAAAGAGCTGCAAGTCATTTATCAGCGCAATAAATTATCCCTTCCCGAGCATCTCGCTGAAACACTGGCCAATCAAGGTACGAAATGGCACTTCATTCCTCCTGCTTCGCCTCATTTTGGTGGACTCTGGGAATCAGGAGTAAAATCCACAAAACATCATTTACGTCGAATAGTCAATGATCGTCTCCTCAATTACGAAGAACTAAGTACGCTTCTCGCACAGATTGAAAGCATTCTAAACTCCAGACCTCTATGTCCCCTGTCAACTGATCCCCAACATCACAACGCGCTTACACCTGCGCACTTTTTAATCGGTGAACCTACAGTTTGCATTCCGGATGAAGATTTATTGGATGCAAACGTTGATCAACTCTGTCGTTGGAAACAGATTGTACTTCTTAAGCAACACATCTGGGAAAGATGGAAAAGAGAGTACATGTGTCGACTACAATCACGCCCCAAATGGAATAAAATAATCGATAACATTAGAGTTGGCGACATCGTACTCTTACTCAATGAAAAAAGTGTTCCTGGTCAGTGGCCTCTCGCAAAAGTTGAAGAATTACATCCTGGTAATGATGGCTTGGTTCGAGTGGTTACTCTCTGCAACAAGAAATATATTAAACGTCCAATTGCCAAACTGTGTCGATTACCAACAAATGACATCACTTCAACAGAAGATACGGAATCATCAAGCAACAGTCCTAATTAAGAACAGAGGTTCTTGGCGGGGAGAATGTTTGGTAGTTTTTATACCCAAACAACCTTAATCACCATGATCAACCCCACGGTACCATGCAAATCCACATCTGGTATCCCTGGATACCAATATCAACATTACATATGCATAAGTCAGCTCATATTTACATACATATTAACTAAGGCAAATCAGTCAAGGTTTTACGGTTGTCGTTTTCTCATGATTTGTGCATGCATTCCCTTTACACAGCTAACAATACCCCTCAAGTTGGACCTACACATTAAGCAACAGTTAGAGTTTTTTGTCTCTGTTGTTTTGCGCTTGTGTTTTGTTGTTGTGTTATTGGAAGTAAATGCAGTTTCTGCTGTAGAGTTTTTTAACATTAACTTCGAGAAGAAGTTCAAGAAGATTTAAAATGAGTAGTAAAAATAGTGTTGACTAATGAAGAGCTCCTCAAGAACAATAGAATTAAATAATTAATAGTTAATAAAAATTCCTTGTAAAATTATTAAGAAAATAATAAATGAACTGAAGAAAAAAAAAGATAAAATTAATTAATAAAAAAAGACTTTTTATTAAAAGAAAAGAACCCTGGGACTCAAGGGAAGCTATGCTACCCTTGAGTCCCAAATCAAACTCTGATAAAACTTCAAATAGCCCTAACTTCTGTACGGTGCGTCTTGTACCTATCAAAGTTTGCAACAATCAAATGCTTGTAACTTTTTACTGGAGTGTCATAAAACCTTGAAATTCTGTGACAATAAAGTACTCGTGCCTCTTGTCACTTTACGCTATAGCTCATAGCTATGCTACCCTTGATTCCCAAATAAAACACTGATAAAACTTTAAATGGCCCTAGCTTCTATACGGTGTGTCCTATACCTATCAAAGTTTGCAACAGTCAAATGCTTGTAACTTTTTACTGGAGCGTCATAAAACCTTGAAATTTTGTGACAATAAAGTACTCGTGCGTCTTGTCAATTTAAGCTATCGCTCATAGCTATGCTACCCTTGAGTCCCAAATCAAACACTGATAAATCTTCAAATGGCCCTAACTTCTATACGGTGTGTCCTATACCTATCAAAGTTTGCCACAATCAAATGCTTGTAACTTTTTACGGGGGCGTCATTAAACCTTGAAATTTTGTGACAATAAAGTACTCGTGAGTCTTGTCAGTTTAAGCTGCCGCTCATAGCTTTGCTACTCTTGAGTCCCAAATCAAACACTGATAAAACTTCAAATGTCCCTAAATTCTATATGGTGCGTCCTATACCTTTCACAGTTTGCAACAATCAAATGCTTCTAACTTTTTACTGGAGCGTCATAGAACCTTGAAATTTTGTGACAATAAAGTACTCGTACCTCTTATCAATTTAAGCTATCGCTCATAGCTATGCTCCCCTTGAGTCCCAAATCAAACACTGATAAATCTTCAAATGGACCGAACTTTTATACGGTGCGTCTTATACCTAGCAAAGTTTGCAACAATCAAATGCTTGCAATTTTTTACTGGAACGTCATAAAATCTTGAAATTTTGTGAGAATGAAGTACTCGTGCCTCTTATCAATTTAAGCTATCGCTCATAGCTATGCTATCCTTGAGTCCCAAATCAAACAATGATAAAACTTCAAATGGCCCTTACTTCTATATGGTGGGTCCTTTACCTATCAGAGTTTGAAACAATCAAATGCTTGTAACTTTTTACTGGAGCATAATAAAATCTTGAAATTTTGTGAGAATAAATTACTCGTGCCTCTCATCAAATTAAGCTATCGCTCATAGCTATGCTACCCTTGAGTCCCAAATCAAACACTGATAAAATTTAAAATGGCCCTAAATTCTATGCGGTGCGTACTGTACCTATCAAAGTTTGCAACAATCAAATGCTTCTTACTTTTTACTGGAGCGTCATAAAATCTTGAAGTTTTGTGACAATAAATTACTCGTGCCTCTTATCAATTTAAGCTATCGCTCATAGCTATGCTACCCTTGAGTCCAAAATAAAACACTGATAAAACTGCAAATGACCCTAACTTCTATACGGTGAGTCCTACACCTATCAAAGTTTGCAACAATCAAATGCTTGTAACTTTTTACTGGAGTGTCATAAAACCTTGAAATTCTGTGACAATAAAGTACTCGTGCCTCTTGTCACTTTACGCTATCGCTCATAGCTATGCTACCCTTGATTCCCAAATCAAACACTGATAAATCTTCAAATGACCCGAACTTTTATACGGTGCGTCTTATACCTAGCAAAGTTTGCAACAATCAAATGCTTGTAATTTTTTACTGGAGCGTCATAAAATCTTGAAATTCTGTGACAATAAAATACTCGTGCCTCTCATCAATTTAAGCCATTGCGCATAGCTATGCTACCCTTGAGTCCCAAATCAAACACTGATAAATCTTCAAATGGCCCTTACTTCTATACGGTGTGTCCTATACCTATCAAAGTTTGCAACAATCAAATGCTTGTAACTTTTTACTGGAGCGTCATAAAACCTTGAAATTTTGTGACAATAAAGTACTCGTGCGTCTTGACAATTTAAGCTATCGCTCATAGCTATGCTATTCTTGAGTCCCAAATCAAACACTGATAAATCTGCAAATGGCCCTAACTTCTATACGGTGCGTCCTAAACCTATCAAAGTTTGAAACAATCAAATGCTTATAACTTTTTACTGGAACGCCATAAAATCTTGAAATACTGTGACAATAAAGTACTCGTGCCTCTTGTCAATTAAAGTTATCGCTCATAGCTATGCTACCCTTGAGTCCCAAATCAAACACTAATAAAACTTAAAATGGCCATAACTTCTATACGGTGCGTAACTTCTATAATGCTTGTAAGTTTTACTGGAGCGTCATAAAATCTTGAAATTTTGTGACAATCAAGTACCTTTTGTCAATTTAAGCTATCGCTCATAGCTTTGCTGCCCTTGAGTCCCAAATCAAACACTGATAAATCTTCAAATGGCCCGAACTTTTATACGGTGCGTCTTATACCTAGCAAAGTTTGCAACAATCAAATGCTTGTAATTTTTTACTGGAGCGTCATAAAATCTTGAAATTCTGTGACAATAAAGTACTAGTGCCTCTCATCAATTTAAGCTATTGCGCATAGCTATGCTACCCTTGAGTCCCAAATCAAACATTGATAAAATTTAAAATGGCCATAACTTCTATACTGTGCGTCCTACACCTGTCAAAGTTTGCAACAATCAAATGCTTGTAACTTTTTACTGGAGCGTCATAAAATCTTGAAATTTTGTGAGAATAAAGTACTCGTGCCTCTTATCAATTTAAGCTATCGCTCATTGCTATGCTACCCTTGAGTCCCAAATCAAACACTGATAAAACTTCAAATGGCCCTAACTTCTATACGGTGCGTCCTACACCTATCAAAGTTTGCAACAATCAAATGCTTGTAACTTTTTACTGGAGCATAATAAAATCTTGAAATTTTGTGACAATAAATTACTCGTGCCTCTTATCAATTTAAGCTATCGCTCATAGCTATGCTACCCTTGAGTCCCAAATCAAACATTGATAAAATTTAAAATGGCCCTAACTTCTATACGGTGCGTCCTACACCTATCAAAGTTTGCAACAATCAAATGCTTGTAACTTTTTACTGGAGCATAATAAAATCTTGAAATTTTGTGACAATAAATTACTCGTGCCTCTTATCAATTTAAGCTATCGCTCATAGCTATGCTACCCTTGAGTCCCAAATCAAACATTGATAAAATTTAAAATGGCCATAACTTCTATACGGTGCGTCTTATACCTTTCAAAGTTTGCAACAATCAAATGCTTGCAACTTTTTACTGGAGCGTCATAAAATCTTGAAATTTTGTGAGAATAAAGTACTCGTGCCCCTTATCAATTTAAACTATCGCTCATAGCTATGCTACCCTTGAGTCTCAAATCAAACGGCCAACTTAAAATGGCCATAACTTTTATACGGTGCGTAACTTCTATAATGCTTGTAAGTTTTACTGGAGCGTCATAAAATCTTGAAATTTTGTGACAATCAAGTACCTTTTGTCAATTTAAGCTATCGCTCATAGCTTTGCTGCCCTTGAGTCCCAAATCAAACACTGATAAATCTTCAAATGGCCCGAACTTTTATACGGTGCGTCTTATACCTAGCAAAGTTTGCAACAATCAAATGCTTGTAATTTTTTACTGGAGCGTCATAAAATCTTGAAATTCTGTGACAATAAAGTACTCGTGCCTCTCATCAATTTAAGCTATTCCGCATAGCTATGCTACCCTTGAGTCCCAAATCAAACATTGATAAAATTTAAAATGGCCATAACTTCTATACTGTGCGTCCTACACCTGTCAAAGTTTGCAACAATCAAATGCTTGTAACTTTTTACTGGAGCGTCATAAAATCTTGAAATTTTGTGAGAATAAAGTACTCGTGCCTCTTATCAATTTAAGCTATCGCTCATAGCTATGCTACCCTTGAGTCCCAAATCAAACACTGATAAAACTTCAAATGGCCCTAACTTCTATACGGTGGGTCCTTTACCTATCAGAGTTTGAAACAATCAAATGCTTGTAACTTTTTACTGGAGCATAATAAAATCTTGAAATTTTGTGAGAATAAAGTACTCGTGCCTCTCATCAACTTAAGCTATCGCTCATAGCTATGCTACCCTTGAGTCCCAAATCAAACATTGATAAAATTTAAAATGGCCACAACTTCTATACGGTGCGTCTTATACCTATCAAAGTTTGCAACAATCAAATGCTTGCAACTTTTTACTGGAGCGTCATAAAATCTTGAAATTTTGTGAGAATAAAGTACTCGTGCCCCTTATCAATTTAAACTATCGCTCATAGCTATGCTACCCTTGAGTCACAAATCAAACGCTGATAAAACTTCAAACGGCCCTAACTTCTGCACGGTGCGGCCTGCACCTATCAAAGTTTGCCACAATCAAATGCTTGTAACTTTTTACGGGAGCGTCATTAAACCTTGAAATTTTGTGACAATAAAGTACTCGTGGGTCTTGTCAATTTAAGCTGTCGCTCATAGCTTTGCTACTCTTGAGTCCCAAATCAAACACTGATAAAACTTCAAATGTCCCTAAATTTTATACGGTACGTCCTTGTATCGAATCGACAATGAAACTATGGCAATACTTACTGCAATCCGACTTAAATAAAAACACAATTGTTTAAGTGGAAAAGCATACGAAAAACCACTTTTTATTGCTCTTATAATTATGCACATACATATGTAGCTCAACAATAAATCGGCATGTATGCGATACATGTATATATATATATATATATATATATATATATATATATATATATATATATATGTACGAGTATATACAATTAGTGAATATTCACAAGCTCTTGCGCGTTTAGCTCAATTGCTCTCATATGCATGAACGGACCTGCATATGTATGTGTAAATAGGTACGTTTATGTATATATATAATATATAATGCAATGTGAACATAAATATTGTCAGCGTATATAATCGAATCGTGACTATGCTCTCGAATACCTGTGGCACCGCTCATACTTGCTCCTGTGTATAGGCTCTGTATAAGCTCCCCTGCTCCGCACCGCTCTCCTGGCTCAACTCCCTGCACATAGATTGCACCGCACTGCCCCTTGGCACAACCACACAGCTCCATCGTCAGAAACGAACTAAACTTTAAAATACTCGCTGAACCTATTTTCGCAATGTGCGAAAACTCAAACGCATGGTTGCATTTGATACAGTCCCCGCGAGCAAGAGAAGGACCTCTTGTCTTTGCTTTCATAAAGCCACCCTCTATTCGCTCGGGTCAATTGGAAGCACACATATCTTCGGAACAGGCCTTGTCAGACGGTTTGTGGCCGTCTGCACAATGATTGAACATATTATACCATCTCGGCTCCTTATTAGCTCACTAAGCCCAAAGCCCATTGCGCTGGTGGAAAAAGTTCACTCTTGATCAGCACTAATTGATCCAGGCTCATTGTCTCTCGTTCTCTGCACAATTTTTTACGCTCTTGCAGCGCCGTCAAATATTCCTCTCTCCATCTCTTCCAGAAATGCTCAATTATTTTATGACGTGCTCTCCATAAACTTGCTCCTTTAATGTTTGACTGCTGCTCGCTCACGAATGGTAAGGGAATGATCAATGGCTCCCCTATCAAAAAATGCCCTGGTGTCAAGGCCTGAATATCTTCCGCATCATCACTCAAGGTGTCAAAGACCTTGAGTTCAAAATTGCTTCGATCTCTACTAGGAGGGTAGATAACTACTCTTGTGTTAAAATCTTTTGCTCAGCAATGCGCGTGAGGTGGTACTTCATTGACTTCACAGTAGCTTCATATATTCCACCATGATGCGGTGCTGCTGGCGTCATGAATACCCATTCTGTCCCCTTGTTGCTCAAATGCTCAAAAACATCTCTTACTTGCCAGCTCTCTCGTGCTCTTCTCAGCTCCCTTGCCGCCCCTACAAATGATGTACCATTGTCACTGTATATTCGCTCACATCTCCCTCTTCTGCAAATAAAGCGCTCTTAACAAGCAATAAAGTCTATAGAGGTTAAATCAAAAACAATGTCAATATGAAAGGCCTTTGTTTTTAGGCAAACAAATATAGCCACCCAGCACTTACGCTCCTTCATTCGCTCTCCTACTCTTTGTACTCCCTTTGCTCTAAAAGGACCTGTGCAATCAATACCTGTATATAGAAAAGGCTTGCCCACTTGCACCCTGTCGCCTGGCAATTCAGACATCAGCTGTTGCTCAAATCTGCGATTATAGCGCGTGCGCCCCACGCACTTGTGGAGAAAAGCTCTTAATTGGCTCCGTAGTTTTGGAATCCTAAACTTTTGTCTGATGAATTGCATCATCACTTGCACAGCACCATGCTTAGTCATACGATGAGCGTGGTCCATTATCAGCCATGCTGTTCGAGAACCATCCTTCACTATCACCGGAAGCATCATCTCATAGGCTTCTTCTGATCTCCCCAATCGCCCGCCCGCTCTCAATAGGCCCTTGCTGTCCATTATTGGATTCAACGCACTAATTTTGCTCCCTTCTTGCACCTGCCCAATCTCTCTTAGTTTGTCTATCTCTTGTCTGTAATCGCTCTCCTGCGCCTACTTAAGCAGGAAGTCCGTTGCTTCACATTTCTCCTCCACTGTTGGCGCTTGCACTACTCGGTTGTTGTGCCGAGTTCTGCGCCTCCTCTTTCTGTGCCTTGCCCTTCGCACAAACCTGATGATGTAGCTCAATATGTTGATGCTCTTCTCTAGACTTCGCGCATAGTCAATCAGCGCCATGCTCTTGCCCCTGCTCGGTATAAATATTTGCAAAAACTCGCGTGAGTATTTCACGTGATACGCTCCCAGCTCGTTAAGCCCTTTCGTTGGTTTTTCCGGCTCAAAAATGTTGGCTGGCCAAATGATTTCTGATTTACGTAACCACTCCGGTCCATATAACCAGAGCTTATTACAAACTAGCTCTCTCGCAATGCAGGAGTCTTCATCACAAGGGTGAATTTTTGTCTTCTTCTATCAGCCATTTCAGCCCTAGCACTGACATCTCGTCTTCTCTCGGGAATAACATCTCTTCTTTTCTCTCCGCTCTCATTGCCCTGAGTAGTCTTTTTGACACAGCCGCCGCCTTTTAGGACAGTGTCTGTCTCTTTCGCGAGCACAATTGCTTCTTGCTCAGATCGTGCGCCTGTAGCAAAGTCATATAGAAGTCACTCTCTATGATATCCGCTGCTCTTGGGTATTCATCTATCGCCTCCCTAGCACATTGTATTAAAGCTCGCACAGCTTTATAAGCGGAGGACGTTCCCTACGTTACAACCGTTAAACCCTATTCTCGTAATGGCTCACCACTATGCTCTCGCCAAAAGATTCTTTGCAAATTTCATTCCCTTTCGGCAACACGCACTTGCCGGAACATCTTCTTGATGTCTGCACATATCGCAATCTTATGACGCCTAAATCTCATGACAATTTCGTAAAGATCCTTTTCTAACTTATCGGCTAAACATTGTACTTGATTCAGAGATATGCCACGATTCGTTTGGCAGCTAGCGTCAAAAACCACCAGAAATTTTTTGGTAACACAGTGATGTGGGATATAATAAACTGGCTCGTCCACTCTTGGTGGTTGTATAGCGCACTTCATATGCCCTAATCTCTCATACTCTCTCATGAATTCTACGTATTGCTCTCTCAGCTCTGAGTCTTTCTCTAATTTTCGCTCCAAGTACATAAACCTGCGCTATGCTATTGCCTTTGAAGTGCCTAAACCTTGCACCGTCTCTTTCACTGGAATTGTCACAATAAAACGCCCTGTTTCATCTCCATAAAATTTTGCTCCACTTCCTGCTCCTCATCTCTCTCACAGGGTTGTGCCCAAAAAATGACTAGCCCAAACATGCTCTCATATATGGCAATGCCTTGCACCTCATTTGGCATTATCGCCTTAATTTGCTCCTAACAGTAGCTCGACTGGTCTCGCCTTCCAAAACTCAGGATCCGCCCATAAACCCTCATTCTTAAAATGCATGGGTATCTCCACTAAATCTCCTGCTGGCAAAACTGGGCACCAGTTCATTCTCTTGGTAGCACCCAAAACTCTGTCTCTAAATAATCATTCTCGCTCTTTTTTTTAATGCTCTACTATGTTTTTTTTTTAAATTTAAAGTTTAAAAAGCTCTTAAAGCTGGCACTTCGCCCCGGCTCTGCTACCCTTGCGCGCTTTACAAGGTTGCTGTACCGTCAATCGCTCTTAGCCTTCAGCATTGTTGTTGCGGCGGCTCCCCGCTTTGGCTGCTGTGCCACCAACACCTGCTGCTGTGGCTCCCTTTTTGCATATAGCACGCTATTGTGCTTCTGCGCCCCTGGGCACCGTAACTAGCCCTAACTTCTGTCTTGTACCTATCAAAGTTTGCAACAATCAAATGCTTGTAACTTTTTACTGGAGTGTCATAAAACCTTGAAATTCTGTGACAATAAAGTACTCGTGCCTCTTGTCACTTTACGCTATCGCTCATAGCTATGCTACCCTTGAGTCCCAAATCAAACACTGATAAAACTTCAAATGGCCCTAACTTCTATACGGTGTGTCCTATACCTATCAAAGTTTGCAACAATCAAATGCTTGTAACTCTTTACTGGAGCGTCATAAAATATTGAAATTTTGTGACAATAAAGTCCTCGTGCCTCTTGTCAATTTAATCTATCGCTCATAGCTATGCTACCCTTGAGTCCCAAATCAAACTCTGATAAAACTTCAAATAGCCCTAACTTATGTACTGTGCGTCTTATACCTATCAAAGTTTACAACAATCAAATGCTTGTAACTTTTTACTGGAGTGTCATAAAACCTTGAAATTCTGTGACAATAAAGTACTCGTGCCTCTTGTCACTTTACGCTATCGCTCATAGCTATGCTACCCATGATTCCCAAATAAAACACTGATAAAACTTCAAATGGCCCTAACTTCTATACGGTGTGACCTATACCTATCAAAGTTTGCAACAATCAAATGCTTGTAACTGTTTACTGGAAAGTCATAAAATCTTGAAATACTGTGACAATAAAGTACTCGTGCCTCTTGTCAATTAAAGTTATCACTCATAGCTATGCTACCCTTGAGTCCCAAATCAAACACTAATAAAACTTAAAATGACCATAACTTCTATACGGTGCGTCCTACACCTGTCACAAATGCTTGTAGCTTTTTACTGGAGCGTCATAAAATCTTGAAATTTTGTGACAATAAAGTACTCGTGCCTTTTGTCAATTTAAGCTATCGCTCATAGCTATGCTACCCTTGAGTCCCAAATCAAACACTGATAAATCTTCAAATGGCCCGAACTTTTATACGGTGCGTCTTATATCTAGCAAAGTTTCAACAATCAAATGCTTGTAATTTTTTACTGGAGCGTCATAAAATGTTGAAATTCTGTGACAATAAATAACTCGTGCCTCTAGTTAATTTAAGCAATCGCTCATAGCTATTCTACCCTTGATTCCCAAATAAAACACTGATAAAACTTCAAATGGCCCTAACTTCTATACTGTGCATCCTATACCTATCAAAGTTTGCAACATTGAAATGCTTGTAACTTTTTACTGAATCGTCATAAATCGTGAAACTTTGTGACAATAAAGTAATCGAGCCTCTTGTCAATTTAAGCTATCGCTCATAGCTATGCTACCCTTGAGTCCCAAATCAAACCCTGATAAAACTTCAAATAGCCCTAACATCTGTACGGTGCGTCTTATACCTATCAAAGTTTGCAACAATCAAATGATTGGAACTTTTTACTGGAGTGTCATAAAACGTGGAAATTCTGTGACAATAAAGTACTCGTGCCTCTTGTCACTTTACGCTACCGCTCATAGCTATGCTACCCTTGATTCCCAAATAAAACACTGATAAAACTTCAAATGGCCCTAACTTCTATACGGTGTGTCCTATACCTATCAAAGTTTGCAACAATCAAATGCTTGTAACTGTTTACTGGAACGTCATAAAATCTTGAAATACTGTGACAATAAAGTACTCGTGCCTCTTGTCAATTAAAGTTATCGCTCATAGCTATGCTACCCTTGAGTCACAAATCAAACACTGATAAAACTTCAAACGGCCCTAACTTCTACACGTTGCGTCTTATACCTATCAAAGTTTGCAACAATCAAATGCTTGTAACTTTTTACTGGAGTGTCATAAAACCTTGAAATTCTGTGACAATAAAGTACTCGTGCCTCTTGTCACTTTACGCTATCGCTCATAGCTATGCTACCCTTGAGTCCCAAATCAAACACTGATAAAACTTCAAATGTCCCTATATTCTATACGGTGCGTCCTATACCTATTAAAGTTTGCAACAATCAAATGCTTCTAACTTTTTACTGGAGCGTCATAAGACCTTGAAATTTTGTGACAATAAATAACTCGTGCCTCTAGTTAATTTAAGCAATCGCTCATAGCTATTCTACCCTTGAGTCCCAAATCAAACACTGATAAAACTTCAAATGGCCCTAACTTCTATACGGTGCGTCCTTTACCTATCATAGTTTGCAACAATCAAATGCTTGTAACTTTTTACTGGAGCGTCATAAAATCTGGAAATTTTGTGACAATAAAGTCCTCGTGCCTCTTGTCAATTTAATCTATCGCTCATAGCTATGTTACCCTACTTATGTACTGTGCGTCTTATACCTATCAAAGTTTACAACAATCAAATGCTTGTAACTTTTTACTGGAGCGTCATAATATCTTGAAATTTTGTGAGAATAAAGTACTGGTGCCTCTTGTCAATTTAATCTATCGCTCATAGCTATGCTACCCTTGAGTCCCAAATCAAACTCTGATAAAACTTCAAATAGCCCTAACTTATGTACTGTGCGTCTTATACCTATCAAAGTTTATAACAATCAAATGCTTGTAACTTTTTACTGGAGTGTCATAAAACCTTGAAATTCTGTGACAATAAAGTACTCGTGCCTCGTGTCACTTTACGCTATCTCTCATAGCTATGCTACCCTTGATTCCCAAATAAAACACTGATAAAACTTCAAATGGCCCTAACTTCTATACGGTGCGTACTATACCTATCAAAGTTTGCAACAATCAAATGCTTGTAACTTTTTACTGGAGCGTCATAAAACCTTGAAATTTTGTGACAATAAAGTACTCGTGCGTCTTGACAATTTAAGCTATCGCTCATAGCTATGCTACCCTTGAGTCCCAAATCAAACACTTATAAATCTTCAAATGGCCCTAACTTTTATACGGTGCGTCCTATACCTATCAAAGTTTGAAACAATCAAATGCTTGTAACTTTTTACTGGAACGTCATAAAATCTTGAAATACTGTGACAATAAAGTACTAGTGCCTCTTGTCAATTAAAGTTATCGCTCATAGCTATGCTACCCTTGAGTCCCAAATCAAACACTAATAAGACTTCAAATGGCCATAACTTCTATACGGTGCGTCCTACAGCTGTCACAGTTTGCAACAATCAAATGCTTGTAACTTTTTACTGGAGCGTCATAAAATCTTGAAATTTTGTGACAATAAAGTACTCGCGCCTCTTGTCAATTTAATCTATGGCTCATAGCTATGCTACCCTTGAGTCCCAAATCAAACACTGATAAAACTTCAAATGGCCCTAACTTCTATACGGTGGGTCCTTTACCTATCAGAGTTTGAAACAATCAAATGCTTGTAACTTTTTACTGGAGCATAATAAAATCTTGAAATTTTGTGAGAATAAAGTACTCGTGCCTCTCATCAATTTAAGCTATCGCTCATAGCTATGCTACCCTTGAGTCCCAAATCAAACACTGATAAAATTTAAAATGGTACAAAATTCTATGCGGTGCGTACTATACCTATCAAAGTTTGCAACAATCAAATGCTTCTTACTTTTTACTGGAGCGTCATAAAACCTTGAAATTTTGTGACAATAAATTACTCGTGCCTCTTATCAATTTAAGCTATCGCTCATAGCTATGCTACCCTTGAGTCCAAAATAAAACACTGACAAAACTGCAAATGACCCTAACTTCTATTCGGTGAGTCCTACACCTATCAAAGTTTGCAACAATCAAATGCTTGCAACTTTTTACTGGAGCGTCATAATATCTTGAAATTTTGTGAGAATAAAGTACTCGTGCCTCTTGTCAATTTAATCTATCGCTCATAGCTATGCTACCCTTGAGTCCCAAATCAAACTCTGATAATACTTCAAATAGCCCTAACTTATGTACTGTGCGTCTTATACCTATCAAAGTTTACAACAATCAAATGCTTGTAACTTTTTACTGGAGTGTCATAAAACCTTGAAATTCTGTGACAATAAATTACTCGTGCCTCGTGTCACTTTACGCTATCGCTCATAGCTATGCTACCCTTGATTCCCAAATAAAGCACTGATAAAACTTCAAATGGCCTTAACTTCTATACGGTGTGTCCTCTACCTATCAAAGTTTGCAAAAATCAAATGCTTGTAACTGTTTACTGGAACGTCATAAAATCTTGAAATACTGTGACAATAAAGTACTCGTGCCTCTTGTCAATTAAAGTTATCGCTCATAGCTATGCTACCCTTGAGTCCAAAATCAAACACTGATAGAACTTAAAATGGCCCTAACTTCTTCACGGTGCGGCCTGCACCTATCAAAGTTTGCCACAATCAAATGCTTGTAACTTTTTACGGGAGCGTCATTAAACCTTGAAATTTTGTTACAATAAAGTACTCGTGGGTCTTGTCAATTTAAGCTGTCGCTCATAGCTTTGCTACTCTTGAGTCCCAAATCAAACACTGATAAAACTTCAAATGTCCCTAAATTCTATACGGTGCGTCCTATACCTATCAAAGTTTGCAACAATCAAATGCTTGTAACTTTTTACTGGAGCGTCATAGAACCTTGAAATTTTGTGACAATAAAGTACTCGTGCCTCTTATCAATTTAAGCTATCGCTCACAGCTATTCTACCCTTGAGTCCCAAATCAAACATTGATTTCAAATGGCCCTAACTTCTATACGGTGGGTCCTTTACCTATCAGAGTTTGCAACAATCAAATGCTTGTAACTTTTTACTGGAGCATAGTAAAATATTGAAATTTTGTGCAATAAAGTACTCGTACTTCCTGTCAATTTAAGCTATCGCGCATAGCTATCCTACCATTGAGTCCCAAATCAAACTCTGATAAAACTTCAAATGGCCCTAACTTCTGTAGGGTGCGTCTTATACCTATCAAAGTTTGCAACAATCAAATGCTTGTAACTTTTTACTGGAGTGTCATAAAACCTTGAAATTTTATGACAATAAAGTACTCGTGCCTCTTGTCACTTTACGCTATCGCTCATAGCTATGCTACCCTTGATTCCCAAATAAAACACTGATAAAATTTCAAATGGCCCTAACTTCTATACTGTGCATCCTATACCTATCAAAGTTTGCAGCATTGAAATGCTTGTAACTTTTTACTGAAACGTCATAAATCGTGAAACTTTGTGACAATAAAGTAATCGAGCCTCTTGTCAATTTAAGCTATCGCTCATAGCTATGCTTCCCTTGAGTCCCAAATCAAACCCTGATAAAACTTCAAATAGCCCTAACATCTGTACGGTGCGTCTTATACCTATCAAAGTTTGCAACAATCAAATGATTGTAACTTTTTACTGGAGTGTCATAAAGCCTGGAAATTCTGTGACAATAAAGTACTCGTGCCTCTTGTCACTTTACGCTACCGCTCATAGCTATGCTACCCTTGATTCCCAAATAAAACACTGATAAAACTTCAAATGGCCCTAACTTCTATACGGTGTGTCCTATACCTATCAAAGTTTGCAACAATCAAATGCTTGTAACTGTTTACTGGAACGTCATAAAACCTTGAAATACTGTGACAATAAAGTACTCGTGCCTCTTGTCAATTAAAGTTATCGCTCATAGCTATGCTACCCTTGAGTCCCAAATCAAACACTAATAAAACTTAAAATGGCCATCACTTCTATACGGTGCGTCTTATACCTAGCAAAGTTTGCAACAATCAAATGCTTGTAACTTTTTACTGGAGCGTCATAAAATCTTGAAATTCTGTGACAATAAAGTACTCGTGCCTCTCATCAATTTAAGCTATCGCGCATAGCTATACTACCCTTGAGTCCCAAATCAAACACTGATAACATTAAAATGGCCATAACTTCTATACTGTGCGTCCTAGACCTGTCAAAGTTTGCAACAATCAAATGCTTGTAACTTTTTACTGGAGCGTCATAAAATCTGGAAATTTTGTGAGAATAAAGTACTCGTGCTTCTTATCAATTTAAGCTATCGGTCGTAGCTATGCTACCCTTGAGTCCCAAATAAAAAACACTGATAAAACTTCAAATGGCCCTAACTTCTATACGGTGGGTCCTTTACCTATCAGAGTTTGAAACAATCAAATGCTTGTAACTTTTTACTGGAGCATTATAAAATCTTGAAATTTTGTGAGAATAAAGTACTCGTGCTTCTCATCAATTTAAGCTATCGGTCATAGCTATGCTACCCTTGAGTCCCAAATCAAACACTGATAAAATTTAAAATGACCCTAAATTCTATGCGGTGCGTACTATACCTATCAAAGTTTGCAACAATCAAATGCTTCTTACTTTTTAATGGAGCGTCATAAAACCTTGAAATTTTGTGACAATAAATTACTCGTGCCTCTTATCAATTTAAGCTATCGCTCATAGCTATGCTACCCTTGAGTCCAAAATAAAACACTGATAGAACTGCAAATGACCCTAACTTCTATACGGTGGGTCCTACACCTATCAAAGTTTGCAAAAAATCAAATGCTTGCAACTTTTTACTGGAGCGTCATAAAATCTTGAAATTTTGTGAGAATAAAGTACTCGTGCCTCTTATCAATTTAAACTATCGCTCATAGCTATGCTACCCTTGAGTCACAAATCAAAAACTGATAAAACTTCAAACGGCCCTAACTTCTACACGGTGCGGCCTGCACCTATCAAAGTTTGCCACAATCAAATGTTTGTAACTTTTTACGGGAGCGTCATTAAACCTTGAAATTTTGTGACAATAAAGTACTCGTGGGTCTTGTCAATTTGAGCTGTCGCTCATAGCTTTGCTACTCTTGAGTACCTAATCAAACACTGATAAAACTTCAAATGTCCCTAAATTCTATACGGCGCGTCCTATACCTATCAAAGTTTGCAACAATCAAATGCTTCTAACTTTTTACTGGAGCGTCATAGAACCTTGAAATTTTGTGACAATAAAGTACTCGTGCCTCTTATCAATTTAAGCTATCGCTCATAGCTATTCTGCCCTTGAGTCCCAGATCAAACATTGATAAAACTTCAAATGGCCCTAACTTCTATACGGTGGGTCCTTTACCTATCAGAGTTTGCAACAATCAAATGCTTGTAACTTTTTACTGGAGCATAATAAAATCTTGAAATTTTGTGCAACAAAGTACTCGTGCTTCTTGTCATTTTAAGCTATCGCGCATAGCTATCCTATCATTGAGTCCCAAATCAAACACTGATAAATCTTCAAATGGCCCGAACTTTTATACGGTGCGTCTTATACCTAGCAAAGTTTGCAACAATCAAATGCTTGTAACTTTTTACTGGAGTGTCATAAAACCTTGAAATTCTGTGACAATAAAGAACTCGTGCCTCTTGGCACTTTACGCTATCGCTCATAGCTATGCTACCCTTGAGTTGCAAATCAAACACTGATAAATCTTCAAATGGCCCTAACTTCTATACGGTGCGTCCTACACCTATCAAAGTTTGACACAATCAAATGCTTTTAACACTTTACTGGAGCGTCCTACACCTATCAAAGTTGCAACAATCAAATGCTTGTAACTTTTACTGGAGCATTATAAAATCTTGAAATTCTGTGAGAATAAAGTACTCGTGCTTCTCATCAATTTAAGCTATCGCTCATAGCTATGCTACCTTTGAGTCCCAAATCAAACACTGATAAAATTTAAAATGGCCCTAAATTCTATGCGGTGCGTACTATACCTATCAAAGTTTGCAACAATCAGATGCTTGTAACTTTTTACTGGAGTGTCATAAAACCTTGAAATTCTGTGACAATAAAGTACTCGTGCCTCTTGGCACTTTACGCTATCGCTCATAGCTATGCTACCCTTGATTCCCAAATAAAACACTGATAAAACTGCAAATGGCCCTAACTTCTATACTGTGCATCCTATACCTATCAAAGTTTGCAACATTGAAATGCTTGTAACTTTTTATTGGATCGTCATAAATCGTGAAACTTTGTGACAATAAAGTAATCGAGCCTCTTGTCAATTTAAGCTATCGCTCATAGCTATGCTACCCTTGAGTCCCAAATCAAACACTGATAAAATTAAAATGGCCATAACTTCTATACTGTGCGTCCTACACCTGTCAAAGTTTGCAACAATCAAATGCTTGTAACTTTTTACTGGAGCGTCAAATCTTGAAATTTTGTGAGAATAAAGTACTCGTGCCTCTTATCAATTTAAGCTATCGCTCATAGCTATGCTACCCTTGAGTCCCAAATCAAACACTGATAAAACTTCAAATGGCCCTAACTTCTATACGGTGGGTCCTTTACCTATCAGAGTTTGAAACAATCAAATGCTTGTAACTTTTTACTGGAGCATTATAAAATCTTGAAATTTTGTGAGAATAAAGTACTCGTGCCTCTCATCAACTTAAGCTATCGCTCATAGCTATGCTACCCTTGAGTCCCAAATCAAACACTGATAAAATTTAAAATGGTACAAAATTCTATGCGGTGCGTACTATACCTATCAAAGTTTGCAACAATCAAATGCTTCTTACTTTTTACTGGAGCGTCATAAAACCTTGAAATTTTGTGACAATAAATTACTCGTGCCTCTTATCAATTTAAGCTATCGCTCATAGCTATGCTACCCTTGAGTCCAAAATAAAACACTGACAAAACTGCAAATGACCCTAACTTCTATTCGGTGAGTCCTACACCTATCAAAGTTTGCAACAATCAAATGCTTGCAACTTTTTACTGGAGCGTCATAATATCTTGAAATTTTGTGAGAATAAAGTACTCGTGCCTCTTGTCAATTTAATCTATCGCTCATAGCTATGCTACCCTTGAGTCCCAAATCAAACTCTGATAATACTTCAAATAGCCCTAACTTATGTACTGTGCGTCTTATACCTATCAAAGTTTACAACAATCAAATGCTTGTAACTTTTTACTGGAGTGTCATAAAACCTTGAAATTCTGTGACAATAAATTACTCGTGCCTCGTGTCACTTTACGCTATCGCTCATAGCTATGCTACCCTTGATTCCCAAATAAAGCACTGATAAAACTTCAAATGGCCTTAACTTCTATACGGTGTGTCCTCTACCTATCAAAGTTTGCAAAAATCAAATGCTTGTAACTGTTTACTGGAACGTCATAAAATCTTGAAATACTGTGACAATAAAGTACTCGTGCCTCTTGTCAATTAAAGTTATCGCTCATAGCTATGCTACCCTTGAGTCCAAAATCAAACACTGATAGAACTTAAAATGGCCCTAACTTCTTCACGGTGCGGCCTGCACCTATCAAAGTTTGCCACAATCAAATGCTTGTAACTTTTTACGGGAGCGTCATTAAACCTTGAAATTTTGTTACAATAAAGTACTCGTGGGTCTTGTCAATTTAAGCTGTCGCTCATAGCTTTGCTACTCTTGAGTCCCAAATCAAACACTGATAAAACTTCAAATGTCCCTAAATTCTATACGGTGCGTCCTATACCTATCAAAGTTTGCAACAATCAAATGCTTCTAACTTTTTACTGGAGCGTCATAGAACCTTGAAATTTTGTGACAATAAAGTACTCGTGCCTCTTATCAATTTAAGCTATCGCTCACAGCTATTCTACCCTTGAGTCCCAAATCAAACATTGATTTCAAATGGCCCTAACTTCTATACGGTGGGTCCTTTACCTATCAGAGTTTGCAACAATCAAATGCTTGTAACTTTTTACTGGAGCATAGTAAAATATTGAAATTTTGTGCAATAAAGTACTCGTACTTCCTGTCAATTTAAGCTATCGCGCATAGCTATCCTACCATTGAGTCCCAAATCAAACTCTGATAAAACTTCAAATGGCCCTAACTTCTGTAGGGTGCGTCTTATACCTATCAAAGTTTGCAACAATCAAATGCTTGTAACTTTTTACTGGAGTGTCATAAAACCTTGAAATTCTGTGACAATAAAGTACTCGTGCCTCTTGTCACTTTACGCTATCGCTCATAGCTATGCTACCCTTGATTCCCAAATAAAACACTGATAAAATTTCAAATGGCCCTAACTTCTATACTGTGCATCCTATACCTATCAAAGTTTGCAGCATTGAAATGCTTGTAACTTTTTACTGAAACGTCATAAATCGTGAAACTTTGTGACAATAAAGTAATCGAGCCTCTTGTCAATTTAAGCTATCGCTCATAGCTATGCTTCCCTTGAGTCCCAAATCAAACCCTGATAAAACTTCAAATAGCCCTAACATCTGTACGGTGCGTCTTATACCTATCAAAGTTTGCAACAATCAAATGATTGTAACTTTTTACTGGAGTGTCATAAAGCCTGGAAATTCTGTGACAATAAAGTACTCGTGCCTCTTGTCACTTTACGCTACCGCTCATAGCTATGCTACCCTTGATTCCCAAATAAAACACTGATAAAACTTCAAATGGCCATCACTTCTATACGGTGCGTCTTATACCTAGCAAAGTTTGCAACAATCAAATGCTTGTAACTTTTTACTGGAGCGTCATAAAATCTTGAAATTCTGTGACAATAAAGTACTCGTGCCTCTCATCAATTTAAGCTATCGCGCATAGCTATACTACCCTTGAGTCCCAAATCAAACACTGATAACATTAAAATGGCCATAACTTCTATACTGTGCGTCCTAGACCTGTCAAAGTTTGCAACAATCAAATGCTTGTAACTTTTTACTGGAGCGTCATAAAATCTTGAAATTTTGTGAGAATAAAGTACTCGTGCTTCTTATCAATTTAAGCTATCGGTCGTAGCTATGCTACCCTTGAGTCCCAAATAAAAAACACTGATAAAACTTCAAATGGCCCTAACTTCTATACGGTGGGTCCTTTACCTATCAGAGTTTGAAACAATCAAATGCTTGTAACTTTTTACTGGAGCATTATAAATCTTGAAATTTTGTGAGAATAAAGTACTCGTGCTTCTCATCAATTTAAGCTATCGGTCATAGCTATGCTACCCTTGAGTCCCAAATCAAACACTGATAAAATTTAAAATGGCCCTAAATTCTATGCGGTGCGTACTATACCTATCAAAGTTTGCAACAATCAAATGCTTCTTACTTTTTAATGGAGCGTCATAAAACCTTGAAATTTTGTGACAATAAATTACTCGTGCCTCTTATCAATTTAAGCTATCGCTCATAGCTATGCTACCCTTGAGTCCAAAATAAAACACTGATAAAACTGCAAATGACCCTAACTTCTATACGGTGGGTCCTACACCTATCAAAGTTTGCAAAAAATCAAATGCTTGCAACTTTTTACTGGAGCGTCATAAAATCTTGAAATTTTGTGAGAATAAAGTACTCGTGCCTCTTATCAATTTAAACTATCGCTCATAGCTATGCTACCCTTGAGTCACAAATCAAAAACTGATAAAACTTCAAACGGCCCTAACTTCTACACGGTGCGGCCTGCACCTATCAAAGTTTGCCACAATCAAATGTTTGTAACTTTTTACGGGAGCGTCATTAAACCTTGAAATTTTGTGACAATAAAGTACTCGTGGGTCTTGTCAATTTGAGCTGTCGCTCATAGCTTTGCTACTCTTGAGTACCTAATCAAACACTGATAAAACTTCAAATGTCCCTAAATTCTATACGGCGCGTCCTATACCTATCAAAGTTTGCAACAATCAAATGCTTCTAACTTTTTACTGGAGCGTCATAGAACCTTGAAATTTTGTGACAATAAAGTACTCGTGCCTCTTATCAATTTAAGCTATCGCTCATAGCTATTCTGCCCTTGAGTCCCAGATCAAACATTGATAAAACTTCAAATGGCCCTAACTTCTATACGGTGGGTCCTTTACCTATCAGAGTTTGCAACAATCAAATGCTTGTAACTTTTTACTGGAGCATAATAAAATCTTGAAATTTTGTGCAACAAAGTACTCGTGCTTCTTGTCATTTTAAGCTATCGCGCATAGCTATCCTATCATTGAGTCCCAAATCAAACACTGATAAATCTTCAAATGGCCCGAACTTTTATACGGTGCGTCTTATACCTAGCAAAGTTTGCAACAATCAAATGCTTGTAACTTTTTACTGGAGTGTCATAAAACCTTGAAATTCTGTGACAATAAAGAACTCGTGCCTCTTGGCACTTTACGCTATCGCTCATAGCTATGCTACCCTTGAGTCCCAAATCAAACACTGATAAATCTTCAAATGGCCCTAACTTCTATACGGTGCGTCCTACACCTATCAAAGTTTAACACAATCAAATGCTTTTAACACTTTACTGGAGCGTCCTACACCTATCAAAGTTGCAACAATCAAATGCTTGTAACTTTTACTGGAGCATTATAAAATCTTGAAATTCTGTGAGAATAAAGTACTCGTGCTTCTCATCAATTTAAGCTATCGCTCATAGCTATGCTACCTTTGAGTCCCAAATCAAACACTGATAAAATTTAAAATGGCCCTAAATTCTATGCGGTGCGTACTATACCTATCAAAGTTTGCAACAATCAGATGCTTGTAACTTTTTACTGGAGTGTCATAAAACCTTGAAATTCTGTGACAATAAAGTACTCGTGCCTCTTGGCACTTTACGCTATCGCTCATAGCTATGCTACCCTTGATTCCCAAATAAAACACTGATAAAACTGCAAATGGCCCTAACTTCTATACTGTGCATCCTATACCTATCAAAGTTTGCAACATTGAAATGCTTGTAACTTTTTATTGGATCGTCATAAATCGTGAAACTTTGTGACAATAAAGTAATCGAGCCTCTTGTCAATTTAAGCTATCGCTCATAGCTATGCTACCCTTGAGTCCCAAATCAAACACTGATAAAATTAAAATGGCCATAACTTCTATACTGTGCGTCCTACACCTGTCAAAGTTTGCAACAATCAAATGCTTGTAACTTTTTACTGGAGCGTCAAATCTTGAAATTTTGTGAGAATAAAGTACTCGTGCCTCTTATCAATTTAAGCTATCGCTCATAGCTATGCTACCCTTGAGTCCCAAATCAAACACTGATAAAACTTCAAATGGCCCTAACTTCTATACGGTGGGTCCTTTACCTATCAGAGTTTGAAACAATCAAATGCTTGTAACTTTTTACTGGAGCATTATAAAATCTTGAAATTTTGTGAGAATAAAGTACTCGTGCTTCTCATCAATTTAAGCTATCGCTCATAGCTATGCTACCCTTGAGTCCCAAATCAAACACTGATAAAATTTAAAATGGCCCTAATTTCTATGCGGTGCGTACTATACCTACCAAAGTTTGCAACAATCAAATGCTTCTTACTTTTTAATGGAGCGTCATAAAACCTTGAAATTTTGTGACAATAAATTACTCGGCCTCTTATCAATTTAAGCTATCGCTCATAGCTATGCTACCCTTGAGTCCAAAATAAAACACTGATAAAACTGCAAATGACCCTAACTTCTATACGGTGGGTCCTACACCTATTAAAGTTTGCAACAATCAAATGCTTGCAACTTTTTACGGGAGCGTCATTAAACCTTGAAATTTTGTGACAATAAAGTACTCGTGGGTCTTGTCAATTTAAGCTGTCGCTCATAGCTTTGCTACTCTTGAGTCCCAAATCAAACACTTATAAAACTTCAACTGTCCCTAAATTCTATACGGTGCGTCCTATACCTATCAAAGTTTGCAACAATCAAATGCTTCTAACTTTTTACTGGAGCATAATAGAATTTTTAAATTTTGTGCAATAAAGTACTCGTGCTTCTTGTCAATTTAAGCTATCGCGCATAGCTATCCTACCCTTGATTCCCAAATAAAACACTGATAAAACTTCAAATGGCCCTAACTTCTATACTATGCATCCTATTCCTATCAAAGTTTGCAACATTGAAATGCTTGCAACTTTTTACTGGATCGTCATAAATCGTGAAACTTTGTGACAATAAAGTAATCGAGCCTCTTGTCAATTTAAGCTATCGCTCATAGCTATGCTACCCTTGAGTCCCAAATCAAACTCTGATAAAACTTCAAATAGCCCTAACATCTGTACGGTGCGTCTTATACCTATCAAAGTTTGCAACAATCAAATGCTTGTAACTTTTTACTGGAGTGTCATAAAGCCTTGAAATTCTGTGACAATAAAGTACTCGTGCCTCTTGTCACTTTACGCTACCGCTCATAGCTATGCTACCCTTGATTCCCAAATAAAACACTGATAAAACTTAAAATGGCCCTAACTTCTATACGGTGTGTCCTATACCTATCAAAGTTTGCAACACTCAAATGCTTCTAACTTTTTACTGGAGCGTCATAAAACCTTGAAATTTTGTGACAATAAAGTACTCGTGCGTCTTGTCAATTTAAGCTATCGCTCATAGCTATGCTACCCTTGAGTCCAAAATCAAACACTGATAAATCTTCAAATGGCCCTAACTTCTATACGGTGCGTCCTATTCTGCACCTATCAAAGTTTGCCACAATTAAATGCTTGTAACTTTTTACGGGAGCGTCATTAAACCTTGAAATTTTGTGTCAATTAAGTACTCGTGGGTCATGTCAATTTAAGCTGTCGCTCATACCTTTGCTACTCTTGAGTCCCAAATCAAACACTGATAAAACTTCAAATGTCCCTAAATTCTATACGGTGCGTCCTATACGTATCAAAGTTTGCAACAATCAAATGCTTCTAACTTTTTACTGGAGCGTCATAGAACCGTGAAATTTTGTGACAATAAAGTACTCGTGCCTCTTATCTATTTAAGCTTTCGCTCATAGCTATTCTACCCTTGAGTCCCAAATCAAACACTGATAAAACTTCAAATGGCCCTAACTTCTATACGGTGGGTCCTTTACCTATCAGAGTTTGCAACTATCAAATGCTTGTAACTTTTTACTGGAGCATAATAAAATCTTGAAATTTTGTGCAATAAAGTACTCGTGCTTCTTGTCAATTTAAGCTATCGCTAATAGCTATCCTACCATTGAGTCCCAAATCAAACTCTGATAAAACTTCAAATGGCCCTAACTTCTGTACGGTGCGTCTTATGCCTATCAAAGTTTGCAACAATCAAATGCTTGTAACTTTTTACTGGAGTGTCATAAAACCTCGAAATTCTGTGACAACAAAGTACTCGTGCCTCTTGTCACTTTACGCTATCGCTCATAGCTATGCTACCCTTGATTCCCAAATAAAACACTGATAAAACTTCAAATGGCCCTAACTTCTATATTGTGCATCCTATACCTTTCAAAGTTTGCAACATTGAAATGCTTGTAACTTTTTACTGGATCGTCATAAATCGTGAAACTTTGTGACAATAAAGTACTCGAGCCTCTTGTCAATTTAAGCTATCGCTCATAGCTATGCTACCCTTGAGTCCCAAATCAAACTCTGATAAAACTTCAAATAGCCCTAACATCTGCACGGTGCGTCTTATACCTATCAAAGTTTGCAACAATCAAATGCTTGTAACTTTTTACTGGAGTGTCATAAAACCTTGAAATTCTGTGACAATAAAGTACTCGTGCCTCTTGTCACTTTACGCTACTGCTCATAGCTATGCTACCCTTGATTCCCAAATAAAACATTGATAAAACTTCAAATGGCCCTAACTTCTATACAGTGTGTCCTATACCTATCAAAGTTTGCAACAGTCAAATGCTTGTAACTTTTTACTGGAGAGTCATAAAACCTTTAACTTTTGTGACAATAAAGTACTCGTACGTCGTGTCAATTTAAGCTATCGCTCATAGCTATGCTACCCTTGAGTCCCAAATCAAACACTGATAAATCTTCAAATGGCCCTAACTTCTACACGGTGCGGCCTGCACCTATCAAAGTTTGCCACAATTAAATGCTTGTAACTTTTTACGGGAGCGTCATTAAACCTTGAAATTTTGTGACAATAAAGTACTCGTGGGTCTTGTCAATTTAAGCTGTCGCTCATAGCTTTGCTACTCTTGAGTCCCAAATCAAGCACTGATAAAACTTCAAATGTCCCTAGATTCTATACGGTGCGTTCTATACGTATCAAAGTTTGCAACAATCAAATGCTTCTAACTTTTTACTGGAGCGTCATAGAACCTTGAAATTTTGTGACAATAAAGTACTCGTGCCTCTTATCAATTTTAGCTATCGATCATAGCCTTGAGTCCCAAATCAAACACTGATAAAACTTCAAATGGCCCTAACTTCTATACGGTGGGTCCTTTACCTATCAGAGTTTGCAACTATCAAATGCTTGTAACTTTTTACTGGAGCATAATAAAATCTTGAAATTTTGTGCAATAAAGTACTCGTGCGTCTTGTCAATTTAAGCTATCGCCCATAGCTATGCTACCCTTGAGTCCCAAATCAAACACTGATAAATCTTCAAATGGCCCTAACTTCTATACGGTGCGTCCTATACCTATCAAAGTTTGAAACAATCAAATGCTTGTAACTTTTTACTGGAACGTCATAACATCTTGAAATATTGTGACAATAAAGTACTCATGCCTCTTGTCAATTAAAGTTATCGCTCATAGCTATGCTAACCTTGAGTCTCAAAATAAAAACACTAATAAAACTTCAAATGGCCGTAACTTCTATACGGTGCGTCCTACACCTGTAAAAGTTTGCAACAATCAAATGCTTGTAACTTTTTAGTGGAGCGTCATAAAATCTTGAAATTTTGTGACAATAAAGTACTCGTGCCTCTTGTCAATTTAAGCTATCGCTCATAGCTATGCTACCCTTGAGTCCCAAATCAAACACTGATAAATCTTCAAATGGCCGTAACTTCTATACGGTGCGTCCTATACCTATCAAAGTTTGAAACAATCAAATGCTTGTAACTTTTTACTGGAACGACATAAAATCTTGAAATATTGTGACAATAAAGTACTCGTGCTTCTTGTCAATTTAAGCTATCGCGCATAGCTATCCTATCATTGAGTCCCAAATCAAACACTGATAAATCTTCAAATGGCCCGAACTTTTATACGGTGCGTCTTATACATAGCAAAGTTTGCAACAATCAAATGCTTGTAATTTTTTACTGGAGCGTCAAAAAATCTTGAAATTCTGTGACAATAAAGTACTCGTGCCTCTCATCAATTTAAGCTATCGCGAATAGCTCTGCTACCCTTGAGTCCCAAATCAAACACTGATAAAATTAAAATATCCATAACTTCTATACTGGGCGTCCTACACCTGTCAAAGTTTGCAACAATCAAATGCTTGTAACTTTTTACTGGAGCGTCATAAAATCTTGAAATTTTGTGAGAATAAAGTACTCGTGCCTCTTATCAATTTAAGCTATCGCTCATAGCTATGCTACCCTTGAGTCCCAAATCAAACACTGATAAAACTTCAAATGGCCCTAACTTCTATACGGTTGGTCCTTTACCTATCAGAGTTTGAAACAATCAAATGCTTGTAACTTTTTACTGGAGCATTATAAAATCTTGAAATTCTGTGAGAATAAAGTACTCGTGCTTCTCATCAATTTAAGCTATCGCTCATAGCTATGCTACCTTTGAGTCCCAAATCAAACACTGATAAAATTTGAAATGGCCCTAAATTCTATGCGGTGCGTACTATTCCTATCAAAGTTTGCAACAATCAAATGCTTGTAACTTTTTACTGGAGTGTCATAAAACCTTGAAATTCTGTGACAATAAACTACTCGTGCCTCTTTGACTTTACGCTATCGCTCATAGCTATGCTACCCTTGATTCCCAAATAAAACACTGATAAAACTGCAAATGGCCCTAGCTTCTATACTGTGCATCCTATACCTATCAAAGTTTGCAACATTGAAATGCTTGTAACTTTTAACTGGATCGTCAAAAATCGTGAAACTTTGTGACAATAAAGTAATCGAGCCTCTTGTCAATTTAAGCTATCGCTCATAGCTATGCTACCCTTGAGTCCCAAATCAAACACTGATAAAATCAAAATGGCCATAACTTCTATACTGTGCCTCCTACACCTGTCAAAGTTTGCAACAATCAAATGCTTGTAACTTTTTACTGGAGCGTCAAATCTTGAAATTTTGTGAGAATAAAGTACTAGTGCCTCTTGTCAATTTAAGCTATCGCTCATAGCTATGCTTCCCTTGATTCCCAAATAAAACACTGATAAAGCTTCAAATGACCCTAACTTCTATACGGTGTGTCCTATACCTATCAAAGTTTGCAACAATCAAATGCTTGTAACTGTTTACTGGAACGTCATAAAATTTTGGAATACTGTGACAATAAAGTACTCGTGACTCTTGTCAATTAAAGTTATCGCTCATAGCTATGCTACCCTTGAGTCCCAAATCAAACACTGATAAAATTAAAATGGCCATAACTTCTATACTGTGCGTCCTACACCTGTCAAAGTTTGCAACAATCAAATGCATGTAACTTTTTACTGGAGCGTCAAATCTTGAAATTTTGTGAAAATAAAGTACTCGTGCCTCTTATCAATTTAAGCTATCGCTCATAGATATGCTACCCTTGAGTCCCAAATCAAACACTGATAAAACTTCAAATGGCCCTAACTTCTATACGGTGGGTCCTTTACCTATCAGAGTTTGAAACAATCAAATGCTTGTAACTTTTTACTGGAGCATTATAAAATCTTGAAATTTTGTGAGAATAAAGTACTCGTGCTTCTCATCAATTTAAGCTATCGCTCATAGCTATGCTACTCTTGAGTCCCAAATCAAACACTGATAAAATTTAAAATGGCCCTGAATTCTATGCGGTGCGTACTATACCTATCAAAGTTTGCAACAATCAAATGCTTCTTACTTTTTAATGGAGCGTCATAAAACCTTGAAAGTTTGTGACAATAAATTACTCGGCCTCTTATCAATTTAAGCTATCGCTTATAGCTATGCTACCCTTGAGTCCAAAATAAAACACTGATAAAACTGCAAATGACCCTAACTTCTATACGGTGGGTCCTACACCTATTAAAGTTTGCAACAATCAAATGCTTGCAACTTTTTACGGGAGCGTCATTAGACCTTGAAATTTTGTGACAATAAAGTACTCGTGGGTCTTGTCAATTTAAGCTGTCGCTCATAGCTTTGCTACTCTTGAGTCCCAAATCAAACGCTGATAAAACTTCAAATGGCCCTAACTTCTATACGGTGGGTCCTTTACCTATCAGAGTTTGCAACTATCAAATGCTTGTAACTTTTTACTGGAGCATAATAAAATCTGGAAATTTTGTGCAATAAAGTACTCGTGCTTCTTGTCAATTTAAGCTATCGCTAATAGCTATCCTACCATTGAGTCCCAAATCAAACTCTGATAAAACTTCAAATGGCCCTAACTTCTGTACGGTGCGTCTTATACCTATCAAAGTTTGCAACAATCAAATGCTTGTAACTTTTTACTGGAGCGTCATAAAACCTTGAAATTTTGTGACAATAAAGTACTCGTGCCTCTTGGCACTTTACGCTATCGCTCATAGCTATGCTACCCTTGATTCCCAAATAAAACACTGATAAAACTGCAAATGGCCCTAACTTCTATACTGTGTATCCTATACCTATCAAAGTTTGCAACATTGAAATGCTTGTAACTTTTTACTGGATCGTCATAAATCGTGAAACTTTGTGACAATAAAGTACTCGAGCCTCTTGTCAATTTAAGCTATCGCTCATAGCTATGCTACCCTTGAGTCCCAAATCAAACTCTGATAAAACTTCAAATAGCCCTAACATCTGCACGGTGCGTCTTATAACTATCAAAGTTTGCAACAATCAAATGCTTGTAACTTTTTACTGGAGTGTCATAAAACTTTGAAATTCTGTGACAATAAAGTACTCGTGCCTCTTGTCACTTTACGCTACTGCTCATAGCTATGCTACCCTTGATTCCCAAATAAAACACTGATAAAACTTCAAATGGCCCTAACTTCTATACAGTGTGTCCTATACCTATCAAAGTTTGCAACAGTCAAATGCTTGTAACTTTTTACTGGAGAGTCATAAAAGCTTTAAATTTTGTGACAATAAAGTACTCGTGCGTCGTGTCAATTTAAGCTATCGCTCATAGCTATGCTACCCTTGAGTCCCAAATCAAACACTGATAAATCTTCAAATGGTCCTAACTTCTACACGGTGCGGCCTGCACCTATCAAAGTTTGCCACAATTAAATGCTTGTAACTTTTTACGGGAGCGTCATTAAACCTTGAAATTTTGTGACAATAAAGTACTAGTGGGTCTTGTCAATTTAAGCTGTCGCTCATAGCTATGCTTCCCTTGATTCCCAAATAAAACACTGATAAAGCTTCAAATGACCCTAACTTCTATACGGTGTGTCCTATACCTATCAAAGTTTGCAACAATCAAATGCTTGTAACTGTTTACTGGAACGTCATAAAATTTTGGAATACTGTGACAATAAAGTACTCGTGACTCTTGTCAATTAAAGTTATCGCTCATAGCTATGCTACCCTTGAGTCCCAAATCAAACACTGATAAAATTAAAATGGCCATAACTTCTATACTGTGCCTCCTACACCTGTCAAAGTTTGCAACAATCAAATGCTTGTAACTTTTTACTGGAGCGTCAAATCTTGAAATTTTGTGAGAATAAAGTACTAGTGCCTCTTGTCAATTTAAGCTATCGCTCATAGCTATGCTTCCCTTGATTCCCAAATAAAACACTGATAAAGCTTCAAATGACCCTAACTTCTATACGGTGTGTCCTATACCTATCAAAGTTTGCAACAATCAAATGCTTGTAACTGTTTACTGGAACGTCATAAAATTTTGGAATACTGTGACAATAAAGTACTCGTGACTCTTGTCAATTAAAGTTATCGCTCATAGCTATGCTACCCTTGAGTCCCAAATCAAACACTGATAAAATTAAAATGGCCATAACTTCTATACTGTGCGTCCTACACCTGTCAAAGTTTGCAACAATCAAATGCTTGTAACTTTTTACTGGAGCGTCAAATCTTGAAATTTTGTGAAAATAAAGTACTCGTGCCTCTTATCAATTTAAGCTATCGCTCATAGATATGCTACCCTTGAGTCCCAAATCAAACACTGATAAAACTTCAAATGGCCCTAACTTCTATACGGTGGGTCCTTTACCTATCAGAGTTTGAAACAATCAAATGCTTGTAACTTTTTACTGGAGCATTATAAAATCTTGAAATTTTGTGAGAATAAAGTACTCGTGCTTCTCATCAATTTAAGCTATCGCTCATAGCTATGCTACTCTTGAGTCCCAAATCAAACACTGATAAAATTTAAAATGGCCCTGAATTCTATGCGGTGCGTACTATACCTATCAAAGTTTGCAACAATCAAATGCTTCTTACTTTTTAATGGAGCGTCATAAAACCTTGAAAGTTTGTGACAATAAATTACTCGGCCTCTTATCAATTTAAGCTATCGCTTATAGCTATGCTACCCTTGAGTCCAAAATAAAACACTGATAAAACTGCAAATGACCCTAACTTCTATACGGTGGGTCCTACACCTATTAAAGTTTGCAACAATCAAATGCTTGCAACTTTTTACGGGAGCGTCATTAGACCTTGAAATTTTGTGACAATAAAGTACTCGTGGGTCTTGTCAATTTAAGCTGTCGCTCATAGCTTTGCTACTCTTGAGTCCCAAATCAAACACTGATAAAACTTCAACTGTCCCTAAATTCTATACGGTGCGTCCTATACCTATCAAAGTTTGCAACAATCAAATGCTTCTAACTTTTTACTGGAGCATAATAGAATTTTTAAATTTTGTGCAATAAAGTACTCGTGCTTCTTGTCAATTTAAACTATCGCGCATAGCTATCCTACCCTTGATTCCCAAATAAAACACTGATAAAACTTCAAATGGCCCTTACTTCTATACTATGCATCCTATACCTATCAAAGTTTGCAACATTGAAATGCTTGCAACTTTTTACTGGATCGTCATAAATCGTGAAACTTTGTGACAATAAAGTAATCGAGCCTCTTGTCAATTTAAGCTATCGCTCATAGCTATGCTACCCTTGAGTCCCAAATCAAACTCTGATAAAACTTCAAATAGCCCTAACATCTGTACGGTGCGTCTTATACCTATCAAAGTTTGCAACAATCAAATGCTTGTAACTTTTTACTGGAGTGTCATAAAACCTTGAAATTCTGTGACAATAAAGTACTCGTGCCTCTTGTCACTTTACGCTACCGCTCATAGCTATGCTACCATTGATTCCCAAATAAAACACTGATAAAACTTCAAATGGCCCTAACTTCTATACGGTGTGTCCTATACCTATCAAAGTTTGCAACACTCAAATGCTTGTAACTTTTTACTGGAGCGTCATAAAACCTTGAAATTTTGTGACAACAAAGTACTCGTGCGTCTTGTCAATTTAAGCTATCGCTCATAGCTATGCTACCCTTGAGTCCAAAATCAAACACTGATAAATCTTCAAATGGCCCTAACTTCTATACGGTGCGTCCTATTCTGCACCTATCAAAGTTTGCCACAATTAAATGCTTGTAACTTTTTACGGGAGCGTCATTAAACCTTGAAATTTTGTGTCAATAAAGTACTCGTGGGTCTTGTCAATTTAAGCTGTCGCTCGTACCTTTGCTACTCTTGAGTCCCAAATCAAACACTGATAAAACGTCAAATGTCCCTAAATTCTATACGGTGCGTCCTATACGTATCAAAGTTTGCAACAATCAAATGCTTCTAACTTTTTACTGGAGCGTCATAGAACCGTGAAATTTTGTGACAATAAAGTACTCGTGCCTCTTATCTATTTAAGCTATCGCTCATAGCTATTCTACCCTTGAGTCCCAAATCAAACGCTGATAAAACTTCAAATGGCCCTAACTTCTATACGGTGGGTCCTTTACCTATCAGAGTTTGCAACTATCAAATGCTTGTAACTTTTTACTGGAGCATAATAAAATCTGGAAATTTTGTGCAATAAAGTACTCGTGCTTCTTGTCAATTTAAGCTATCGCTAATAGCTATCCTACCATTGAGTCCCAAATCAAACTCTGATAAAACTTCAAATGGCCCTAACTTCTGTACGGTGCGTCTTATACCTATCAAAGTTTGCAACAATCAAATGCTTGTAACTTTTTACTGGAGTGTCATAAAACCTTGAAATTCTGTGACAATAAAGTACTCGTGCCTCTTGGCACTTTACGCTATCGCTCATAGCTATGCTACCCTTGATTCCCAAATAAAACACTGATAAAACTGCAAATGGCCCTAACTTCTATACTGTGTATCCTATACCTATCAAAGTTTGCAACATTGAAATGCTTGTAACTTTTTACTGGATCGTCATAAATCGTGAAACTTTGTGACAATAAAGTACTCGAGCCTCTTGTCAATTTAAGCTATCGCTCATAGCTATGCTACCCTTGAGTCCCAAATCAAACTCTGATAAAACTTCAAATAGCCCTAACATCTGCACGGTGCGTCTTATACCTATCAAAGTTTGCAACAATCAAATGCTTGTAACTTTTTACTGGAGTGTCATAAAACTTTGAAATTCTGTGACAATAAAGTACTCGTGCCTCTTGTCACTTTACGCTACTGCTCATAGCTATGCTACCCTTGATTCCCAAATAAAACACTGATAAAACTTCAAATGGCCCTAACTTCTATACAGTGTGTCCTATACCTATCAAAGTTTGCAACAGTCAAATGCTTGTAACTTTTTACTGGAGAGTCATAAAAGCTTTAAATTTTGTGACAATAAAGTACTCGTGCGTCGTGTCAATTTAAGCTATCGCTCATAGCTATGCTACCCTTGAGTCCCAAATCAAACACTGATAAATCTTCAAATGGTCCTAACTTCTACACGGTGCGGCCTGCACCTATCAAAGTTTGCCACAATTAAATGCTTGTAACTTTTTACGGGAGCGTCATTAAACCTTGAAATTTTGTGACAATAAAGTACTAGTGGGTCTTGTCAATTTAAGCTGTCGCTCATAGCTTTGCTACTCTTGAGTCCCAAATCAAGCACTGATAAAACTTCAAATGTCCCTAAATTCTATACGGTGCGTCCTATACGTATCAAAGTTTGCAACAATCAAATGCTTCTAACTTTTTACTGGAGCGTCATAGAACCTTGAAATTTTGTGACAATAAAGTACTCGTGCCTCTTATCAATTTTAGCTATCGCTCATAGCTATTCTACCCTTGAGTCCCAAATCAAACACTGATAAAACTTCAAATGGCCCTAACTTCTATACGGTGGGTCCTTTACCTATCAGAGTTTGCAACTATCAAATGCTTGTAACTTTTTACTGGAGCATAATAAAATCTTGAAATTTTGTGCAATAAAGTACTCGTGCTTCTTGTCAATTTAAGCTATCGCTAATAGCTATCCTACCATTGAGTCCCAAATCAAACTCTGATAAACCTTCAAATGGCCCTAACTTCTGTACGGTGCGTCTTATACCTATCAAAGTTTGCAACAATCAAATGCTTGTAACTTTTTACTGGAGTGTCATAAAATTGAAATTCTGTGACAATAAAGTACTCGTGCCTCTTGTCACTTTACGCTATCGCTCATAGCTATGCTACCCTTGATTCCCAAATAAAACACTGATAAAACTTCAAATGGCCCTAACTTCTATACGGTGTGTCCTATACCTATCAAAGTTTGCAACAGTCAAATGCTTGTAACTTTTTACTGGAGCGTCATAAAGCTTTAAAATTTTGTGACAATAAAGTACTCGTGCGTCTTGTCAATTTAAGCTATCGCCCATAGCTATGCTACCCTTGAGTCCCAAATCAAACACTGATAAATCTTCAAATGGTCCTAACTTCTACACGGTGCGGCCTGCACCTATCAAAGTTTGCCACAATTAAATGCTTGTAACTTTTTACGGGAGCGTCATTAAACCTTGAAATTTTGTGACAATAAAGTACTCGTGGGTCTTGTCAATTTAAGCTGTCGCTCATAGCTTTGCTACTCTTGAGTCCCAAATCAAGCACTGATAAAACTTCAAATGTCCCTAAATTCTATACGGTGCGTCCTATACGTATCAAAGTTTGCAACAATCAAATGCTTCTAACTTTTTACTGGAGCGTCATAGAACCTTGAAATTTTGTGACAATAAAGTACTCGTGCCTCTTATCAATTTTAGCTATCGCTCATAGCTATTCTACCCTTGAGTCCCTAATCAAACACTGATAAAACTTCAAATGGCCCTAACTTCTATACGGTGGGTCCTTTACCTATCAGAGTTTGCAACTATCAAATGCTTGTAACTTTTTACTGGAGCATAATAAAATCTTGAAATTTTGTGCAATAAAGTACTCGTGCTTCTTGTCAATTTAAGCTATCGCTAATAGCTATCCTACCATTGAGTCCCAAATCAAACTCTGATAAACCTTCAAATGGCCCTAACTTCTGTACGGTGCGTCTTATACCTATCAAAGTTTGCAACAATCAAATGCTTGTAACTTTTTACTGGAGTGTCATAAAATTGAAATTCTGTGACAATAAAGTACTCGTGCCTCTTGTCACTTTACGCTATCGCTCATAGCTATGCTACCCTTGAATCCCAAATCAAACACTGATAAATCTTCAAATGGCCCTAACTTCTATACGGTGCGTCCTATACCTATCAAAGTTTGAAACAATCAAATGCTTGTAACTTTTTACTGGAACGTCATAACATCTTGAAATATTGTGACAATAAAGTACTCGTGCCTCTTGTCAATTAAAGTTATCGCTCATAGCTATGCTACCCTTGAGTCCCAAAATAAAAACACTAATAAAACTTCAAATGGCCGTAACTTCTATACGGTGCGTCCTACACCGGTCAAAGTTTGCAACAATCAAATGCTTGTAACTTTTTAGTGGAGCGTCATAAAATCTTGAAATTTTGTGACAATAAAGTGCTCGTGCCTCTTGTCAATTTAAGCTATCGCTCATAGCTATGCTACCCTTGAGGCCCAAATCAAACACTGATAAATCTTCAAATGGCCCTAACTTCTATACGGTGCGTCCTATACCTATCAAAGTTTGAAACAATCAAATGCTTGTAACTTTTTACTGGAACGTCATAAAATCTTGAGATATTGTGACAATAAAGTACTCGTGCCTCTTGTCAATTAAAGTTATCGCTCATAGCTATGCTACCCTTGAGTCCCAAATCAAACACTGATAAAACTTCAAACGGCCCTAACTTCTACACGGTGCGGCCTGCACCTATCAAAGTTTGCCACAATTAAATGCTTGTAACTTTTTACGGGAGCGTCATTAAACCTTGAAATTTTGTGACAATAAAGTACTCGTAGGTCTTGTCAATTTAAGCTGTCGCTCATAGCTTTGCTACTCTTGAGTCCCAAATCAAGCACTGATAAAACTTCAAATGTCCCTAAATTCTATACGGTGCGTTCTATACGTATCCAAGTTTGCAACAATCAAATGCTTCTAACTTTTTACTGGAGCGTCATAGAACCTTTAAATTTTGTGACAATAAAGTACTCGTGCCTCTTATCAATTTTAGCTATCGCTCATAGCTATTCTACCCTTGAGTCCCAAATCAAACACTGATAAAACTTCAAATGGCCCTAACTTCTATACGGTGGGTCCTTTACCTATCAGAGTTTGCAACTATCAAATGCTTGTAACTTTTTACTGGAGCATAATAAAATCTTGAAATTTTGTGCAATAAAGTACTCGTTCTTCTTGTCAATTTAAGCTATCGCTAATAGCTATCCTACCATTGAGTCCCAAATCAAACTCTGATAAACCTTCAAATGGCCCTAACTTCTGTACGGTGCGTCTTATACCTATCAAAGTTTGCAACAATCAAATGCTTGTAACTTTTTACTGGAGTGTCATAAAATTGAAATTCTGTGACAATAAAGTACTCGTGCCTCTTGTCACTTTACGCTATCGCTCATAGCTATGCTACCCTTGATTCCCAAATAAAACACTGATAAAACTTCAAATGGCCCTAACTTCTATACAGTGTGTCCTATACCTATCAAAGTTTGCAACAGTCAACTGCTTGTAACTTTTTACTGGAGCGTCATAAAGCTTTAAAATCTTGTGACAATAAAGTACTCGTGCGTCTTGTCAATTTAAGCTATCGCCCATAGCTATGCTACCCTTGAGTCCCAAATCAAACACTGATAAATCTTCAAATGGTCCTAACTTCTACACGGTGCGGCCTGCACCTATCAAAGTTTGCCACAATTAAATGCTTGTAACTTTTTACGGGAGCGTCATTAAACTTTGAAATTTTGTGACAATAAAGTACTCGTGGGTCTTGTCAATTTAAGCTGTCGCTCATAGCTTTGCTACTCTTGAGTCCCAAATCAAGCACTGATAAAACTTCAAATGTCCCTAAATTCTATACGGTGCGTCCTATACGTATCAAAGTTTGCAACAATCAAATGCTTCTAACTTTTTACTGGAGCGTCATAGAACCTTGAAATTTTGTGACAATAAAGTACTCGTGCCTCTTATCAATTTTAGCTATCGCTCATAGCTATTCTACCCTTGAGTCCCAAATCAAACACTGATAAAACTTCAAATGGCCCTAACTTCTATACGGTGGGTCCTTTACCTATCAGAGTTTGCAACTATCAAATGCTTGTAACTTTTTACTGGAGCATAATAAAATCTTGAAATTTTGTGCAATAAAGTACTCGTGCTTCTTGTCAATTTAAGCTATCGCTAATAGCTATCCTACCATTGAGTCCCAAATCAAACTCTGATAAACCTTCAAATGGCCCTAACTTCTGTCCGGTGCGTCTTATACCTATCAAAGTTTGCAACAATCAAATGCTTGTAACTTTTTACTGGAGTGTCATAAAATTGAAATTCTGTGACAATAAAGTACTCGTGCCTCTTGTCACTTTACGCTATCGCTCATAGCTATGCTACCCTTGAATCCCAAATCAAACACTGATAAATCTTCAAATGGCCCGAACTCCTATACGGTGCGTCCTACACCTATCAAAGTTTATAACAATCAAATGCTTGTAACTTTTTACTGGAACGTCATAACATCTTGAAATATTGTGACAATAAAGTACTCGTGCCTCTTGTCAATTAAAGTTATCGCTCATAGCTATGCTACCCTTGAGTCCCAAAATAAAAACACTAATAAAACTTCAAATGGCCGTAACTTCTATACGGTGCGTCCTACACCTGTCAAAGTTTGCAACAATCAAATGCTTGTAACTTTTTACTGGAACGTCATAACATCTTGAAATATTGTGACAATAAAGTACTCGTGCCTCTTGTCAATTAAAGTTATCGCTCATAGCTATGCTACCCTTGAGTCCCAAAATAAAAACACTAATAAAACTTCAAATGGCCGTAACTTCTATACGGTGCGTCCTACACCTGTCAAAGTTTGCAACAGTCAAATGCTTGTAACTTTTTACTGGAGCGTCATAAAGCTTTAAAATTTTGTGACAATAAAGTACTCGTGCGTCTTGTCAATTTAAGCTATCGCCCATAGCTATGCTACCCTTGAGTCCCAAATCAAACACTGATAAATCTTCAAATGGTCCTAACTTCTACACGGTGCGGCCTGCACCTATCAAAGTTTGCCACAATTAAATGCTTGTAACTTTTTACGGGAGCGTCATTAAACCTTGAAATTTTGTGACAATAAAGTACTCGTGGGTCTTGTCAATTTAAGCTGTCGCTCATAGCTTTGCTACTCTTGAGTCCCAAATCAAACACTGATAAAACTTCAAATGGCCCTAAATTATATACGGTGCGTCCTATACGTATCCAAGTTTGCAACAATCAAATGCTTTTAACTTTTTACTGGAGCGTCAGGAGGCCTTGAAATTTTGTGACAATAAAGTACTCGTGCCTCTTATCAATTTTAGCTATCGCTCATAGCTATTCTACCCTTGAGTCCCAAATCAAACACTGATAAAACTTCAAATGGCCCTAACTTCTATACGGTGGGTCCTTTACCTATCAGAGTTTGCAACTATCAAATGCTTGTAACTTTTTACTGGAGCATAATAAAATCTTGAAATTTTGTGCAATAAAGTACTCGTGCTTCTTGTCAATTTAAGCTATCGCTAATAGCTATCCTACCATTGAGTCCCAAATCAAACTCTGATAAACCTTCAAATGGCCCTAACTTCTGTACGGTGCGTCTTATACCTATCAAAGTTTGCAACAATCAAATGCTTGTAACTTTTTACTGGAGTGTCATAAAATTGAAATTCTGTGACAATAAAGTACTCGTGCCTCTTGTCACTTTACGCTATCGCTCATAGCTATGCTACCTTTGAATCCCAAATCAAACACTGATAAATCTTCAAATGGCCCTAACTTCTATACGGTGCGTCCTATACCTATCAAAGTTTGAAACAATCAAATGCTTGTAACTTTTTACTGGAACGTCATAACATCTTGAAATATTGTGACAATAAAGTACTCGTGCCTCTTGTCAATTAAAGTTATCTCTCATAGCTATGCTACCCTTGAGTCCCAAAATAAAAACACTAATAAAACTTCAAATGGCCGTAACTTCTATACGGTGCGTCCTACACCTGTCAAAGTTTGCAACAGTCAAATGCTTGTAACTTTTTACTGGAGCGTCATAAAGCTTTAAAATTTTGTGACAATAAAGTACTCGTGCGTCTTGTCAATTTAAGCTATCGCCCATAGCTATGCTACTCTTGAATCCCAAATCAAACACTGATAAATCTTCAAATGGTCCTAACTTCTACACGGTGCGGCCTGCACCTATCAAAGTTTGCCACAATTAAATGCTTGTAACTTTTTACGGGAGCGTCATTAAACCTTGAAATTTTGTGACAATAAAGTACTCGTGGGTCTTGTCAATTTAAGCTGTCGCTCATAGCTTTGCTACTCTTGAGTCCCAAATCAAGCACTGATAAAACTTCAAATGTCCCTAAATTCTATACGGTGCGTCCTATACGTATCAAAGTTTGCAACAATCAAATGCTTCTAACTTTTTACTGGAGCGTCATAGAACCTTGAAATTTTGTGACAATAAAGTACTCTTGCCTCTTATCAATTTTAGCTATCGCTCATAGCTATTCTACCCTTGAGTCCCAAATCAAACACTGATAAAACTTCAAATGGCCCTAACTTCTATACGGTGGGTCCTTTACCTATCAGAGTTTGCAACTATCAAATGCTTGTAACTTTTTACTGGAGCATAATAAAATCTTGAAATTTTGTGCAATAAAGTACTCATGCTTCTTGTCAATTTAAGCTATCGCTAATAGCTATCCTACCATTGAGTCCCAAATCAAACTGTGATAAACCTTCAAATGGCCCTAACTTCTGTACGGTGCGTCTTATACCTATCAAAGTTTGCAACAATCAAATGCTTGTAACTTTTCACTGGAGTGTCATAAAATTGAAATTCTGTGACAATAAAGTACTCGTGCCTCTTGTCACTTTACGCTATCGCTCATAGCTATGCTACCCTTGAATCCCAAATCAAACACTGATAAATCTTCAAATGGCCCTAACTTCTATACGGTGCGTCCTATACCTATCAAAGTTTGAAACAATCAAATGCTTGTAACTTTTTACTGGAACGTCATAACATCTTGAAATATTGTGACAATAAAGTACTCGTGCCTCTTGTCAATTAAAGTTATCGCTCATAGCTATGCTACACTTGAGTCCCAAAATAAAAACACTAATAAAACTTCAAATGGCCGTAACTTCTATACGGTGCGTCCTACACCTGTCAAAGTTTGCAACAATCAAATGCTTGTAACTTTTTACTGGAACGTCATAACATCTTGAAATATTGTGACAATAAAGTACTCGTGCCTCTTGTCAATTAAAGTTATCGCTCATAGCTATGCTACCCTTGAGTCCCAAAATAAAAACACTAATAAAACTTCAAATGGCCGTAACTTCTATACGGTGCGTCCTACACCTGTCAAAGTTTGCAACAGTCAAATGCTTGTAACTTTTTACTGGAGCGTCATAAAGCTTTAAAATTTTGTGACAATAAAGTACTCGTGCGTCTTGTCAATTTAAGCTATCGCCCATAGCTATGCTACCCTTGAGTCCCAAATCAAACACTGATAAATCTTCAAATGGTCCTAACTTCTACACGGTGCGGCCTGCACCTATCAAAGTTTGCCACAATTAAGTGCTTGTAACTTTTTACGGGAGCGTCATTAAACCTTGAAATTTTGTGACAATAAAGTACTCGTGGGTCTTGTCAATTTAAGCTGTCGCTCATAGCTTTGCTACTCTTGAGTCCCAAATCAAGCACTGATAAAACTTCAAATGTCCCTAAATTCTATACGGTGCGTCCTATACGTATCAAAGTTTGCAACAATCAAATGCTTCTAACTTTTTACTGGAGCGTCATAGAACCTTGAAATTTTGTGACAATAAAGTACTCGTGCCTCTTATCAATTTTAGCTATCGCTCATAGCTATTCTACCCTTGAGTCCCAAATCAAACACTGATAAAACTTCAAATGGCCCTAACTTCTATACGGTGGGTCCTTTACCTATCAGAGTTTGCAACTATCAAATGCTTGTAACTTTTTACTGGAGCATAATAAAATCTTGAAATTTTCTGCAATAAAGTACTCGTGCTTCTTGTCAATTTAAGCTATCGCTAATAGCTATGCTACCCTTGAGTCCCAAATCAAACTCTGATAAACCTTCAAATGGCCCTAACTTCTGTACGGTGCGTCTTATACCTATCAAAGTTTGCAACAATCAAATGCTTGTAACTTTTTACTGGAGTGTCATAAAATTGAAATTCTGTGACAATAAAGTACTCGTGCCTCTTGTCACTTTACGCTATCGCTCATAGCTATGCTACCCTTGAATCCCAAATCAAACACTGATAAATCTTCAAATGGCCCTAACTTCTATACGGTGCGTCCTATACCTATCAAAGTTTGAAACAATCAAATGCTTGTAACTTTTTACTGGAACGTCATAACATCTTGAAATATTGTGACAATAAAGTACTCGTGCCTCTTGTCAATTAAAGTTATCGCTCATAGCTATGCTACCCTTGAGTCCCAAAATAAAAACACTAATAAAACTTCAAATGGCCGTAACTTCTATACGGTGCGTCCTACACCTGTCAAAGTTTGCAACAATCAAATGCTTGTAACTTTTTACTGGAACGTCATAACATCTTGAAATATTGTGACAATAAAGTACTCGTGCCTCTTGTCAATTAAAGTTATCGCTCATAGCTATGCTACCCTTGAGTCCCAAAATAAAAACACTAATAAAACTTCAAATGGCCGTAACTTCTATACGGTGCGTCCTACACCTGTCAAAGTTTGCAACAGTCAAATGCTTGTAACTTTTTACTGGAGCGTCATAAAGCTTTAAAATTTTGTGACAATAAAGTACTCGTGCGTCTTGTCAATTTAAGCTATCGCCCATAGCTATGCTACCCTTGAGTCCCAAATCAAACACTGATAAATCTTCAAATGGTCCTAACTTCTACACGGTGCGGCCTGCACCTATCAAAGTTTGCCACAATTAAGTGCTTGTAACTTTTTACGGGAGCGTCATTAAACCTTGAAATTTTGTGACAATAAAGTACTCGTGGGTCTTGTCAATTTAAGCTGTCGCTCATAGCTTTGCTACTCTTGAGTCCCAAATCAAGCACTGATAAAACTTCAAATGTCCCTAAATTCTATACGTTGCGTCCTATACGTATCAAAGTTTGCAACAATCAAATGCTTCTAACTTTTTACTGGAGCGTCATAGAACCTTGAAATTTTGTGACAATAAAGTACTCGTGCCTCTTATCAATTTTAGCTATCGCTCATAGCTATTCTACCCTTGAGTCCCAAATCAAACACTGATAAAACTTCAAATGGCCCTAACTTCTATACGGTGGGTCCTTTACCTATCAGAGTTTGCAACTATCAAATGCTTGTAACTTTTTACTGGAGCATAATAAAATCTTGAAATTTTCTGCAATAAAGTACTCGTGCTTCTTGTCAATTTAAGCTATCGCTAATAGCTATGCTACCCTTGAGTCCCAAATCAAACTCTGATAAACCTTCAAATGGCCCTAACTTCTGTACGGTGCGTCTTATACCTATCAAAGTTTGCAACAATCAAATGCTTGTAACTTTTTACTGGAGTGTCATAAAATTGAAATTCTGTGACAATAAAGTACTCGTGCCTCTTGTCACTTTACGCTATCGCTCATAGCTATGCTACCCTTGAATCCCAAATCAAACACTGATAAATCTTCAAATGGCCCTAACTTCTATACGGTGCGTCCTATACCTATCAAAGTTTGAAACAATCAAATGCTTGTAACTTTTTACTGGAACGTCATAACATCTTGAAATATTGTGACCATAAAGTACTCGTGCCTCTTGTCAATTAAAGTTATCGCTCATAGCTATGCTACCCTTGAGTCCCAAAATAAAAACACTAATAAAACTTCAAATGGCCGTAACTTCTATACGGTGCGTCCTACACCTGTCAAAGTTTGCAACAATCAAATGCTTGTAACTTTTTACTGGAACGTCATAACATCTTGAAATATTGTGACAATAAAGTACTCGTGCCTCTTGTCAATTAAAGTTATCGCTCATAGCTATGCTACCCTTGAGTCCCAAAATAAAAACACTAATAAAACTTCAAATGGCCGTAACTTCTATACGGTGCGTCCTACACCTGTCAAAGTTTGCAACAGTCAAATGCTTGTAACTTTTTACTGGAGCGTCATAAAGCTTTAAAATTTTGTGACAATAAAGTACTCGTGCGTCTTGTCAATTTAAGCTATCGCCCATAGCTATGCTACCCTTGAGTCCCAAATCAAACACTGATAAATCTTCAAATGGTCCTAACTTCTACACGGTGCGGCCTGCACCTATCAAAGTTTGCCACAATTAAATGCTTGTAACTTTTTACGGGAGCGTCATTAAACCTTGAAATTTTGTGACAATAAAGTACTCGTGGGTCTTGTCAATTTAAGCTGTCGCTCATAGCTTTGCTACTCTTGAGTCCCAAATCAAGCACTGATAAAACTTCAAATGTCCCTAAATTCTATACGGTGCGTCCTATACGTATCAAAGTTTGCAACAATCAAATGCTTCTAACTTTTTACTGGAGCGTCATAGAACCTTGAAATTTTGTGACAATAAAGTACTCGTGCCTCTTATCAATTTTAGCTATCGCTCATAGCTATTCTACCCTTGAGTCCCAAATCAAACACTGATAAAACTTCAAATGGCCCTAACTTCTATACGGTGGGTCCTTTACTTATCAGAGTTTGCAACTATCAAATGCTTGTAACTTTTTACTGGAGCATAATAAAATCTTGAAATTTTGTGCAATGAAGTACTCGTGCTTCTTGTCAATTTAAGCTATCGCTAATAGCTATCCTACCATTGAGTCCCAAATCAAACTCTGATAATGCTTGTAACTTTTTACTGGAGTGTCATAAAATTGAAATTCTGTGACAATAAAGTACTCGTGCCTCTTGTCACTTTACGCTATCGCTCATAGCTATGCTACCCTTGATTCCCAAATAAAACACTGATAAAACTTCAAATGGCCGTAACTTCTATACTGTGCGTCCTACACATGTCAAAGTTTGCAACAATCAAATGCTTGCAACTTTTTAGTGGAGCGTCATAAAATCTTGAAATTTTGTGACAATAAAGTACTCGTGCCTCTTGTCAATTTAAGCTATCGCTCATAGCTATGCTACCCTTGAGTCCCAAATCAAACATTGATAAATCTTCAAATGGCCCTAACTTCTACACGGTGCGGCCTGCACCTATCAAAGTTTGAAACAATCAAATGCTTGTAACTTTTTACTGGAACGTCATAAAATCTTGAGATATTGTGACAATAAAGTACTCGTGCTTCTTGTCAATTAAAGTTATCGCTCATAGCTAAGCTACCCTTGAGTCCCAAATCAAACACTGATAAAACTTCAAACGGCCCTAACTTCTACACGGTGCGGCCTGCACCTATCAAAGTTTGCAACAGTCAAATGCTTGTAACTTTTTACGGGAGCGTCATTAAACCTTGAAATTTTGTGACAATAAAGTACTCGTGGGTCTTGTCAATTTAAGCTGTCGCTCATAGCTTTGCTACCCTTGAGTCCCAAATCAAGCACTGATAAAACTTCAAATGTCCCTAAATTCTATACGGTGCGTCCTATACGTATCAAAGTTTGCAACAATCAAATGCTTCTAACTTTTTACTGGAGCGTCATAGAACCTTGAAATTTTGTGACAATAAAGTACTCGTGCCTCTTATCAAATTTAGTTATCGCTCATAGCTATTCTACCCTTGAGTCCCAAATCAAACACTGATAAAACTTCAAATGGCCCTAACTTCTATACGGTGGGTCCTTTACCTATCAGAGTTTGCAACTATCAAATGCTTGTAGCTTTTTACTGGAGCATAATAAAATCTTGAAATTTTGTGCAATAAAGTACTCGTGCTTCTTGTCAATTTAAGCTATCGCTAATAGCTATCCTACCATTGAGTCCCAAATCAAACTCTGATAAAACTTCAAATAGCCCTAACATCTGCACGGTGCGTCTTATACCTATCAAAGTTTGCAACAATCAAATGCTTGTAACTTTTTACTGGAGTGTCATAAAACCTTGAAATTCTGTGACAATAAAGTACTCGTGCCTCTTGTCACTTTACGCTATCGCTCATAGCTATGCTACCTTTGATTCCCAAATAAAACACTGATAAAACTTCAAATGGCCCTAACTTCTATACGGTGTGTCCTATACCTATCAAAGTTTGCAACAGTCAAATGCTTGTAACTTTTTACTGGAGCGTCATAAAGCTTTAAAATTTTGTGACAATAAAGTACTCGTGCGTCTTGTCAATTTAAGCTATCGCCCATAGCTATGCTACTCTTGAATCCCAAATCAAACACTGATAAATCTTCAAATGGCCCTAACTTCTATACGGTGCGTCCTATACCTATCAAAGTTTGAAACAATCAAATGCTTGTAACTTTTTACTGGAACGTCATAACATCTTGAAATATTGTGACAATAAAGTACTCGTGCCTCTTGTCAATTAAAGTTATCGCTCATAGCTATGCTACCCTTGAGTCCCAAAATAAAAACACTAATAAAACTTCAAATGGCCGTAACTTCTATACGGTGCGTCCTACACCTGTCAAAGTTTACAACAATCAAATGCTTGTAACTTTTTAGTGGAGCGTCATAAAATCTTGAAATTTTGTGACAATAAAGTACTCGTGCCTCTTGTCAATTTAAGCTATCGCTCATAGCTATGCTACCCTTGAGTCCCAAATCAAGCACTGATAAATCTTCAAATGGCCCTAACTTCTATACGGTGCGTCCTATACCTATCAAAGTTTGAAGCAATCAAATGCTTGTAACTTTTTCCTGGAACGTCATAAAATCTTGAGATATTGTGACAATAAAGTACTCGCGCCTCTTGTCAATTAAAGTTATCGCTCATAGCTATGCTACCCTTGAGTCCCAAATCAAACACTGATAAAACTTCAAACGGCCCTAACTTCTACACGGTGCGGCCTGCACCTATCAAAGTTTGCCACAATTAAATGCTTGTAACTTTTTACGGGAGCGTCATTAAACCTTGAAATTTTGTGACAATAAAGTACTCGTAGGTCTTGTCAATTTAAGCTGTCGCTCATAGCTTTGCTACTCTTGAGTCCCAAATCAAGCACTGATAAAACTTCAAATGTCCCTAAATTCTATACGGTGCGTTCTATACGTATCCAAGTTTGCAGCAATCAAATGCTTCTTACTTTTTACTGGAGCGTCATAGAACCTTGAAATTTTGTGACAATAAAGTACTCGTGCCTCTTATCAATTTTAGCTATCGCTCATAGCTATTCTACCCTTGAGTCCCAAATCAAACACTGATAAAACTTCAAATGTCCCTAACTTCTATACGGTGGGTCCTTTACCTATCAGAGTTTGCAACTATCAAATGCTTGTAACTTTTTACTGGAGCATAATAAAATCTTGAAATTTTGTGCAATAAAGTACTCGTGCTTCTTGTCAATTTAAGCTATCGCTAATAGCTATCCTACCATTGAGTCCCAAATCAAACTCTGATAAAACTTCAAATGGCCCTAACTTCTGTACGGTGCGTCTTATACCTATCAAAGTTTGCAACAATCAAATGCTTGTAACTTTTTACTGGAGAGTCATAAAACCTTTAAATTTTGTGACAATAAAGTACTCGTGCGTCGTGTCAATTTAAGCTATCGCTCATAGCTATGCTACCCTTGAGTCCCAAATCAAACACTGATAAATCTTCAAATGGCCCTAACTTCTATACGGTGCGTCCTATACCTATCAAAGTTTGAAACAATCAAATGCTTGTAACTTTTTACTGGAGCGTCATAGAACCTTGAAATTTTGTGACAATAAAGTACTCGTGCCTCTTATCACTTTTAGCTATCGCTCATAGCTATTCTACCCTTGAGTCCCAAATCAAACACTGATAAATCTTCAAATGGCCCTAACTTCTATACGGTGCGTCCTATACCTATCAAAGTATGAAACAATCAAATGCTTGTACCTTTTTTCTGGAACGTCATAACATCTTGAAATATTGTGACAATAAAGTACTCGTGCCTCTTGTCAATTAAAGTTATCGCTCATAGCTATGCTACCATTGAGTCCCAAAATAAAAACACTAATAAGACTTCAAATGGCCGTAACTTCTATACGGTGCGTCCTACACCTGTCAAAGTTTGCAACAATCAAATGCTTGTAACTTTTTAGTGGAGCGTCATAAAATCTTGAAATTTTGTGACACTAAAGTACTCGTGCCTCTTGTCAATTTAAGCTATCGCTCATAGCTATGCTACCCTTGAGTCCCAAATCAAACACTGATAAATCTTCAAATGGCCCTAACTTCTATACGGTGCGTCCTATACCTATCAAAGTTTGAAACAATCAAATGCTTGTAACTTTTTACTGGAACGTCATAAAATCTTGAGATATTGTGACAATAAAGTACTCGTGCCTCTTGTCAATTAAAGTTATCGCTCATAGCTATGCTACCCTTGACTCCCAAATCAAACTCTGATAAAACTTCAAATAGCCCTAACATCTGCACGGTGCGTCTTATACCTATCAAAGTTTGCAACAATCAAATGCTTGTAACTTTTTACTGGAGTGTCATAAAACCTTGAAATTCTGTGACAATAAAGTACTCGTGCCTCTTGTCACTTTACGCTACTGCTCATAGCTATGCTACCCTTGATTCCCAAATAAAACACTGATAAAACTTCAAATGGCCCTAACTTCTATACAGTGTGTCCTACACCTATCAAAGTTTGCAACAGTCAAATGCTTGTAACTTTTTACTGGAGAGTCATAAAACCTTTAAATTTTGTGACAATAAAGTACTCGTGCGTCGTGTCAATTTAAGCTATCGCTAATAGCTATGCTACCCTTGAGTCCCAAATCAAACACTGATAAATCTTCAAATGGCCCTAACTTCTACACGGTGCGGCCTGCACCTATCAAAGTTTGCCACAATTAAATGCTTGTAACTTTTTACGGGAGCGTCATTAAACCTTGAAATTTTGTGACAATAAAGTACTCGTGGGTCTTGTCAATTTAAGCTGTCGCTCATAGCTTTGCTACCCTTGAGTCCCAAATCAAGCACTGATAAAACTTCAAATGTCCCTAAATTCTATACGGTGCGTCCTATACGTATCAAAGTTTGCAACAATCAAATGCTTCTAACTTTTTACTGGAGCGTCATAGAACCTTGAAATTTTGTGACAATAAAGTACTCGTGCCTCTTATCAATTTTAGCTATCGCTCATAGCTATTCTACCCTTGAGTCCCAAATCAAACACTGATAAAACTTCAAATGGCCCTAAATTCTATACGGTGGGTCCTTTACCTATCAGAGTTTGCAACTATCAAATGCTTGCAACTTTTTACTGGAGCATAATAAAATCTTGAAATTTTGTGCAATAAAGTACTCGTGCTTCTTGTCAATTTAAGCTATCGCTAATAGCTATCCTACCATTGAGTCCCAAATCAAACTCTGATAAGCCTTCAAATGGCCCTAACTTCTGTACGGTGCGTCTTATACCTATCAAAGTTTGCAACAATCAAATGCTTGTAACTTTTTACTGGAGTGTCATAAAATTGAAATTCTGTGACAATAAAGTACTCGTGCCTCTTGTCACTTTACGCTATCGCTCATAGCTATGCTACCCTTGAGTCCCAAAATAAAAACACTAATAAAACTTGAAATGGCCGTAACTTCTATACGGTGCGTCCTACACCTGTCAAAGTTTGCACCAATCAAATGCTTGTAAATTTTTAGTGGAGCGTCATAAAATCTTGAAATTTTGTGACAATAAAGTGCTCGTGCCTCTTGTCAATTTAAGCTATCGCTCATAGCTATGCTACCCTTGAGTCCCAAATCAAACACTGATAAATCTTCAAATGGCCCTAACTTCTATACGGTGCGTCCTATACCTATCAAAGTTTGAAACAATCAAATGCTTGTAACTTTTTACTGGAACGTCATAAAATCTTGAGATATTGTGACAATAAAGTACTCGCGCCTCTTGTCAATTAAAGTTATCGCTCATAGCTATGCTACCCTTGAGTCCCAAATCAAACACTGATAAAACTTCAAACGGCCCTAACTTCTACACGGTGCGGCCTGCACCTATCAAAGTTTGCCACAATTAAATGCTTGTAACTTTTTACGGGAGCGTCATTAAACCTTGAAATTTTGTGACAATAAAGTACTCGTAGGTCTTGTCAATTTAAGCTGTCGCTCATACCTTTGCTACTCTTGAGTCCCAAATCAAGCACTGATAAAACTTCAAATGTCCCTAAATTCTATACGGTGCGTTCAATACGTATCCAAGTTTGCAGCAATCAAATGCTTCTAACTTTTTACTGGAGCGTCATAGAACCTTGAAATTTTGTGACAATAAAGTACTCGTGCCTCTTATCAATTTTAGCTATCGCTCATAGCTATTCTACCCTTGAGTCCCAAATCAAACACTGATAAAACTTCAAATGTCCCTAACTTCTATACGGTGGGTCCTTTACCTATCAGAGTTTGCAACTATCAAATGCTTGTAACTTTTTACTGGAGCATAATAAAATCTTGAAATTTTGTGCAATAAAGTACTCGTGCTTCTTGTCAATTTAAGCTATCGCTAATAGCTATCCTACCATTGAGTCCCAAATCAAACTCTGATAAAACTTCAAATGGCCCTAACTTCTGTACGGTGCGTCTTATACCTATCAAAGTTTGCAACAATCTAATGCTTGTAACTTTTTACTGGAGTGTCATAAAATTGAAATTCTGCGACAATAAAGTACTCGTGCCTCTTGCCACTTTACGCTATCGCTCATAGCTATGCTACCCTTGATTCCCAAATAAAACACTGATAAAACTTCAAATGGCCCTAACTTCTATACGGTGTGTCCTATACCTATCAAAGTTTGCAACAGTCAAATGCTTGTTACTTTTTACTGTAGCGTCATAAAACCTTGAAATTTTGTGACAATAAAGTACTCGTGCGTCTTGTCAATTTAAGCTATCGCTCATAGCTATGCTACCCTTGAGTCCCAAATCAAACACTGATAAATCTTCAAATGGCCCTAACTTCTATACGGTGCGTCCTATACCTATCAAAGTTTGAAACAATCAAATGCTTGTAACTTTTTACTGGAACGTCATAACATCTTGAAATATTGTGACAATAAAGTACTCGTGCCTCTTGTCAATTAAAGTTATCGCTCATAGCTACGCTACCCTTGAGTCCCAAAATAAAAACACTAATAAAACTTGAAATGGCCGTAACTTCTATACGGTGTGTCCTACACCTGTCAAAGTTTGCAACAATCAAATGCTTGTAAATTTTTAGTGGAGCGTCATAAAATCTTGAAATTTTGTGACAATAAAGTACTCGTGCTTCTTGTCAATTTAAGCTATCGCTAATAGCTATCCTACCATTGAGTCCCAAATCAAACTCTGATAAAACCTCAAATGGCCCTAACTTCTGTACGGTGCGTCTTATACCTATCAAAGTTTGCAACAATCAAATGCTTGTAACTTTTTACTGGAGTGTCATAAAATTGAAATTCTGCGACAATAAAGTACTCGTGCCTCTTGCCACTTTACGCTATCGCTCATAGCTATGCTACCCTTGATTCCCAAATAAAACACTGATAAAACTTCAAATGGCCCTAACTTCTATACGGTGTGTCCTATACCTATCAAAGTTTGCAACAGTCAAATGCTTGTAACTTTTTACTGTAGCGTCATAAAACCTTGAAATTTTGTGACAATAAAGTACTCGTGCGTCTTGTCAATTTAAGCTATCGCTCATAGCTATGCTACCCTTGAGTCCCAAATCAAACACTGATAAATCTTCAAATGGCCCTAACTTCTATACGGTGCGTCCTATACCTATCAAAGTTTGAAACAATCAAATGCTTGTGACTTTTTACTGGAACGTCATAACATCTTGAAATATTGTGACAATAAAGTACTCGTGCCTCTTGTCAATTAAAGTTATCGCTCATAGCTATTCTACCCTTGAGTCCCAAATCAAACACTGATAAAACTTCAAATGGCCCTAACTTCTATACGGTGGGTCCTTTACCTATCAGAGTTTGCAACTATCAAATGCTTGTAACTTTTTACTGGAGCATAATAAAATCTTGAAATTTTGTGCAATAAAGGACTCGTGCTTCTTGTCAATTTAAGCTATCGCTAATAGCTATCCTACCATTGAGTCCCAAATCAAACTCTGATAAAACTTCAAATAGCCCTAACATCTGCACGGTGCGTCTTATACCTATCAAAGTTTGCAACAATCAAATGCTTGTAACTTTTTACTGGAGTGTCATAAAACCTTGAAATTCTGTGACAATAAAGTACTCGTGCCTCTTGTCACTTTACGCTACCGCTCATAGCTATGCTACCCTTGATTCCCAAATAAAACACTGATAAAACTTCAAATGGCCCTAACTTCTATACAGTGTGTCCTATACCTATCAAAGTTTGCAACAGTCAAATGCTTGTAACTTTTTACTGGAGAGTCATAAAACCTTTAAATTTTGTGACAATAAAGTACTCGTGCGTCGTGTCAATTTAAGCTATCGCTCATAGCTATGCTACCCTTGAGAACCAAATCAAACACTGATAAATCTTCAAATGTCCCTAACTTCTATACGGTGCGTCCTATACCTATCAAAGTTTGAAACAATCAAATGCTTGTAACTTTTTACTGGAGCGTCATAGAACCTTGAAATTTTGTGACAATGAAGTACTCGTGCCTCTTATCACTTTTAGCTATCGCTCATAGTTATTCTACCCTTGAGTCCCAAATCAAACACTGATAAAACTTCAAATGGCCCTAACTTCTATACGGTGGGTCCTACACCTATCAAAGCTTGCAACATACAAATGCTTGTAACTTTTTACTGGAGCATAATAAAATCTGGAAATTTTGTGCAATAAAGTACTCGTGCTTCTTGTCAATTTAAGCTATCGCTAATAGCTATCCTACCATTGAGTCCCAAATCAAACTCTGATAAAACTTCAAATGGCCCTAACTTCTGTACGGTGCGTCTTATACCTATCAAAGTTTGCAACAATCAAATGCTTGTAACTTTTTACTGGAGAGTCATAAAACCTTTAAATTTTGTGACAATAAAGTACTCGTGCGTCGTGTCAATTTAAGCTATCGCTCATAGCTATGCTACCCTTGAGTCCCAAATCAAACACTGATAAATCTTCAAATGGCCCTAACTTCTATACGGTGCGTCCTATACCTATCAAAGTTTGAAACAATCAAATGCTTGTAACTTTTTACTGGAGCGTCATAGAACCTTGAAATTTTGTGACAATAAAGTACTCGTGCCTCTTATCACTTTTAGCTATCGCTCATAGCTATTCTACCCTTGAGTCCCAAATCAAACACTGATAAATCTTCAAATGGCCCTAACTTCTATACGGTGCGTCCTATACCTATCAAAGTTTGAAACAATCAAATGCTTGTACCTTTTTTCTGGAACGTCATAACATCTTGAAATATTGTGACAATAAAGTACTCGTGCCTCTTGTCAATTAAAGTTATCGCTCATAGCTATGCTACCATTGAGTCCCAAAATAAAAACACTAATAAGACTTCAAATGGCCGTAACTTCTATACGGTGCGTCCTACACCTGTCAAAGTTTGCAACAATCAAATGCTTGTAACTTGCTACTGGAGCGTCATAAAATCTTGAAATTTTGTGACACTAAAGTACTCGTGCCTCTTGTCAATTTAAGCTATCGCTCATAGCTATGCTACCCTTGAGTCCCAAATCAAACACTGATAAATCTTCAAATGGCCCTAACTTCTATACGGTGCGTCCTATACCTATCAAAGTTTGAAACAATCAAATGCTTGTAACTTTTTACTGGAACGTCATAAAATCTTGAGATATTGTGACAATAAAGTACTCGTGCCTCTTGTCAATTAAAGTTATCGCTCATAGCTATGCTATCCTTGAGTCCCAAATCAAACACTGATAAAACTTCAAACGGCCCTAACTTCTACACGGTGCGGCCTGCACCTATCAAAGTTTGCCACAATTAAATGCTTGTAACTTTTTACTGGAGCGTCATAAAACCTTGAAATTTTGTGACAATAAAGTACTCGTGCGTCTTGTCAATTTAAGCTATCGCTCATAGCTATGCTACCCTTGAGTCCCAAATCAAACATTGATAAATCTTCAAATGGCCCTAACTTCTATACGGTGCGTCATATACCTATCAAAGTTTGAAACAATCAAATGCTTGTAACTTTTTACTGGAACGTCATAACATCTTGAAATATTGTGACAATAAAGTACTCGTGCCTCTTGTCAATTAAAGTTATCGCTCATAGCTATTCTACCCTTGAGTCCCAAATCAAACACTGATAAAACTTCAAATGGCCCTAACTTCTATACGGTGGGTCCTTTACCTATCAGAGTTTGCAACTATCAAATGCTTGTAACTTTTTACTGGAGCATAATAAAATCTTGAAATTTTGTGCAATGAAGTACTCGTGCTTCTTGTCAATTTAAGCTATCGCTAATAGCTATCCTACCATTGAGTCCCAAAACAAACTCTGATAAAACTTCAAATGGCCCTAACTTCTGTACGGTGCGTCTTATACCTATCAAAGTTTGCAACAATCAAATGCTTGTAACTTTTTACTGGAGTGTCATAAAATTGAAATTCTGTGACAATAAAGTACTCGTGCCTCTTGTCACTTTACGCTATCGCTCATAGCTATGCTACCCTTGATTCCCAAATAAAACACTGATAAAACTTCAAATGGCCGCAACTTCTATACGGTGCGTCCTACACCTGTCAAAGTTTGCAACAATCAAATGCTTGCAACTTTTTAGTGGAGCGTCATAAAATCTTGAAATTTTGTGACAATAAAGTATTCGTGCCTCTTGTCAATTTAAGCTATCGCTCATAGCTATGCTACCCTTGAGTCCCAAATCAAACACTGATAAATCTTCAAATGGCCCTAACTTCTACACGGTGCGGCCTGCACCTATCAAAGTTTGAAACAATCAAATGCTTGTAACTTTTTACTGGAACGTCATAAAATCGTGAAATATTGTGACAATAAAGTACTCGTGCCTATTGTCAATTAAAGTTATCGCTCATAGCTATGCTACCCTTGAGTCCCAAATCAAACACTGATAAAACTTCAAACGGCCCTAACTTCTACACGGTGCGGCCTGCACCTATCAAAGTTTGCCACAATTAAATGCTTGTAACTTTTTACGGGAGCGTCATTAAACCTTGAAATTTTGTGACAATAAAGTACTCGTGGGTCTTGTCAATTTAAGCTGTCGCTCATAGCTTTGCTACTCTTGAGTCCCAAATCAAGCACTGATAAAACTTCAAATGTCCCTAAATTCTATATGGTGCGTCCTATACGTATCAAAGTTTGCAACAATCAAATGCTTCTAACTTTTTACTGGAGCGTCATAGAACCTTGAAATTTTGTGACAATAAAGTTCTCGTGCCTCTTATCAATTTAAGCTATCGCTCATAGCTATTCTGCCCTTGAGTCCCAAATCAAACGCTGATAAAACTTCAAATGGCCCTAACTTCTATACGGTGGGTCCTTTACCTATCAGAGTTTGCAACTATCAAATGCTTGTAACTTTTTACTGGAGCATAATAAAATCTTGAAATTTTGTGCAATAAAGTACTCGTGCTTCTTGTCAATTTAAGCTATCGCTAATAGCTATCCTACCATTGAGTCCCAAATCAAACTCTGATAAAACTTCAAGTGGCCATAACTTCTGTACGGTGCGTCTTATACCTATCAAAGTTTGCAACAATCAAATGCTTGTAACTTTTTACTGGAGTGTCATAAAATTGAAATTCTGTGACAATAGAGTACTCGTGCCTCTTGTCAATTAAAGTTATCGCTCATAGCTATGCTACCCTTGAGTCCCAAATCCAACACTGATAAAACTTCAAACGGCCCTAACTTCTACACGGTGCGGCCTGCACCTATCAAAGTTTGCCACAATTAAATGCTTGTAACTTTTTACTGGAGCGTCATAAAACCTGGAAATTCTGTGACAATAAAGTACTCGTGCGTTTTGTCAATTTAAGCTATCGCTCATAGCTATGCTACCCTTGAGTCCCAAATCAAACACTGATAAATATTCAAATGGCCCTAACTTCTATACGCTGCGTCCTATACCTATCAAAGTTTGAAACAATCAAATGCTTGTAACTTTTTACTGGAGCGTCATAACATCTTGAAATATTGTGACAATAAAGTACTCGTGCCTCTTGTCAATTAAAGTTATCGCTCATAGCTATTCTACCCTTGAGTCCCAAATCAAACACTGATAAAACTTCAAATGGCCCTAACTTCTATACGGTGGGTCCTTTACCTATCAGAGTTTGCAACTATCAAATGCTTGTAACTTTTTACTGGAGCATAATAAAATCTTGAAATTGTGTGCAATAAAGTACTCGTGCTTCTTGTCAATGTAAGCTATCGCTAATAGCTATCCTACCATTGAGTCCCAAATCAAACTCTGATAAAACTTCAAATGGCCCTAACTTCTGTACGGTGCGTCTTATACCTATCAAAGTTTGCAACAATCAAATGCTTGTAACTTTTTACTGGAACGTCATAAAATCTTGAGATATTGTGACAATAAAGTACTCGTGCCTCTTGTCAATTAAAGTTATCGCTCATAGCTATGCTACCCTTGAGTCCCAAATCAAACAGTGATAAAACTTCAAACGGCCCTAACTTCTACACGGTGCGGCCTGCACCTATCAAAGTTTGCCACAATTAAATGCTTGTAACTTTTTACTGGAGCGTCATAAAACCTTGAAATTTTGTGACAATAAAGTACTCGTGCGTCTTGTCAATTTAAGCTATCGCTCATAGCTATGCTACCCTTGAGTCCCAAATCAAACACTGATAAATCTTCAAATGGCCCTAACTTCTATACGGTGCGTCCTATACCTATCAAAGTTTGAAACAATCAAATGCTTGTAACTTTTTACTGGAACGTCATAACATCTTGAAATATTGTGACAATAAAGTACTCGTGCCTCTTGTCAATTAAAGTTATCGCTCATAGCTATTCTACCCTTGAGTCCCAAATCAAACACTGATAAAACTTCAAATGGCCCTAACTTCTATACGGTGGGTCCTTTACCTATCAGAGTTTGCAACTATCAAATGCTTGTAACTTTTTACTGGAGCATAATAAAATCTTGAAATTTTGTGCAATGAAGTACTCGTGCTTCTTGTCAATTTAAGCTATCGCTAATAGCTATCCTACCATTGAGTCCCAAAACAAACTCTGATAAAACTTCAAATGGCCCTAACTTCTGTACGGTGCGTCTTATACCTATCAAAGTTTGCAACAATCAAATGCTTGTAACTTTTTACTGGAGTGTCATAAAATTGAAATTCTGTGACAATAAAGTACTCGTGCCTCTTGTCACTTTACGCTATCGCTCATAGCTATGCTACCCTTGATTCCCAAATAAAACACTGATAAAACTTCAAATGGCCGTAACATCTATACGGTGCGTCCTACACCTGTCAAAGTTTGCAACAATCAAATGCTTGCAACTTTTTAGTGGAGCGTCATAAAATCTTGAAATTTTGTGACAATAAAGTACTCGTGCCTCTTGTCAATTTAAGCTATCGCTCATAGCTATGCTACCCTTGAGTCCCAAATCAAACACTGATAAATCTTCAAATGGCCCTAACTTCTACACGGTGCGGCCTGCACCTATCAAAGTTTGAAACAATCAAATGCTTGTAACTTTTTACTGGAACGTCATAAAATCTTGAGATATTGTGACAATAAAGTACTCGTGCCTCTTGTCAATTAAAGTTATCGCTCATAGCTATGCTACCCTTGAGTCCCAAATCAAACACTGATAAAACTTCAAACGGCCCTAACTTCTACACGGTGCGGCCTGCACCTATCAAAGTTTGCCACAATTAAATGCTTGTAACTTTTTACGGGAGCGTCATTAAACCTTGAAATTTTGTGACAATAAAGTACTCGTGGGTCTTGTCAATTTAAGCTGTCGCTCATAGCTTTGCTACTCTTGAGTCCCAAATCAAGCACTGATAAAACTTCAAATGTCCCTAAATTCTATATGGTGCGTCCTATACGTATCAAAGTTTGCAACAATCAAATGCTTCTAACTTTTTACTGGAGCGTCATAGAACCTTGAAATTTTGTGACAATAAAGTTCTCGTGCCTCTTATCAATTTAAGCTATCGCTCATAGCTATTCTGCCCTTGAGTCCCAAATCAAACGCTGATAAAACTTCAAATGGCCCTAAAATCTATACGGTGGGTCCTTTACCTATCAGAGTTTGCAACTATCAAATGCTTGTAACTTTTTACTGGAGCATAATAAAATCTTGAAATTTTGTGCAATAAAGTACTCGTGCTTCTTGTCAATTTAAGCTATCGCTAATAGCTATCCTACCATTGAGTCCCAAATCAAACTCTGATAAAACTTCAAATGGCCATAACTTCTGTACGGTGCGTCTTATACCTATCAAAGTTTGCAACAATCAAATGATTGTAACTTTTTACTGGAGTGTCATAAAATTGAAATTCTGTGCCAATAAAGTACTCGTGCCTCTTGTCACTTTACGCTATCGCTCATAGCTATGCTACCCTTGATTCCCAAATAAAATACTGATAAAACATCAAATGGCCCTAACTTCTATACGGTGTGTCCTATACCTATCAAAGTTTGCAACAGTCAAATGCTTGTAACTTTTTACTGGAGTGTCATAAAATTGAAATTCTGTGACAATAGAGTACTCGTGCCTCTTGTCAATTAAAGTTATCGCTCATAGCTATGCTACCCTTGAGTCCCAAATCCAACACTGATAAAACTTCAAACGGCCCTAACTTCTACACGGTGCGGCCTGCACCTATCAAAGTTTGCCACAATTAAATGCTTGTAACTTTTTACTGGAGCGTCATAAAACCTTGAAATTCTGTGACAATAAAGTACTCGTGCGTTTTGTCAATTTAAGCTATCGCTCATAGCTATGCTACCCTTGAGTCCCAAATCAAACACTGATAAATATTCAAATGGCCCTAACTTCTATACGCTGCGTCCTATACCTATCAAAGTTTGAAACAATCAAATGCTTGTAACTTTTTACTGGAGCGTCATAACATCTTGAAATATTGTGACAATAAAGTACTCGTGCCTCTTGTCAATTAAAGTTATCGCTCATAGCTATTCTACCCTTGAGTCCCAAATCAAACACTGATAAAACTTCAAATGGCCCTAACTTCTATACGGTGGGTCCTTTACCTATCAGAGTTTGCAACTATCAAATGCTTGTAACTTTTTACTGGAGCATAATAAAATCTTGAAATTGTGTGCAATAAAGTACTCGTGCTTCTTGTCAATGTAAGCTATCGCTAATAGCTATCCTACCATTGAGTCCCAAATCAAACTCTGATAAAACTTCAAATGGCCCTAACTTCTGTACGGTGCGTCTTATACCTATCAAAGTTTGCAACAATCAAATGCTTGTAACTTTTTACTGGAACGTCATAAAATCTTGAGATATTGTGACAATAAAGTACTCGTGCCTCTTGTCAATTAAAGTTATCGCTCATAGCTATGCTACCCTTGAGTCCCAAATCAAACAGTGATAAAACTTCAAACGGCCCTAACTTCTACACGGTGCGGCCTGCACCTATCAAAGTTTGCCACAATTAAATGCTTGTAACTTTTTACTGGAGCGTCATAAAACCTTGAAATTTTGTGACAATAAAGTACTCGTGCGTCTTGTCAATTTAAGCTATCGCTCATAGCTATGCTACCCTTGAGTCCCAAATCAAACTATGATAAATCTTCAAATGGCCCTAACTTCTATACGGTGCGTCCTATACCTATCAAAGTTTGAAACAATCAAATGCTTGTAACTTTTTACTGGAACGTCATAACATCTTGAAATATTGTGACAATAAAGTACTCGTGCCTCTTGTCAATTAAAGTTATCGCTCATAGCTATTCTACCCTTGAGTCCCAAATCAAACACTGATAAAACTTCAAATGGCCCTAACTTCTATACGGTGGGTCCTTTACCTATCAGAGTTTGCAACTATCAAATGCTTGTAACTTTTTACTGGAGCATAATAAAATCTTGAAATTTTGTGCAATGAAGTACTCGTGCTTCTTGTCAATTTAAGCTATCGCTAATAGCTATCCTACCATTGAGTCCCAAAACAAACTCTGATAAAACTTCAAATGGCCCTAACTTCTGTACGGTGCGTCTTATACCTATCAAAGTTTGCAACAATCAAATGCTTGTAACTTTTTACTGGAGTGTCATAAAATTGAAATTCTGTGACAATAAAGTACTCGTGCCTCTTGTCACTTTACGCTATCGCTCATAGCTATGCTACCCTTGATTCCCAAATAAAACACTGATAAATATTCAAATGGCCCTAACTTCTATACGCTGCGTCCTATACCTATCAAAGTTTGAAACAATCAAATGCTTGTAACTTTTTACTGGAGCGTCATAACATCTTGAAATATTGTGACAATAAAGTACTCGTGCCTCTTGTCAATTAAAGTTATCGCTCATAGCTATTCTACCCTTGAGTCCCAAATCAAACACTGATAAAACTTCAAATGGCCCTAACTTCTATACGGTGGGTCCTTTACCTATCAGAGTTTGCAACTATCAAATGCTTGTAACTTTTTACTGGAGCATAATAAAATCTTGAAATTGTGTGCAATAAAGTACTCGTGCTTCTTGTCAATGTAAGCTATCGCTAATAGCTATCCTACCATTGAGTCCCAAATCAAACTCTGATAAAACTTCAAATGGCCCTAACTTCTGTACGGTGCGTCTTATACCTATCAAAGTTTGCAACAATCAAATGCTTGTAACTTTTTACTGGAACGTCATAAAATCTTGAGATATTGTGACAATAAAGTACTCGTGCCTCTTGTCAATTAAAGTTATCGCTCATAGCTATGCTACCCTTGAGTCCCAAATCAAACAGTGATAAAACTTCAAACGGCCCTAACTTCTACACGGTGCGGCCTGCACCTATCAAAGTTTGCCACAATTAAATGCTTGTAACTTTTTACTGGAGCGTCATAAAACCTTGAAATTTTGTGACAATAAAGTACTCGTGCGTCTTGTCAATTTAAGCTATCGCTCATAGCTATGCTACCCTTGAGTCCCAAATCAAACACTGATAAATCTTCAAATGGCCCTAACTTCTATACGGTGCGTCCTATACCTATCAAAGTTTGAAACAATCAAATGCTTGTAACTTTTTACTGGAACGTCATAACATCTTGAAATATTGTGACAATAAAGTACTCGTGCCTCTTGTCAATTAAAGTTATCGCTCATAGCTATTCTACCCTTGAGTCCCAAATCAAACACTGATAAAACTTCAAATGGCCCTAACTTCTATACGGTGGGTCCTTTACCTATCAGAGTTTGCAACTATCAAATGCTTGTAACTTTTTACTGGAGCATAATAAAATCTTGAAATTTTGTGCAATGAAGTACTCGTGCTTCTTGTCAATTTAAGCTATCGCTAATAGCTATCCTACCATTGAGTCCCAAAACAAACTCTGATAAAACTTCAAATGGCCCTAACTTCTGTACGGTGCGTCTTATACCTATCAAAGTTTGCAACAATCAAATGCTTGTAACTTTTTACTGGAGTGTCATAAAATTGAAATTCTGTGACAATAAAGTACTCGTGCCTCTTGTCACTTTACGCTATCGCTCATAGCTATGCTACCCTTGATTCCCAAATAAAACACTGATAAAACTTCAAATGGCCGTAACTTCTATACGGTGCGTCCTACACCTGTCAAAGTTTGCAACAATCAAATGCTTGCAACTTTTTAGTGGAGCGTCATAAAATCTTGAAATTTTGTGACAATAAAGTACTCGTGCCTCTTGTCAATTTAAGCTATCGCTCATAGCTATGCTACCCTTGAGTCCCAAATCAAACACTGATAAATCTTCAAATGGCCCTAACTTCTACACGGTGCGGCCTGCACCTATCAAAGTTTGAAACAATCAAATGCTTGTAACTTTTTACTGGAACGTCATAAAATCTTGAGATATTGTGACAATAGAGTACTCGTGCCTCTTGTCAATTAAAGTTATCGCTCATAGCTATGCTACCCTTGAGTCCCAAATCCAACACTGATAAAACTTCAAACGGCCCTAACTTCTACACGGTGCGGCCTGCACCTATCAAAGTTTGCCACAATTAAATGCTTGTAACTTTTTACTGGAGCGTCATAAAACCTTGAAATTCTGTGACAATAAAGTACTCGTGCGTTTTGTCAATTTAAGCTATCGCTCATAGCTATGCTACCCTTGAGTCCCAAATCAAACACTGATAAATATTCAAATGGCCCTAACTTCTATACGCTGCGTCCTATACCTATCAAAGTTTGAAACAATCAAATGCTTGTAACTTTTTACTGGAGCGTCATAACATCTTGAAATATTGTGACAATAAAGTACTCGTGCCTCTTGTCAATTAAAGTTATCGCTCATAGCTATTCTACCCTTGAGTCCCAAATCAAACACTGATAAAACTTCAAATGGCCCTAACTTCTATACGGTGGGTCCTTTACCTATCAGAGTTTGCAACTATCAAATGCTTGTAACTTTTTACTGGAGCATAATAAAATCTTGAAATTGTGTGCAATAAAGTACTCGTGCTTCTTGTCAATGTAAGCTATCGCTAATAGCTATCCTACCATTGAGTCCCAAATCAAACTCTGATAAAACTTCAAATGGCCCTAACTTCTGTACGGTGCGTCTTATACCTATCAAAGTTTGCAACAATCAAATGCTTGTAACTTTTTACTGGAACGTCATAAAATCTTGAGATATTGTGACAATAAAGTACTCGTGCCTCTTGTCAATTAAAGTTATCGCTCATAGCTATGCTACCCTTGAGTCCCAAATCAAACAGTGATAAAACTTCAAACGGCCCTAACTTCTACACGGTGCGGCCTGCACCTATCAAAGTTTGCCACAATTAAATGCTTGTAACTTTTTACTGGAGCGTCATAAAACCTTGAAATTTTGTGACAATAAAGTACTCGTGCGTCTTGTCAATTTAAGCTATCGCTCATAGCTATGCTACCCTTGAGTCCCAAATCAAACACTGATAAATCTTCAAATGGCCCTAACTTCTATACGGTGCGTCCTATACCTATCAAAGTTTGAAACAATCAAATGCTTGTAACTTTTTACTGGAGTGTCATAAAATTGAAATTCTGTGACAATAAAGTACTCGTGCCTCTTGTCACTTTACGCTATCGCTCATAGCTATGCTACCCTTGATTCCCAAATAAAACACTGATAAAACTTCAAATGGCCGTAACTTCTATACGGTGCGTCCTACACCTGTCAAAGTTTGCAACAATCAAATGCTTGCAACTTTTTAGTGGAGCGTCATAAAATCTTGAAATTTTGTGACAATAAAGTACTCGTGCCTCTTGTCAATTTAAGCTATCGCTCATAGCTATGCTACCCTTGAGTCCCAAATCAAACACTTATAAATCTTCAAATGGCCCTAACTTCTACACGGTGCGGCCTGCACCTATCAAAGTTTGAAACAATCAAATGCTTGTAACTTTTTACTGGAACGTCATAAAATCTTGAGATATTGTGACAATAAAGTACTCGTGCCTCTTGTCAATTAAAGTTATCGCTCATAGCTATGCTACCCTTGAGTCCCAAATCAAACACTGATAAAACTTCAAACGGCCCTAACTTCTACACGGTGCGGCCTGCACCTATCAAAGTTTGCCACAATTAAATGCTTGTAACTTTTTACGGGAGCGTCATTAAACCTTGAAATTTTGTGACAATAAAGTTCTCGTGGGTCTTGTCAATTTAAGCTGTCGCTCATAGCTTTGCTACTCTTGAGTCCCAAATCAAGCACTGATAAAACTTCAAATGTCCCTAAATTCTATATGGTGCGTCCTATACGTATCAAAGTTTGCAACAATCAAATGCTTCTAACTTTTTACTGGAGCGTCATAGAACCTTGAAATTTTGTGACAATAAAGTTCTCGTGCCTCTTATCAATTTAAGCTATCGCTCATAGCTATTCTGCCCTTGAGTCCCAAATCAAACGCTGATAAAACTTCAAATGGCCCTAACTTCTATACGGTGGGTCCTTTACCTATCAGAGTTTGCAACTATCAAATGCTTGTAACTTTTTACTGGAGCATAATAAAATCTTGAAATTTTGTGCAATAAAGTACTCGTGCTTCTTGTCAATTTAAGCTATCGCTAATAGCTATCCTACCATTGAGTCCCAAATCAAACTCTGATAAAACTTCAAATGGCCATAACTTCTGTACGGTGTGTCTTATACCTATCAAAGTTTGCAACAATCAAATGATTGTAACTTTTTACTGGAGTGTCATAAAATTGAAATTCTGTGCCAATAAAGTACTCGTGCCTCTTGTCACTTTACGCTATCGCTCATAGCTATGCTACCCTTGATTCCCAAATAAAATACTGATAAAACATCAAATGGCCCTAACTTCTATACGGTGTGTCCTATACCTATCAAAGTTTGCAACAGTCAAATGCTTGTAACTTTTTAGTGGAGCGTCATAAAATCTTGAAATTTTGTGACAATAAAGTACTCGTGCCTCTTGTCAATTTAAGCTATCGCTCATAGCTATGCTACCCTTGAGTCCCAAATCAAACACTGATAAATCTTCAAATGGCCCTAACTTCTATACGGTGCGTCCTATACCTATCAAAGTTTGAAACAATCAAATGCTTGTAACTTTTTACTGGAACGTCATAAAATCTTGAGATATTGTGACAATAAAGTACTCGTGCCTCTTGTCAATTAAAGTTATCGCTCATAGCTATGCTACCCTTGAGTCCCAAATCAAACACTGATAAAACTTCAAACGGCCCTAACTTCTACACGGTGCGGCCTGCACCTATCAAAGTTTGCCACAATTAAATGCTTGTAACTTTTTACTGGAGCGTCATAAAACCTTGAAATTCTGTGACAGTAAAGTACTCGTGCGTCTTGTCAATTTAAGCTATCGCTCATAGCTATGCTACCCTTGAGTCCCAAATCAAACACTGATAAATATTCAAATGGCCCTAACTTCTATACGCTGCGTCCTATACCTGTCAAAGTTTGAAACAATCAAATGCTTGTAACTTTTTACTGGAGCGTCATAACATCTTGAAATATTGTGACAATAAAGTACTCGTGCCTCTTGTCAATTAAAGTTATCGCTCATAGCTATTCTACCCTTGAGTCCCAAATCAAACACTGATAAAACTTCAAATGGCCCTATCTTCTATACGGTGGGTCCTTTACCTATCAGAGTTTGCAACTATCAAATGCTTGTAACTTTTTACTGGAGCATAATAAAATCTTGAAATTTTGTGCAATAAAGTACTCGTGCTTCTTGTCAATTTAAGCTATCGCTAATAGCTATCCTACCATTGAGTCCCAAATCAAACTCTGATAAAACTTCAAATGGCCCTAACTTCTGTACGGTGCGTCTTATACCTATCAAAGTTTGCAACAATCAAATGCTTGTAACTTTTTACTGGAGTGTCATAAAATTGAAATTCTGTGACAATAAAGTACTCGTGCCTCTTGTCACTTTACGCTATCGCTCATAGCTATGCTACCCTTGATTCCCAAATAAAACACTGATAAAACTTCAAATGGCCGTAACTTCTATACGGTGCGTCCTACACCTGTCAAAGTTTGCAACAGTCAAATGCTTGCAACTTTTTAGTGGAGCGTCATAAAATCTTGAAATTTTGTGACAATAATGTACTCGTGCCTCTTGTCAATTTAAGCTATCGCTCATAGCTATGCTACCCTTGAGTCCCAAATCAAACACTGATAAAACTTCAAACGGCCCTAACTTCTACACGGTGCTGCCTGCACCTATCAAAGTTTGCCACAATTAAATGCTTGTAACTTTTTACGGGAGCGTCATTAAACCTTGAAATTTTGTGACAATAAAGTACTCGTGGGTCTTGTCAATTTAAGCTGTCGCTCATAGCTTTGCTACTCTTGAGTCCCAAATCAAGCACTGATAAAACTTCAAATGTCCCTAAATTCTATATGGTGCGTCCTATACGTATCAAAGTTTGCAACAATCAAATGCTTCTAACTTTTTACTGGAGCGTCATAGAACCTTGAAATTTTGTGACAATAAAGTTCTCGTGCCTCTTATCAATTTAAGCTATCGCTCATAGCTATTCTACCCTTGAGTCCCAAATCAAACGCTGATAAAACTTCAAATGGCCCTAACTTCTATACGGTGGGTCCTTTACCTATCAGAGTTTGCAACTATCAAATGCTTGTAACTTTTTACTGGAGCATAATAAAATCTTGAAATTTTGTTCAATAAAGTACTCGTGCTTCTTGTCAATTTAAGCTATCGCTAATAGCTATCCTACCATTGAGTCCCAAATCAAACTCTGATAAAACTTCAAATGGCCATAACTTCTGTACGGTGCGTCTTATACCTATCAAAGTTTGCAACAATCAAATGCTTGTAACTTTTTACTGGAGTGTCATAAAATTGAAATTCTGTGACAATAAAGTACTCGTGCCTCTTGTCACTTTACGCTATCGCTCATAGCTATGCTACCCTTGATTCCCAAATAAAATACTGATAAAACATCAAATGGCCCTAACTTCTATACGGTGTGTCCTATACCTATCAAAGTTTGCAACAGTCAAATGCTTGTAACTTTTTAGTGGAGCGTCATAAAATCTTGAAATTTTGTGACAATAAAGTACTCGTGCCTCTTGTCAATTAAAGTTATCGCTCATAGCTATGCTACCCTTGAGTCCCAAATCAAACACTGATAAAACTTCAAACGGCCCTAACTTCTACACGGTGCGGCCTGCACCTATCAAAGTTTGCCACAATTAAATGCTTGTAACTTTTTACTGGAGCGTCATAAAACCTTGAAATTCTGTGACAATAAAGTACTCGTGCGTCTTGTCAATTTAAGCTATCGCTCATAGCTATGCTACCCTTGAGTCCCAAATCAAACACTGATAAATCTTCAAATGGCCCTAACTTCTATACGCTGCGTCCTATACCTATCAAAGTTTGAAACAATCAAATGCTTGTAACTTTTTACTGGAGCGTCATAACATCTTGAAATATTGTGACAATAAAGTACTCGTGCCTCTTGTCAATTAAAGTTATCGCTCATAGCTATTCTACCCTTGAGTCCCAAATCAAACACTGATAAAACTTCAAATGGCCCTAACTTCTATACGGTGGGTCCTTTACCTATCAGAGTTTGCAACTATCAAATGCTTGTAACTTTTTACTGGAGCATAATAAAATCTTGAAATTTTGTGCAATAAAGTACTAGTGCTTCTTGTCAATTTAAGCTATCGCTAATAGCTATCCTACCATTGAGTCCCAAATCAAACTCTGATAAAACTTCAAATGGCCCTAACTTCTGTACGGTGCGTCTTATACCTATCAAAGTTTGCAACAATCAAATGCTTGTAACTTTTTACTGGAGTGTCATAAAATTGAAATTCTGTGACAATAAAGTACTCGTGCCTCTTGTCACTTTACGCTATCGCTCATAGCTATGCTACCCTTGATTCCCAAATAAAACACTGATAAAACTTCAAATGGCCGTAACTTCTATACGGTGCGTCCTACACCTGTCAAAGTTTGCAACAATCAAATGCTTGCAACTTTTTAGTGGAGCGTCATAAAATCTTGAAATTTTGTGACAATAAAGTACTCGTGCCTCTTGTCAATTTAAGCTATCGCTCATAGCTATGCTACCCTTGAGTCCCAAATCAAACACTGATAAATCTTCAAATGGCCCTAACTTCTACACGGTGCGGCCTGCACCTATCAAAGTTTGAAACAATCAAATGCTTGTAACTTTTTACTGGAACGTCATAAAATCTTGAGATATTGTGACAATAAAGTACTCGTGCCTCTTGTCAATTAAAGTTATCGCTCATAGCTATGCTACCCTTGAGTCCCAAATCAAACACTGATAAAACTTCAAACGGCCCTAACTTCTACACGGTGCGGCCTGCACCTATCAAAGTTTGCCACAATTAAATGCTTGTAACTTTTTAGTGGAGCGTCATAAAATCTTGAAATTTTGTGACAACAAAGTACTCGAGCCTCTTATCAATTAAAGTTATCGCTCATAGCTATTCTACCCTTGAGTCCCAAATCAAACGCTGATAAAACTTCAAATGGCCCTAACTTCTATACGGTGGGTCCTTTACCTATCAGAGTTTGCAACTATCAAATGCTTGTAACTTTTTACTGGAGCATAATAAAATCTTGAAATTTTGTGCAATAAAGTACTCGTGCTTCTTGTCAATTTAAGCTATCGCTAATAGCTATCCTACCATTGAGTCCCAAATCAAATTCTGATAAAACTTCAAATGGCCCTAACTTCTATACGGTGTGTCCTATACCTATCAAAGTTTGCAACAGTCAAATGCTTGTAACTTTTTAGTGTAGCGTCATAAAACCTTGAAATTTTGTGACAATAAAGTACTCGTGCGTCTTGTCAATTTAAGCTATCGCTCATAGCTATGCTACCCTTGAGTCCCAAATCAAACACTGATTAATCTTCAAATGGCCCTAACTTCTATACGGTGCGCCCTATACCTATCAAAGTTTGAAACAATCAAATGCTTGTAACTTTTTACTGGAACGTCATAACATCTTGAAATATTGTGACAATAAAGTACTCGTGCCTCTTGTCAATTAAAGTTATCGCTCATAGCTATGCTACCCTTGAGTCCCAAAATAAAAACACTAATAAAACTTCAAATGGCCGTAACTTCTATACGGTGCGTCCTACACCTGTCAAAGTTTGCAACAATCAAATGCTTGTAACTTTTTAGTGGAGCGTCATAAAATCTTGAAATTTTGTGACAACAAAGTACTCGAGCCTCTTATCAATTAAAGTTATCGCTCATAGGTATGCTACCCTGGAGTCCAAAATAAAACACTGATAAAACTACAAATGACCCTAACTTCTATACGATGCGTCCTACACCTATTAAAGTTTGCAACAATCAAATGCTTGTAGCTTTTTACTGGAGCGTCATAAAATCTTGAAATTATGTGACAATAAAGTACTCGTGCCTCTCATCAATTTAAGCTATCGCTCATAGCTATGCTACCCTGGAGTCCAAAATAAAACACTGATAAAACTGCAAATGACCTAACTTCTATACGGTGCGTCCTACCCCTATCAAAGTTTGCAACAATCAAATGCTTGCAACTTTTTACTGGAGCGTCATAAAATCTTGAAATTTTGAGAGAATAAAGTACTCGTGCCTCTTATCAATTTAAACTATCGCTCATAGCTTTGCTACCCTTGAGTCACCAATCAAACACTGATAAAACTTCAAATGGCCCTAACTTCTGCACGGTGCGGCCTGCACCTATCAGAGTTTGCAACTATCAAATGCTTGTAACTTTTTACTGGAGCATAATAAAATCTTGAAATTTTGTGCAATAAAGTACTCGTGCTTCTTGTCAATTTAAGCTATCGCTAATTGCTATCCTACCATTGAGTCCCAAATCAAACTCTGATAAAACTTCAAATGGCCATAACTTCTGTACGGTGCGTCTTATACCTATCAAAGTTTGCAACAATCAAATGCTTGTAACTTTTTACTGGAGTGTCATAAAATTGAAATTCTGTGACAATAAAGTACTCGTGCCTCTTGTCACTTTACGCTATCGCTCATAGCTATGCTACCCTTGATTCCCAAATAAAATACTGATAAAACTTCAAATGGCCGTAACTTCTATACGGTGCGTCCTACACCTGTCAAAGTTTGCAACAATCAAATGCTTGCAACTTTTTAGTGGAGCGTCATAAAATCTTGAAATTTTGTGACAATAAAGTACTCGTGCCTCTTGTCAATTTAAGCTATCGCTCATAGCTATGCTACCCTTGAGTCCCAAATCAAACACTGATAAATCTTCAAATGGCCCTAACTTCTACACGGTGCGGCCTACACCTATCAAAGTTTGAAACAATCAAATGCTTGTAACTTTTTACTGGAACGTCGTAAAATCTTGAGATATTGTGACAATAAAGTACTCGTGCCTCTTGTCAATTAAAGTTATCGCTTATAGCTATGCTACCCTTGAGTCCCAAATCAAACACTGATAAAACTTCAAACGGCCCTAACTTCTACACGGTGCGGCCTGCACCTATCAAAGTTTGCCACAATTAAATGCTTGTAACTTTTTACGGGAGCGTCATTAAACCTTGAAATTTTGTGACAATAAAGTACTCGTGGGTCTTGTCAATTTAAGCTGTCGCTCATAGCTTTGCTACTCTTGAGTCCCAAATCAAGCACTGACAAAACTTCAAATGTCCCTAAATTCTATATGGTGCGTCCTATACGTATCAAAGTTTGCAACAATCAAATGCTTCTAACTTTTTACAGGAGCGTCATAGAACCTTGAAATTTTGTGACAATAAAGTTCTCGTGCCTCTTATCAATTTAAGCTATCGCTCATAGCTATTCTACCCTTGAGTCCCAAATCAAACGCGGATAAAACTTCAAATGGCCCTAACTTCTATAAGGTGGGTCCTTTAAATATCAGAGTTTGCAACTATCAAATGCTTGTAACTTTTTACTGGAGCATAATAAAATCTTGAAATTTTGTGCAATAAAGTACTCGTGCTTCTTGTCAATTTAAGCTATCGCTAATAGCTATCCTACCATTGAGTCCCAAATCAAATTCTGATAAAACTTCAAATGGCCATAACTTCTGTACGGTGCGTCTTATACCTATCAAAGTTTGCAACAATCAAATGCTTGTAACTTTTTACTGGAGTGTCATAAAATTGAAATTCTGTGACAATAAAGTACTTGTGCCTCTTGTCACTTTACGCTATCGCTCATAGCTATGCTACCCTTGATTCCCAAATAAAATACTGATAAAACATCAAATGGCCCTAACTTCTATACGGTGTCTCCTATACCTATCAAAGTTTGCAACAGTCAAATGCTTGGAACTTTTTAGTGTAGCGTCATAAAACCTTGAAATTTTGTGACAACAAAGTACTCGAGCCTCTTATCAATTAAAGTTATCGCTCATAGGTATGCTACCCTGGAGTCCAAAATAAAACACTGATAAAACTACAAATGACCCTAACTTCTATACGATGCGTCCTACACCTATTAAAGTTTGCAACAATCAAATGCTTGTAGCTTTTTACTGGAGCGTCATAAAATCTTGAAATTATGTGACAATAAAGTACTCGTGCCTCTCATCAATTTAAGCTATCGCTAATAGCTATGCTACCCTGGAGTCCAAAATAAAACACTGATAAAACTGCAAATGACCTAACTTCTATACGGTGCGTCCTACCCCTATCAAAGTTTGCAACAATCAAATGCTTGCAACTTTTTACTGGAGCATCATAAAATCTTGAAATTTTGAGAGAATAAAGTACTCGTGCCTCTTATCAATTTAAACTATCGCTCATAGCTTTGCTACCCTTGAGTCACAAATCAAGCACTGATAAAACTTCAAATGGCCCTAACTTCTGCACGGTGCGGCCTGCACCTATCAGAGTTTGCTACTATCAAATGCTTGTAACATTTTACTGGAGCATAATAAAATCTTGAAATTTTGTGCAATAAAGTACTCGTGCTTCTTGTCAATTTAAGCTATCGCTAATAGCTATCCTACCATTGAGTCCCAAATCAAACTCTGATAAAACTTCAAATGGCCATAACTTCTGTACGGTGCGTCTTATACCTATCAAAGTTTGCAACAATCAAATGCTTGTAACTTTTTACTGGAGTGTCATAAAATTGAAATTCTGTGACAATAAAGTACTCGTGCCTCTTGTCACTTTACGCTATCGCTCATAGCTATGCTACCCTTGATTCCCAAATAAAATACTGATAAAACATCAAATGGCCCTAACTTCTATACGGTGTGTCCTATACCTATCAAAGTTTGCAACAGTCAAATGCTTGTAACTTTTTAGTGTAGCGTCATAAAACCTTGAAATTTTGTGACAATAAAGTACTCGTGCGTCTTGTCAATTTAAGCTATCGCTCATAGCTATGCTACCCTTGAGTCCCAAAGCAAACACTGATTAATCTTCAAATGGCCCTAAATTCTTTACGGTGCGTCCTATACCTATCAAAGTTTGAAACAATCAAATGCTTGTAACTTTCTACTGGAACGTCATAACATCTTGATATATTGTGACAATAAAGTACTCGTGCCTCTTGTCAATTAAAGTTATCGCTCATAGCTATGCTACCCTTGAGTCCCAAAATAAAAACACTAATAAAACTTCAAATGGCCGTAACTTCTATACGGTGCGTCCTACACCTGTCAAAGTTTGCAACAATCAAATGCTTGTAACTTTTTAGTGGAGCGTCATAAAATCTTGAAATTTTGTGACAACAAAGTACTCGAGCCTCTTATCGATTAAAGTTATCGCTCATAGGTATGCTACCCTGGAGTCCAAAATAAAACACTGATAAAACTACAAATGACCCTAACTTCTATACGATGCGTCCTACACCTATTAAAGTTTGCAACAATCAAATGCTTGTAGCTTTTTACTGGAGCGTCATAAAATCTTGAAATTATGTGACAATAAAGTACTCGTGCCTCTCATCAATTTAAGCTATCGCTCATAGCTATGCTACCCTGGAGTCCAAAATAAAACACTGATAAAACTGCAAATGACCTAACTTCTATACGGTGCGTCCTACCCCTATCAAAGTTTGCAACAATCAAATGCTTGCAACTTTTTACTGGAGCGTCATAAAATCTTGAAATTTTGAGAGAATAAAGTACTCGTGCCTCTTATCAATTTAAACTATCGCTCATAGCTTTGCTACCCTTGAGTCACAAATCAAACACTGATAAAACTTCAAATGGCCCTAACTTCTACACGGTGCGGCCTGCACCTATCAAAGTTTGCCACAATCAAATGCTTGTTACTTTTTACTGGAGCGTCATAAAATCTTGAAATTTTGTGAGAATAAAGTACTCGTGCCTCTTATCAATTTAAACTATCGCTCATAGCTATGCTACCCTTGAGTCCAAAATCAAACACTGATAAAACTTCAAATGTCCCTATATTCTATACGGTGCGACCTATACCTATTAAAGTTTGCAACAATCAAATGCTTCGAACTTTTTACTGGAGCGTCATCAAACCTTAAATTTTGTGACAATAAATAACTCGTGCCTCTAGTTAATTTAAGCAATCGCTCATAGCTATTCTACCCATGAGTCCCAAATCAAACACTGATAAAACTTCAAATGGCCCTAACTTCTATACTGTCCGTCCTACACCTATTAAAGTTTGCAACAATCAAATGCTTGTAACTTTTTACTGGAGCGTAATAAAATCTTGAAATTTTGTAACAATAAAGTACTCGTGCTTCTTGTCAATTTAAGCTATCGCTCATAGCTATGCTACCATTGAGTCCCAAATCAAACACTGATAAAACTTCAAATAGCCCTAATTTCTATACTGTGCTTCCTATACCTATCAAAGTTTGCAACAATCAAATGCTTGTAATTTTTTACTGGAGCGTCATAAAATCTTGAAATTTCGTGACAAGAATATACTCGAGCCTCTTGTCAATTAAGGTTATCGCTCATAGCTATGCTACCCATTTATCCAAAATAAAACACTGATAAATCTTCAAATGGCCCTAACTTCTATACGGTGCGTCCTACACCTATCAAAGTTTGCAACAATCAAATGCTTGTAACTTTTTACTGGAGCGTCATAAATTCTTGAAATTTTGTGACAATTATGTACTCGTGCCCCTTATCAATTTAAGCTATCGCTCATAGCTCTGCTAACCTTGAGTCCCAAATCAAACACTGATAAAACTTCAAATGGCCCTAACTTCTATACGGTGCATCCTACACCTATCAAAGTTTGCAACAATCAAATGCTTGTAAGTTTTTACTGGAGCGTCATAAAATCTTGAAATTTAGTGACAATAAAGTACTCGAGCATCTTGTCAATTAAAGTTATCGCTCATAGCTATGCTACCCTTGAGTCCCAAAACAAACACTGATAAAACTTCAAATGGCCCTAACTTCTATACGGCGCGTCCTACACTTATCAAAGTTTGCCACAATCAAATGATTTTAACACTTTACTGGAGCGTTCTCCACCTATCAAAGTTGCAACAATCAAATGCTTGTAACTTTTTACTGGAGCGTCATAGCTTGTAACTTTTTACTGGAGCGTCATAAAATATTGAAATTTTGTGACAATAAAGTCTTCGTGCCTCTTGTCAAGCTATCGCTCATAGCTATGCTACCCTTGAGTCCCAAATCAAACTCTGACAAAACTTCAAATAGCCCTAACTACTGTACGGTGCGTCCTCTACCTAGCAAAGTTTGCAACAATCAAATGCTTGTTGCTTTTTACTGGAACGTCATAAAACCTTGAAATTTTGTGACAATAAAGTACTCGTGCCTCTTGTCACTTTTCGCTATCGCTCATAGCTATGCTACCCTTGATTCCCAAATAAAACACTGATAAAACTTCAAATGCACCTAACTTCTATACGGTGCGTCCTATACCTATCAAAGTTTGCTTCAATCAAATGCTTGTAACTTTTTACTGGAGATCCATAAAACCTTGAAATTTTGTGACAATAAAGAACTCTTGCGTCTTGTCAATTTAAACTGTCGCTCATACCTATGCTTCCCTTGAGTCCCAAATCAAACACTGATAAAACTTCAAATGGCCCTAAATTCTATACGGTGCGTCCTATACATATCAATGTTTGCAACAATCAAATGCTTGTAACTTTTTACTGGAGCGTCATAAAACCTTGAAATTTTGTGACAATAAAGTACTCGTGCCTCTTGTCACTTTTCGCTAGCGCTCATAGCTATGCTTCCCTTGATTCCCAAATAAAACACTAATAAAACTTCAAATGACCCTAACTTCTATACGGTGCGTCCATTACCTATCAAAGTTTGCAATAATCAAATGCTTGTAACTTTTTACTGGAGCGTCATAAAATCTGGAAATATTGCATAATAAAGTACTCGTGCCTCTTGTCAATTAAAGTTATCGCTCATAGCTATGCTACCCTTGAGTCCCAAATCAAACTCTGATAAAACTTCAAATGGCCCTAACTTATATACAGTGCGTCCTACACCTATCAAAGTTTGCCACAATCAAATGCTTTTAACACTTTAATGGAGCGTTCTACACCTATCAAAGTTGCAACAATCAAATGCTTGTAACTTTTTACTGGAGCGTCATAAAATATTGAAATTTTGTGACAATAAAGTCCTCGTGCCTCCGTTCAATTTAAGCTATCGCTCATAGCTATGCTACCTTTGAGTCCCAAATCAAACTCTGATAAAACTTCAAATAGCCCTAACTTCTGTACGGTGCGTCTTATACCTATCAAAGTTTGCCACAATCCAATGCTTGTAACTTTTTACTGGAGCGTCATAAAACCTTGAAATTTTGTGACAATAAAGTACTCGTGCCTCTTGTCACTTTACGCTACCGCTCATAGCTATGCTACCCTTGATTCCCAACTAAAACACTGATAAAACTTCAAATAGCCCTAACTTCTATACGGTGTGTCCTATACCTAACGAAGTTTGCAACAATCAAATGCGTGTAACTTTTTACTGGAGCGTCATAGAGCATTGAAATTTTGTGACAATAAAGTGCTCGTGCGTCTTGTCAATTTAAGCTTTCGCTCATAGCTATGCTACCCTTGAGTCCCAAAATCAAACACTGATAAAACTTCAAATGGCCCTAATTTCTATACGGTCTGTCCTACACCTATCAAAGTTTGCAGCAATCAAATGCTTGTAACTTTTTAGGGGAGCGTCATAAACCCTTGAAATTTTGTGACAATAAAGTACTCGTGGTCTTGTCAATTTAAGCTGTCGCTTATAGCTATGCTACCATTGAGTCCCATATTAAACACTGATAAAACTTCAAATGGCCCTAATTTCTATAATGTGAGTCCTATACCTCTCAAAGTTTGCAACATTGAAAGGCTTGCAACTTTTTACTGGAGCGTCATAAAATCATGAAATTTTGTGACAATAAAGTACTCGAGCCTCTTGTCAATTAAAGTTATCGCTCATAGCTATACTGCTATACTCCCAAAACAAACACTGATAAAACTTCAAATGGTCCTAACTTCTATACGGCGCGTCCTACACCTATCAAAGTTTGCCACAATCAAATGCTTTTAACACCTTACTGGAAAATTCTCCACCTATCAAAGTTGCAACAATCAAATGCTTAAAACTTTTTTCTGGAGCCTCATAAAATATTGAAATTTTATGACAATAAAGTCTTCGTGCCTCTTGTCAAGCTATCGCTCATAGCTATGCTACCCTTGAGTCCCAAATCAAACTCTGATAAAACTTCAAATAGCCCTAACTTCTGTACAGGGTGTCCTATACCTAGCAAAGTTTGCAACAATCAAATGCTTGCAACTTTTTACTGGAGCGTCATAAAACCTTGAAATTTTGTGACAATAAAGTACTCGTGCCTCTTGTCACTTTTCGCTATCGCTCATAGCTATGCTACCCTTAATTCTCAAATAAAACTCTGATAAAACTTCAAATAGCCCTAACTTCTGTACGGTGCGTATTATACCTATCAAAGTTTGCCACAATCAAATGCTTGTAACTTTTTACTGGAGCGTCATAAAACCTTGAAATTTTGTGACAATAAAGTACTCGTGCCTCTTGTCACTTTACGCTACCGCTCATAGCTATGCTACCCTTGATTCCCAACTAAAACACTGATAAAACTTCATATGGCCGTAACTTGTATACGGTGTGTCCTATACCTAACGAAGTTTGCAACAATCAAATGCGTGTAACTTTTTACTGGAGCGTCATAGAGCATTGAAATTTTGTGACAATAAAGTGCTCGTGCGTCTTGTCAATTTAAGCTGTCGCTTATAGCTATGCTACCATTGACTCCCATATTAAACACTGATAAAACTTCAAATGGCCCTAATTTCTATAATGTGAGTCCTATACCTCTCAAAGTTTGCAACATTGAAAGGCTTGCAACTTTTTACTGGAGCGTCATAAAATCATGAAATTTTGTGACAATAAAGTACTCGAGCCTCTTTTCAATTAAAGTTATCGCTCATAGCTATACTGCTATACTCCCAAAACAAACACTGATAAAACTTCAAATGGTAGTAACTTCTATACGGCGCGTCCTACACCTATCAAAGTTTGCGACAATCAAATGCTTTTAACACCTTACTGGAAAATTCTCCACCTATCAAAGTTGCAACAATCAAATGCTTAAAACTTTTTTCTGGAGCGTCATAAAATATTGAAATTTTATGACAATAAAGTATTCGTGCCTCTTGTCAAGCTATCGCTCATAGCTATGCTACCCTTGAGTCCCAAATCAAACTCTGATAAAACTTCAAATAGCCCTAACTTCTGTACGGGGTGTCCTATACCTAGCAAAGTTCGCAACAATCAAATGTTTGTAACTTTTTACTGGAGCGTCATAAAACCTTGAAATTTTGTGACAATAAAGTACTCGTGTCTCTTGTCACTTTTCGCTATCGCTCATAGCTATGCTACCCTTAATTCTCAAATAAAACACTGATAAAACTTCAAATGGCCCTAACTTCTATACGGTGCGTCCTATACCTATCAATGTTTGCAACAATCAAATGCTTGTAACTTTTTACTGGAGCGTCATAAAATATTAAAATTTTGAGACAATATAGTGCTCGTGCCTTTTATCAATTTAAGCTATCGCTCATAGCTATGCTACCATTGAGTCCCAAAACCAACACTAATAAAACTTCAAATGGCCCGAACTTCTATACGGTGCGTCCTACACCTATCAAAGTTTGCAATAATCAAATGTTTGTAACTTTTTACTGGAGCGTCATAAAATCTGGAAATATTGTGACAATAAAGTACTCGTGCCTCTTGTCAATTAAAGTTATTGCTCATAGCTATGCTACCCTTGAGTCCCAAATCAAACTCTGATAAAACTTCAAATGACCCTAGCTTCTATACGGTGCGTCCTACATCTATGAAAGTTTGCCACAATCAAATGCTTTTAACACTTTACTGAGCGTTCTACACCTATCAAAGTTGCAACAATCATATGCTTGTAACTTTTTAATGGAGCGTCATAGAATATTGAAATTTTGTGACAATAAAGTACTCGTGCCTCTTGTCACTTTACGCTATCGCTCATAGCTATGCTACCCTTGATTCCCAACTAAAACACTGATAAATCTTAAAATGGCCCTAACTTCTATACGGTTTTCTATACACAACAAAGTTTGCAACAATCAAATGCGTGTAACTTTTTACTGGAGCGTCATAAAGCCTTGAAATTTTGTGACAATAAAGTACTCGTGCGTCTTGTCAATTTAAGTTGTCGCTCATAGCTATGCTACCATTGAGTCCCATATGAAACACTGATAAAACTTCACATGGCCCTAATTTCTATACTGTGCGTCCTATACCTATCAAAGTTTGCAACATTGATATACTTGTAACTTTTTACTGGAGCGTCATAAAACCTTAAATTTTGTGACAATAAATAACTCGTGCCTCTAGTTAATTTAAGCAATCGCTCAAAGCTATTCTACCCATGAGTCCCAAATCAAACACTGGTAAAACTTCAAATGGCCCTAACTTCTATACTGTCCGTCCTACACCTATTAAAGTTGGCAACAATCAAATACTTGTAACTTTTTACTGGAGCGTCATAAAATCTTAAAATTTTGTGACAATAAAGAACTCGTGCTTCTTGTCAATTTAAGCTATCGCTCATAGCTATGCTACCACTGAGTCCCAAGTCAAACACTGATAAAATTACAAATAGCCCTAATTTCTATACTGTGCGTCCTATACCTATAAAAGTTTGCTACATTGAAATGCTTGTAACTTTTTACTGGAGCGTCATAAATCTTGAAATTTTGTGACAATAAAGTACTCGTGCTTCTTGTCAATTTAAGCTATCGCTCATAGCTATGCTACACTGGAGTCCAAAATAAAACACTGATAAAACTGCAAATGACCTAGCTTCTATACGGTGCGTCCTACCCCTATCAAAGTTTGCAACATTGAAATGCTTGTAACTTTTTACTGGAGCGTCATAAAATCATTAAATATTGTGACAATAAAGTACTCGTGCCTCTTTTTTTATTTTATTTATTAAAGTTATCGCTCATAGCTATGCTACCCTTGAGTCCCAAATCAAACTCTGATAAAACTTCAAATGACCCTAGCTTCTATACGGTGCGTCCTACATCTATGAAAGTTTGCCACAATCAAATGCTTTTAACACTTTACCTGAGCGTTCTACACCTATCAAAGTTGCAACAATCATATGTTTGTAACTTTTTAATGGAGCGTCATAGAATATTGAAATTTTGTGACAATAAAGTACTCGTGCCTCTTGTCACTTTACGCTATCGCTCATAGCTATGCTACCCTTGATTCCCAACTAAAACACTGATAAATCTTAAAATGGCCCTAACTTCTATACGGTTTTCTATACCTAACAAAGTTTGCAACAATCAAATGCTTGTAACTTTTTACTGGAGCGTAATAAAATCTTGAAATTTTGTAACAATAAAGTACTCGAGCCTCTTGTCAATTTCAGCTATCGCTCAAAGCTATGCTACCCTTGAGTCCCAAATCAAATACTGATAAAACTTCAAATGGCCCTAACTTCTATACGGTACGTCCTACCTATCAGAGTCTGCAACATACAAATGCTTGTAACTTTTTACTGGAGCGTCATAAAACCTTGAAATTTTGTAACAATAAAGTATTCGAGCCTCTTGTCAATTTAAGCTATCGCTCAAAGCTATGCTACCCTTGAGTCCCAATTCAAACACTGATAAAACTTCAAATGGCCCTAACTTCTATACGGTACGTCCTACCTATCAGAGTCTGCAACATACAAATGCTTGTAACTTTTTACTGGAGCGTCATAAAACCTTGAAATTTTGTAACAATAAAGTATTCGAGCCTCTTGTCAATTTAAGCTATCGCTCAAAGCTATGCTACCCTTGAGTCCCAATTCAAACACTGATAAAACTTCAAACGGCCCTAACTTATATACGGTATGTCCTACACCTATCAAAGTTTGCAACATACAAATGCTTGTAACTTTTTCTGGAGCGTCCTAAAACTTTGAAATTTTGTAACAATAAAGTACTCGAGACTCTTTTAAATTTAAGCTATCGCTCAAAGCTATGCTACCCTTGAGTCCCAAATCAAACACTGATAAAACTTCAAATGGCCCTAACTTCTATAAGGTACGTCCTACACCTATCAAAGTTTGCAACATTGATATACTTGTAACTTTTTACTGGAGCGTCATAAAACCTTAAATTTTGTGACAATAAATAACTCGTGCCTCTAGTTAATTTAAGCAATCGCTCAAAGCTATTCTACCCATGAGTCCCAAATCAAACACTGGTAAAACTTCAAATGGCCCTAACTTCTATACTGTCCGTCCTACACCTATTAAAGTTGGCAACAATCAAATACTTGTAACTTTTTACTGGAGCGTCATAAAATCTTGAAATTTTGTAACAATAAAGTACTCGTGCTTCTTGTCAATTTAAGCTATCGCTCATAGCTATGCTACCACTGAGTCCCAAATCAAACACTGATAAAATTACAAATAGCCCTAATTTCTATACTGTGCGTCCTATACCTATAAAAGTTTGCTACATTGAAATGCTTGTAACTTTTTACTGGAGCGTCATAAATCTTGAAATTTTGTGACAATAAAGTACTCGTGCTTCTTGTCAATTTAAGCTATCGCTCATAGCTATGCTACACTGGAGTCCAAAATAAAACACTGATAAAACTGCAAATGACCTAGCTTCTATACGGTGCGTCCTACCCCTATCAAAGTTTGCAACATTGAAATGCTTGTAACTTTTTACTGGAGCGTCATAAAATCATTAAATATTGTGACAATAAAGTACTCGTGCCTCTTTTTTTATTTTATTTATTAAAGTTATCGCTCATAGCTATGCTACCCTTGAGTCCCAAATCAAACTCTGATAAAACTTCAAATGACCCTAGCTTCTATACGGTGCGTCCTACATCTATGAAAGTTTGCCACAATCAAATGCTTTTAACACTTTACCTGAGCGTTCTACACCTATCAAAGTTGCAACAATCATATGTTTGTAACTTTTTAATGGAGCGTCATAGAATATTGAAATTTTGTGACAATAAAGTACTCGTGCCTCTTGTCACTTTACGCTATCGCTCATAGCTATGCTACCCTTGATTCCCAACTAAAACACTGATAAATCTTAAAATGGCCCTAACTTCTATACGGTTTTCTATACCTAACAAAGTTTGCAACAATCAAATGCTTGTAACTTTTTACTGGAGCGTAATAAAATCTTGAAATTTTGTAACAATAAAGTACTCGAGCCTCTTGTCAATTTCAGCTATCGCTCAAAGCTATGCTACCCTTGAGTCCCAAATCAAATACTGATAAAACTTCAAATGGCCCTAACTTCTATACGGTACGTCCTACCTATCAGAGTCTGCAACATACAAATGCTTGTAACTTTTTACTGGAGCGTCATAAAACCTTGAAATTTTGTAACAATAAAGTATTCGAGCCTCTTGTCAATTTAAGCTATCGCTCAAAGCTATGCTACCCTTGAGTCCCAATTCAAACACTGATAAAACTTCAAACGGCCCTAACTTATATACGGTATGTCCTACACCTATCAAAGTTTGCAACATACAAATGCTTGTAACTTTTTCTGGAGCGTCCTAAAACTTTGAAATTTTGTAACAATAAAGTACTCGAGACTCTTTTAAATTTAAGCTATCGCTCAAAGCTATGCTACCCTTGAGTCCCAAATCAAACACTGATAAAACTTCAAATGGCCCTAACTTCTATAAGGTACGTCCTACACCTATCAAAGTTTGCAACATACAAAACCTTGTATCTTTTTACTGGAGCGTCATAAAACCTTGAAATTTTCTAACAATAAAGTACTCGAGCCTCTTGTCAATTTAAGCTATCGCTCAAAGCGATGCTACCCTTGAGTCCCAAATCAAACACTGATAAAATTTCAAATGGTCCTAACATCTATACGGTACGTCCTACACCTATCAAAGTTGGCAACATACAAATGCTTGTAACTTTTTACTGGAGCGTCATAAAACCTTGAAATTTTGTAACAATAAAGTACTCGAGCCTCTTGTCAATTTAAGCTATCGCTCAAAGCTATGCTACCCTTGAGTCCCAAATCAAACACTGATAAACCTTCAGATGGTTTTAACTTCTATACGGTACGTCCTACACCTATCAAAGTTTGCAACATACAAATGCTTGTAACTTTTTACTGGAGCGTCATAAAACCTTGAAATTTTGTAACAATAAAGTACTCGAGCCTCTTGTCAATTTAAGCTATCGCTCAAAGCTATGCTACCCTTGAGTCCCAAATCCAACACTGATAAGACTTCAAATGGCCCTAACTTCTATACGGTACGTCCTACACCTATCAAAGTTTGCAACATAGAAATGCATGTAACTTTTTACTGAAGCGTCATAAAACCTTGAAATTTTGTAACAATAAAGTACTGGAGCCTCTTGTCAATTAAAGCTATCGCTCAAAGCTATGCTACCCTTGAGTCCCAAATCGAACACTGATAAAACTTCAAATGGCCCTAACTTCTATACGGTACGTCCTACACCTATTAAAGTTTGCAACATACAAATGCTTGTAACTTTTTACTGGAGAGTCATAAAACTTTGAAATTTTGTAGCAATAAAGTACTCGAGCCTCTTGTCAATTTAAGCTATCGCAAATAGCTATGCTACCATTGAGTCCAAAATCAAACACTGATAAAACTTCAAATAGCCCTAACTTCTATACGGTGCATCCTACACCTATCAAAGTTTGCAAAAATCAAATGCTTGTAAGTTTTTACTGGAGCGTCATAAAATCTTGAAATTTAGTGACAATAAAGTACTCGAGCTTCTTATCAATTTAAGCTCTCGCTCATATCTATGCTACCATTGAGTACTAAATGAAACACTGATAAAACTTCACATGCCCCTAATTTCTATACTTTGCGTCCTATACCTATCAAAGTTTGCAACATTGAAATGCTTGTAACTTTTTACTGGAGCGTCATAAAATCATTAAATTTTGTGACAATAAAGTACTCGTGCCTCTTGTCAATTAAAGTTATCGCTCATAGCTATGCTACCCTTGAGTCCCAAATCAAACTCTGATAAAACTTCAAATGGCCCTAACTTATGTACGGTGCGTCCTACACCTATCAAAGTTTGCCACAATCAAATGCTTTTAACACTTTACTGGAGCGTTCTACACCTATCAAAGTTGCAACAATCAAATGCTTGTAACTTTTTACTGGAGCGTCATAAAATATTGAAATTTTGTGACAATAAAGTCCACGTGCCTCCGTTCAATTTAAGCTATCGCTCATAGCTATGCTACCTTTGAGTCCCAAATCAAACTCTGATAAAACTTCAAATAGCCCTAACTTCTGTACGGTGCGTCTTATACCTATCAAAGTTTGCCACAATCAAATGCTTGTAACTTTTTACTGGAGCGTCATAAAACCTTGAAATTTTGTGACAATAAAGTACTCGTGCCTCTTGTCACTTTACGCTACCGCTCATAGCTATGCTACCCTTGATTCCCAACTAAAACACTGATAAAACTTCATATGGCCGTAACTTGTATACGGTGTGTCCTATACCTAACGAAGTTTGCAACAATCAAATGCGTGTAACTTTTTACTGGAGCGTCATAGAGCATTGAAATTTTGTGACAATAAAGTGCTCGTGCGTCTTGTCAATTTAAGCTGTCGCTTATAGCTATGCTACCATTGACTTCCATATTAAACACTGATAAAACTTCAAATGGCCCTAATTTCTATAATGTGAGTCCTATACCTCTCAAAGTTTGCAACATTGAAAGGCTTGCAACTTTTTACTGGAGCGTCATAAAATCATGAAATTTTGTGACAATAAAGTACTCGAGCCTCTTTTCAATTAAAGTTATCGCTCATAGCTATACTGCTATACTCCCAAAACAAACACTGATAAAACTTCAAATGGTAGTAACTTCTATACGGCGCGTCCTACACCTATCAAAGTTTGCGACAATCAAATGCTTTTAACACCTTACTGGAAAATTCTCCACCTATCAAAGTTGCAACAATCAAATGCTTAAAACTTTTTTCTGGAGCGTCATAAAATATTGAAATTTTATGACAATAAAGTATTCGTGCCTCTTGTCAATCTAAGATATCACTCATAGCTATGCTACCCTTGAGTCCCAAATCAAACAATGATAAAACTTCTAGTAGCCCTAACTTCTGTACGGGGTGTCCTATCCCTAGCAAAGTTTGCAACAATCAAATGTTTGTAACTTTTTACTGGAGCGTCATAAAACCTTGAAATTTTGTGACAATAAAGTACTCGTGTCTCTTGTCACTTTTCGCTATCGCTCATAGCTATGCTACCCTTAATTCTCAAATAAAACACTGATAAAACTTCAAATGGCCCTAACTTCTATACGGTGCGTCCTATACCTATCAATGTTTGCAACAATCAAATGCTTGTAACTTTTTACTGGAGCGTCATAAAATATTAAAATTTTGAGACAATATAGTGCTCGCGCCTTTTATCAATTTAAGCTATCGCTCATAGCTATGCTACCCTTGAGTCCCAAATCCAACACTAATAAAACTTCAAATGGCCCTAACTTCTATACTGTGCGTCCTATACCTATCAAAGTTTGCAATAATCAAATGTTTGTAACTTTTTACTGGAGCGTCATAAAATCTGGAAATATTGTGACAATAAAGTACTCGTGCCTCTTGTCAATTAAAGTTATTGCTCATAGCTATGCTACCCTTGAGTCCCAAATCAAACTCTGATAAAACTTCAAATGACCCTAGCTTCTATACGGTGCGTCCTACATCTATGAAAGTTTGCCACAATCAAATGCTTTTAACACTTTACTGAGCGTTCTACACCTATCAAAGTTGCAACAATCATATGCTTGTAACTTTTTAATGGAGCGTCATAGAATATTGAAATTTTGTGACAATAAAGTACTCGTGCCTCTTGTCACTTTACGCTATCGCTCATAGCTATGCTACCCTTGATTCCAACTAAAACACTGATAAATCTTAAAATGGCCCTAACTTCTATACGGTTTTCTATACACAACAAAGTTTGCAACAATCAAATGCGTGTAACTTTTTACTGGAGCGTCATAAAGCCTTGAAATTTTGTGACAATAAAGTACTCGTGCGTCTTGTCAATTTAAGTTGTCGCTCATAGCTATGCTACCATTGAGTCCCATATGAAACACTGATAAAACTTCACATGGCCCTAATTTCTATACTGTGCGTCCTATACCTATCAAAGTTTGCAACATTGATATACTTGTAACTTTTTACTGGAGCGTCATAAAACCTTAAATTTTGTGACAATAAATAACTCGTGCCTCTAGTTAATTTAAGCAATCGCTCAAAGCTATTCTACCCATGAGTCCCAAATCAAACACTGGTAAAACTTCAAATGGCCCTAACTTCTATACTGTCCGTCCTACACCTATTAAAGTTTGCAACAATCAAATGCTTGTAACTTTTTACTGGAGCGTCATAAAATCTTAAAATTTTGTGACAATAAAGAACTCGTGCTTCTTGTCAATTTAAGCTATCGCTCATAGCTATGCTACCACTGAGTCCCAAATCAAACACTGATAAAATTACAAATAGCCCTAATTTCTATACTGTGCGTCCTATACCTATAAAAGTTTGCTACATTGAAATGCTTGTAACTTTTTACTGGAGCGTCATAAATCTTGAAATTTTGTGACAATAAAGTACTCGTGCTTCTTGTCAATTTAAGCTATCGCTCATAGCTATGCTACACTGGAGTCCAAAATAAAACACTGATAAAACTGCAAATGACCTAGCTTCTATACGGTGCGTCCTACCCCTATCAAAGTTTGCAACATTGAAATGCTTGTAACTTTTTACTGGAGCGTCATAAAATCATTAAATTTTGTGACAATAAAGTACTCGAGCCTCTTGTCAATTAAAGTTATCGCTCATAGCTATGCTACCCTTGAGTCCCAACACTGATAAAACTTCAAACGGCCCTAATTTCTATACTGTGCGTCCTATACCTATCAAAGTTTGCAACAATCAAATGCTTGTAATTTTTTACTGGAGCGTCATAAAATCTTGAAATTTCGTGACAAGAATATACTCGAGCCTCTTGTCAATTAAGGTTATCGCTCATAGCTATGCTACCCATGAGTCCAAAAAAAAACACTGATAAATCTTCAAATGGCCCTAACTTCTACACGGTGCGGCCTGCACCTATCAAAGTTTGAAACAATCAAATGCTTGTAACTTTTTACTGGAACGTCGTAAAATCTTGAGATATTGTGACAATAAAGTACTCGTGCCTCTTGTCAATTAAAGTTATCGCTCATAGCTATGCTACCCTTGAGTCCCAAATCAAACACTGATAAAACTTCAAATGTCCCTATATTCTATACGGTGCGTCCTATACCTATTAAAGTTTGCACCAATCAAATGCTTCGAACTTTTTACTGGAGCGTCATAAAACCTTAAATTTTGTGACAATAAATAACTCGTGTCTTTAGTTAATTTAAGCAATCGCTCATAGCTATTCTACCCATGAGTCCCAAATCAAACACTGATAAAACTTCAAATGGCCCTAACTTCGATACTGTCCGCCCTACACCTATTAAAGTTTGCAACAATCAAATGCTTGTAACTTTTTACTGGAGCGTAAAAAAAGCTTGAAATTTTGTAACAATAAAGTACTCGCGCTTCTTGTCAAATTAAGCTATCGCACATAGCTATGCTATCACTGAGTCCCAAATCAAACACTGATAAAATTAGAAATAGCCCTAATTTGTATACTGTGCGTCCTATACCTATAAAAGTTTGCTACATTGAAATGCTTGTAACTTTTTAATTACGGTGCGTCCTATACCTAGCAAAGTTTGCAGCAATCAAATGCTTGTAAGTTTTTACTGGAGCGTCATAAAATCTTGATATTTAGTGACAATAAAGTACTCGAGCTTCTTATCAATTTAAGCTCTCGCTCATATCTATGCTACCATTGAGTACTAAATGAATCACTGATAAAACTTCACATGGCCCTAATTTCTATACTTTGCGTCCTATATCTATCAAAGTTTGCAACATTGAAATACTTGTAACTTTTTACTGGAGCGTCATAAAATATTGAAATTTTGTGACAATAAAGTCTTCGTGCCTCTTGTCAAGCTATCGCTCATAGCTATGCTACCTTTGAGTCCCAAATCAAACTCTGATAAAACTTCAAATAGCCCTAACTTCTGTACGGTGCGTCTTATACCTATCAAAGTTTGCCACAATCAAATGCTTGTAACTTTTTACTGGAGCGTCATAAAACCTTGAAATTTTGTGACAATAAAGTACTCGTGCCTCTTGTCACTTTACGCTACCGCTCATAGCTATGCTACCCTTGATTCCCAACTAAAACACTGATAAAACTTCATATGGCCGTAACTTGTATACGGTGTGTCCTATACCTAACGAAGTTTGCAACAATCAAATGCGTGTAACTTTTTACTGGAGCGTCATAGAGCATTGAAATTTTGTGACAATAAAGTGCTCGTGCGTCTTGTCAATTTAAGCTGTCGCTTATAGCTATGCTACCATTGACTCCCATATTAAACACTGATAAAACTTCAAATGGCCCTAATTTCTATAATGTGAGTCCTATACCTCTCAAAGTTTGCAACATTGAAAGGCTTGCAACTTTTTACTGGAGCGTCATAAAATCATGAAATTTTGTGACAATAAAGTACTCGAGCCTCTTTTCAATTAAAGTTATCGCTCATAGCTATACTGCTATACTCCCAAAACAAACACTGATAAAACTTCAAATGGTAGTAACTTCTATACGGCGCGTCCTACACCTATCAAAGTTTGCGACAATCAAATGCTTTTAACACCTTACTGGAAAATTCTCCACCTATCAAAGTTGCAACAATCAAATGCTTAAAACTTTTTTCTGGAGCGTCATAAAATATTGAAATTTTATGACAATAAAGTATTCGTGCCTCTTGTCAAGCTATCGCTCATAGCTATGCTACCCTTGAGTCCCAAATCAAACTCTGATAAAACTTCAAATAGCCCTAACTTCTGTACGGGGTGTCCTATCCCTAGCAAAGTTTGCAACAATCAAATGTTTGTAACTTTTTACTGGAGCGTCATAAAACCTTGAAATTTTGTGACAATAAAGTACTCGTGTCTCTTGTCACTTTTCGCTATCGCTCATAGCTATGCTACCCTTAATTCTCAAATAAAACACTGATAAAACTTCAAATGGCCCTAACTTCTATACGGTGCGTCCTATACCTATCAATGTTTGCAACAATCAAATGCTTGTAACTTTTTACTGGAGCGTCATAAAATATTAAAATTTTGAGACAATATAGTGCTCGTGCCTTTTATCAATTTAAGCTATCGCTCATAGCTATGCTACCATTGAGTCCCAAAACCAACACTAATAAAACTTCAAATGGCCCTAACTTCTATACGGTGCGTCCTACACCTATCAAAGTTTGCAATAATCAAATGTTTGTAACTTTTTACTGGAGCGTCATAAAATCTGGAAATATTGTGACAATAAAGTACTCGTGCCTCTTGTCAATTAAAGTTATTGCTCATAGCTATGCTACCCTTGAGTCCCAAATCAAACTCTGATAAAACTTCAAATGACCCTAGCTTCTATACGGTGCGTCCTACATCTATGAAAGTTTGCCACAATCAAATGCTTTTAACACTTTACTGAGCGTTCTACACCTATCAAAGTTGCAACAATCATATGCTTGTAACTTTTTAATGGAGCGTCATAGAATATTGAAATTTTGTGACAATAAAGTACTCGTGCCTCTTGTCACTTTACGCTATCGCTCATAGCTATGCTACCCTTGATTCCCAACTAAAACACTGATAAATCTTAAAATGGCCCTAACTTCTATACGGTTTTCTATACACAACAAAGTTTGCAACAATCAAATGCGTGTAACTTTTTACTGGAGCGTCATAAAGCCTTGAAATTTTGTGACAATAAAGTACTCGTGCGTCTTGTCAATTTAAGTTGTCGCTCATAGCTATGCTACCATTGAGTCCCATATGAAACACTGATAAAACTTCACATGGCCCTAATTTCTATACTGTGCGTCCTATACCTATCAAAGTTTGCAACATTGATATACTTGTAACTTTTTACTGGAGCGTCATAAAACCTTAAATTTTGTGACAATAAATAACTCGTGCCTCTAGTTAATTTAAGCAATCGCTCAAAGCTATTCTACCCATGAGTCCCAAATCAAACACTGGTAAAACTTCAAATGGCCCTAACTTCTATACTGTCCGTCCTACACCTATTAAAGTTTGCAACAATCAAATGCTTGTAACTTTTTACTGGAGCGTAATAAAATCTTGAAATTTTGTAACAATAAAGTACTCGTGCTTCTTGTCAATTTAAGCTATCGCTCATAGCTATGCTACCACTGAGTCCCAAATCAAACACTGATAAAATTACAAATAGCCCTAATTTCTATACTGTGCGTCCTATACCTATAAAAGTTTGCTACATTGAAATGCTTGTAACTTTTTACTGGAGCGTCATAAATCTTGAAATTTTGTGACAATAAAGTACTCGTGCTTCTTGTCAATTTAAGCTATCGCTCATAGCTATGCTACACTGGAGTCCAAAATAAAACACTGATAAAACTGCAAATGACCTAGCTTCTATACGGTGCGTCCTACCCCTATCAAAGTTTGCAACATTGAAATGCTTGTAACTTTTTACTGGAGCGTCATAAAATCATTAAATTTTGTGACAATAAAGTACTCGAGCCTCTTGTCAATTAAAGTTATCGCTCATAGCTATGCTACCCTTGAGTCCCAACACTGATAAAACTTCAAATAGCCCTAATTTCTATACTGTGCGTCCTATACCTATCAAAGTTTGCAACAATCAAATGCTTGTAATTTTTTACTGGAGCGTCATAAAATCTTGAAATTTCGTGACAAGAATATACTCGAGCCTCTTGTCAATTAAGGTTATCGCTCATAGCTATGCTACCCATGAGTCCAAAAAAAAACACTGATAAATCTTCAAATGGCCCTAACTTCTACACGGTGCGGCCTGCACCTATCAAAGTTTGAAACAATCAAATGCTTGTAACTTTTTACTGGAACGTCGTAAAATCTTGAGATATTGTGACAATAAAGTACTCGTGCCTCTTGTCAATTAAAGTTATCGCTCATAGCTATGCTACCCTTGAGTCCCAAATCAAACACTGATAAAACTTCAAATGTCCCTATATTCTATACGGTGCGTCCTATACCTATTAAAGTTTGCACCAATCAAATGCTTCGAACTTTTTACTGGAGCGTCATAAAACCTTAAATTTTGTGACAATAAATAACTCGTGTCTTTAGTTAATTTAAGCAATCGCTCATAGCTATTCTACCCATGAGTCCCAAATCAAACACTGATAAAACTTCAAATGGCCCTAACTTCTATACTGTCCGCCCTACACCTATTAAAGTTTGCAACAATCAAATGCTTGTAACTTTTTACTGGAGCGTAAAAAAAGCTTGAAATTTTGTAACAATAAAGTACTCGCGCTTCTTGTCAAATTAAGCTATCGCACATAGCTATGCTATCACTGAGTCCCAAATCAAACACTGATAAAATTAGAAATAGCCCTAATTTGTATACTGTGCGTCCTATACCTATAAAAGTTTGCTACATTGAAATGCTTGTAACTTTTTAATTACGGTGCGTCCTATACCTAGCAAAGTTTGCAGCAATCAAATGCTTGTAAGTTTTTACTGGAGCGTCATAAAATCTTGATATTTAGTGACAATAAAGTACTCGAGCTTCTTATCAATTTAAGCTCTCGCTCATATCTATGCTACCATTGAGTACTAAATGAATCACTGATAAAACTTCACATGGCCCTAATTTCTATACTTTGCGTCCTATATCTATCAAAGTTTGCAACATTGAAATACTTGTAACTTTTTACTGGAGTGTCATAAAATCATGAAATTTGGTGACAATAAAGTACTCGAGCCTCTTGTCAATTAAAGTTATCGCTCATAGCTATGCTACCCTTGAGTCCCAAATCAAACACTGATAAATCTTCAAATGGCCCGAACTTTTATACGGTGCGTCCTATACCTAGCAAAGTTTGCAGCAATCAAATGCTTGTAATTTTTTGCTGGAGCGTCATAAAATCTTGAAATTTTGTGACAACAAAGTACTCGAGCCTCTTATCAATTAAAGTTATCGCTCATAGGTATGCTACCCTGGAGTCCAAAATAAAACACTGATAAACCTACAAATGACCATAACTTCTATACGATGCGTCCTACACCTATTAAAGTTTGCAACAATCAAATGCTTGTAGCTTTTTACTGGAGCGTCATAAAATCTTGAAATTATGTGACAATAAAGTACTCGTGCCTCTCATCAATTTAAACTATCGCTCATAGCTTTGCTACCCTTGAGTCACAAATCAAACACTGATAAAACTTCAAATGGCCCAAACTTCTACACGGTGCGGCCTGCACCTATCAAAGTTTGCCACAATCAAATGCTTGTTACTTTTTGCTGGAGCGTCATAAAATCTTGAAATTTTGTGAGAAGAAAGCACTCGTGCCTCTTATCAATTTAAATTATCGCTCATAGCTATGCTACCCTTGAGTCCCAAATCAAACACTGATAAAACTTGAAATGTCCCTATATTCTATACGGTGCGTCCTATACCTATTAAAGTTTGCAACAATTAAATGCTTCGAACTTTTTACAGGAGCGTCATAAAACCTTAAATTTTGTGACAATAAATAACTCGTGCCTCTTGTTAATTTAAGCAATCGCTCGTAGCTATTCGACCCATGAGTCCCAAATCAAACACTGATAAAAGTTCAAATGGCCCTAACTTCTATACTGTCCGTCCTACACCTATTAAAGTTTGCAACAATCAAATGCTTGTAACTTTTTACTGGAGCGTAATAAAATCTTGAAATTTTGTAACAATAAAGTACTCGTGCTTCTTGTCAATTTAAGCTATCGCTCATAGCTATGCTACCACTGAGTCCCAAATCAAACACTGATAAAATTACAAATAGCCCTAATTTCTATACTGTGCGTCCTATACCTATCAAAGTTTGCAACATTGAAATGCTTGTAACTTTTTACTGGAGCGTCATAAAATATTGAAATTTTGTGACAATAAAGTCTTCGTGCCTCTTGTCAAGCTATCGCTCATAGCTATGCTACCCTTGAGTCCCAAATCAAACTCTGATAAAACTTCAAATAGCCCTAACTTCTGTACGGTGCGTCTTATACCTATCAAAGTTTGCCACAATCAAATGCTTGTAACTTTTTACTGGAGCGTCATAAAACCTTGACATTTTGTGACAATAAAGTACTCGTGCCTCTTGTCACTTTACGCTACCGCTCATAGCTATGCTACCCTTGATTCCCAACTAAAACACTGATAAAACTTCAAAGGGCCCTAACTTCTATACGGTGTGTCCTATACCTAACGAAGTTTGCAACAATCAAATGCGTGTAACTTTTTACTGGAGCGTCATAGAGCCTTGAAATTTTATGACAATAAAGTGCTCGTGCGTCTTGTCAATTTAAGCTTTCGCTCATAGCTATGCTACCCTTGAGTCCCAAAATCAAACACTGATAAAACTTCAAATGGCCCTAACTTCTGTACGGTGCGTCTTATACCTATCAAAGTTTGCAACAATCAAATGCTTGTAACTTTTTACTGGAGCGTCATAAAACCTTGAAATTTTGTGACAATAAAGTAGTCGTGCCTCTTGTCACTTTTCTCTATCGCTCATAGCTATACTAACCTTAATTCTCAAATAAAACACTGATAAAACTTCAAATGGCCCTAACTTCTATACGGTGCGTCCTATACCTATCAATGTTTGCAACAATCAAATGCTTGTAACTTTTTACTGGAGCGTCATAAAATATTAAAATTTTGAGACAATATAGTGCTCGCGCCTTTTATCAATTTAAGCTATCGCTCATAGCTATGCTACCCTTGAGTCCCAAATCCAACACTAATAAAACTTCAAATGGCCCTAACTTCTATACTGTGCGTCCTATACCTATCAAAGTTTGCAATAATCAAATGTTTGTAACTTTTTACTGGAGCGTCATAAAATCTGGAAATATTGTGACAATAAAGTACTCGTGCCTCTTGTCAATTAAAGTTATCGCTCATAGCTATGCTACCCTTGAGTCCCAAATCAAACTCTGATAAAACTTCAAATAGCCCTAACTTCTGTACGGTGCGTCCTATACCTAGCAAAGTTTGCAACAATCAAATGCTTGTAACTTTTTACTTGAGCGTCATAAAACCTTGAAATTTTGTGACAATAAAGAACTCGTGCGTCTTGTCAATTTAAACTGTCGCTCATAGCTATGCTACCCTTGAGTCCCAAATCAAACACTGATAAAACTTCAAATGGCCCTAAATTCTATACGGTGCATCCTATACATATCAATGTTTGCAACAATCAAATGCTAGTAACTTTTTACTGGAGTGTCATAAAATTGAAATTCTGTGACAATAAAGTACTCGTGCCTCTTGTCACTTTACGTTATCGCTCATAGCTATGCTACCCTTGATTCCAAAATAAAATACTGATAAAACTTCAAATGGCCCTAACTTCTATACGGTGTGTCCTATACCTATCAAAGTTTGCAACAGTCAAATGCTTGTAACTTTTTACTGGAGCGTCATAAAACCTTGAAATTTTGTGACAATAAAGTACTCGTGCGTCTTGTCAATTTAAGCTATCGCTCATAGCTATGCTACCCTTGAGTCCCAAATCAAGCACTGATAAATCTTCAAATGGCCCTAATTTCTATACGGTGCGTCCTATACCTAACAAAGTTTGAAACAATCAAATGCTTGTAACTTTTTACTGGAACGTCATAACATCTTGAAATATTGTGACAATAAAGTACTCGTGCCTCTTGTCAATTGAAGTTATCGCTCATAGCTATGCTACCCTTGAGTCCCAAAATAAAAACACTAATAAAACTTCAAATGGCCGTAACTTATATACGGTGCGTCCTACACCTGTCAAAGTTTGCAACAATCAAATGCTTGCAACTTTTTACTGGAGCGTCATAAAATCTTGAAATTTTGTGAGAATAAAGTACTCGTGCCTCTTATCAACTTAAACTATCGCTCATAGCTTTGCTACCCTTGAGTCACAAATCAAACACTGATAAAACTTCAAATGGCCCTAACTTCTACACGGTGCGGCCTGCACCTATCAAAGTTTGCCACAATAAAATGCTTGTTACTTTTTACTGGAGCGTCATAAAATCTTGAAATTTTGTGAGAATAAAGTACTCGTGCCTCTTATCAATTTAAACTATCGCTCATAGCTATGCTAACCTTGAGTCCTAAATCAAACACTGATAAATCTTCAAATGGCCCTAACTTCTATACGATGCGTCCTACACCTATCAAAGTTTGCAACAATCAAATGCTTGTAACTTTTTATTGGAGCGTCATAAATTCTTGAAATTTTGTGACAATTATGTACTCGTGCCCCTTATCAATTTAAGCTATCGCTCATAGCTCTGCTAACCTTGAGTCCCAAATCAAACACTGATGAAACTTCAAATGGCCCTAACTTCTATACGGTGCATCCTACACCTATCAAAGTTTGCAACAATCAAATGCTTGTAAGTTTTTACTGGAGCGTCATAAAATCTTGAAATTTAGTGACCATAAAGTACTCGAGCTTCTTATCAATTTAAGCTCTCGCTCATATTTATGCTACCATTGAGTACTACTACCATTGAATGAAACACTGATAAAACTTCACATGGCCCTAATTTCTATATTTTCGTCCTATACCTATCAAAGTTTGCAACATTGAAATGCTTGTAACTTTTTACTGGAGCGTCATAAAATATTGAAATTTTGTGACAATAAAGTCTTCGTGCCTCTTGTCAAGCTATCGCTCATAGCTATGCTACCCTTGAGTCCCAAATCAAACACTGATAAAACTTCAAATGGCCCTAACTTCTATACGGTGCATCCTACACCTATCAAAGTTTGCAACAATCAAATGCTTGTAAGTTTTTACTGGAGCGTCATAAAACCTTGAAATTTTGTGACAATAAAGTACTCGTGCCTCTTGTCACTTTTCGCTATCGCTCATAGCTATACTACCCTTTATTCCCAAATAAAACACTGATAAAACTTCAAATGACCCTAACTTCTATACGGTGAGTCCTATACCTATCAAAGTTTGCTACAATCAAATGCTTGTAACTTTTTACTGGAGCGTCATAAAACCTTGAAATTTTGTGACAATAAAGAACTCTTGCGTCTTGTCAATTTAAACTGTCGCTCATAGCTATGCTACCCTTGAGTCCCAAATCAAACACTGATAAAACTTCAAATGGCCCTAAATTCTATACGGTGCGTCCTATACCTATCAGAGTTTGCTACAATCAAATGCTTGTAACTTTTTACTGGAGCGTCATAAAACCTTGAAATTTTGTGACAATAAAGAATTCTTGCGTCTTGTCAATTTAAACTGTCGCTCATAGCTATGCTACCCTTGAGTCCCAAATCAAACTCTGATAAAACTTCAAATGGCCCTAAATTCTATACGGTGCGGCCTGCACCTATCAAAGTTTGCCACAATCAAATGCTTGTTACTTTTTACTGGAGCGTCATAATATCTTGAAATTTTGTGAGAATAAAGTACTCGTGCCTCTTATCAATTTAAACTATCGCTCATAGCTATGCTAACCTTGAGTCCCAAATCAAACACTGATAAAACTTCAAATGTCCCTATATTCTATACGGTGCGTCCTATACCTATTAAAGTTTGCAACAATCAAATGCTTCGAACTTTTTACTGGAGCGTCATAAAACCTTAAATTTTGTGACAATAAATAACTCGTGCCTCTAGTTAATTTAAGCAATCGCTCATAGCTATTCTACCAATGAGTCCCAAATCAAACACTGATAAAACTTCAAATGGCCCTAACTTCTATACTGTCCGTCCTACACCTATTAAAGTTTGCAAAAATCAAATGCTTGTAACTTTTTACTGGAGCGTAATAAAATCTTGAAATTTTGTAACAATAAAGTACTCGTGCTTCTTGTCAATTTAAGCTATCGCTCAGAGCTATGCTACCACTGAGTCCCAAATCAAACACTGATAAAATTACAAATAGCCCTAATTTCTATACTGTGCGTCCTATACCTATAAAAGTTTGCTACATTGAAATGCTTGTAACTTTTTACTGGAGCGTCATAAATCTTGAAATTTTGTGACAATAAAGTACTCGTGCTTCTTGTCAATTTAAGCTATCGCTCATAGCTATGCTACCATTGAGTCCCAAATCAAACACTGATAAAACTTCAAATAGCCCTAATTTCTATACTGTGCGTCCTACACCTATCAAAGTTTGCAACAATCAAATGCTTGTAACTTTTTATTGGAGCGTCATAAATTCTTGAATTTTTGTGACAATTATGTACTCGTGCCCCTTATCAATTTAAGCTATCGCTCATAGCTCTGCTTACCTTGAGGCCCAAATCAAACACTGATAAAACTTCAAATGGCCCTAACTTCTATACGGTGCATCCTACACCTATCAAAGTTTGCAACAATCAAATGCTTCTAAGTTTTTACTGGAGCGTCATAAAATCTTGAAATTTAGTGACAATAAAGTTCTCGAGCTTCTTATCAATTTAAGTTCTCGCTCATATCTATGCTACCATTGAGTACTAAATGAAACACTGATAAAACTTCACATGGCCCTAATTTCTATACTTTGCGTCCTATACCTATCAAAGTTTGCAACATTGAAATGCTTGTAACTTTTTACTGGAGCGTCATAAAATCTGGAAATATTGTGACAATAAAGTACTCGTGCCTCTTGTCAATTAAAGTTATCGCTCATAGCTATGCTACCCTTGAGTCCCAAATCAAACTCTGATAAAACTTCAAATGGCCCTAACTTATATACGGTGCGTCCTACACCTATCAAAGTTTGCCACAATCAAATGCTTTTAACACTTTACTGGAGCGTTCTACACCTATCAAAGTTCCAACAATCAAATGCTTGTAACTTTTTACTGGAGCGTCATAAAATATTGAAATTTTGTGACAATAAAGTCCTCGTGCCCCCGTTCAATTTAAGCTATCGCTCATAACTATGCTACCTTTGAGTCCCAAATCAAACTCTGAAAAAACTTCAAATAGCCCTAACTTCTGTACGGTGCGTCTTACACCTATCAAAGTTTGCCACAATCAAATGCTTGTAACTTTTTACTGGAGCGTCATAAAACCTTGAAATTTTGTGACAATAAAGTACTCGTGCTTCTTGTCACTTTACGCTACCGCTCATAGCTATGATACCCTTGATTCCCAACTAAAACACTGATAAAACTTCAAATGGCCCTAACTTCTATACGGTGTGTCCTATACCTAACGAAGTTTGCTACAATCAAATGCGTGTAACTTTTTACTGGAGCGTCATAGAGCCTTGAAATTTTGTGACAATAAAGTGCTCGTGCGTCTTGTCAATTTAAGCTTTCGCTCATAGCTATGCTACCCTTAAGTCCCAAAATCAAACACTGATAAAACTTCCAATGGCCCTAACTTCTATACGGTCTGTCCTACACCTATCAAAGTTTGCAACAATCAAATGCTTGTAACTTTTTACGGGAGCGTCATAAAACCTTGAAATTTTGTGACAATAAAGTACTCGTGGTCTTGTCAATTTAAGCTGTCGCTTATAGCTATGCTACCATTGAGTCCCATATGAAACACTGATAAAACTTCAAATGGCCCTAATTTCTGTAATGTGCGTCCTATACCTCTCAAAGTTTGCAACATTGAAAGGCTTGCAACTTTTTACTGGAGCGTCATAAAATCATGATATTTTGTGACAATAAAGTACTCGAGCCTCTTGTCAATTAAAGTTATCGCTCATAGCTATACTCCCAAAACAAACACTGATAAAACTTCAAATGGTCCTAACTTCTATACGGCGCGTCCTACACCTATCAAAGTTTGCCACAATCAAATGCTTTTAACACTTTACTGGAAAATTCTCCACCTATCAAAGTTGCAACAACCAAATGCTTAAAACTTTTTTCTGGAGCGTCATAAAATATTGAAATTTTGTGACAATAAAGTACTCGTGCCTCTTGTCACTTTTCGCTATCGCTCATAGCTATGCTACCCTTAATTCTCAAATAAAACACTGATAAAACTTCAAATGGCCCTAACTTCTATACGGTGCGTCCTATACCTATCAATGTTTGCAACAATCAAATGCTTGTAACTTTTTACTGGAGCGTCATAAAATATTAAAATTTTGAGACAATATAGTGCTCGCGCCTTTTATCAATTTAAGCTAGCGCTCATAGCTATGCTACCCTTGAGTCACAAATCCAACACTAATAAAACTTCAAATGGCCCTAACTTCTATACTGTGCGTCCTATACCTATCAAAGTTTGCAATAATCAAATGTTTGTAACTTTTTACTGGAGCGTCATAAAATCTGGAAATATTGTGACAATAAAGTACTCGTGCCTCTTGTCAATTAAAGTTTTCGCTCATAACTATGCTACCCTTGAGTCCCAAATCAAACTCTGATAAAACTTCAAATGACCCTAACTTCTATACGGTGCGTCCTACACCTATGAAAGTTTGCCACAATCAAATGCTTTTAACAGTTTACTGGAGCGTTCTACACCTATCAAAGTTGCAACAATCGTATGCTTGTAACTTTTTAATGGAGCGTCATAGAATATTGAAATTTTGTGACAATAAAATACTCGTGCCTCTTGTCACTTTACGCTATCGCTCATAGCTATACTACCCTTGATTCCCAACTAAAACACTGATAAATCTTAAAATGGCCCTAACTTCTATACGGTTTTCTATACCTAACAAAGTTTGCAACAATCAAATGCGTGTAACTTTTTACTGGAGCGTCATAAAGCCTTGAAATTTTGTGACAATAAAGTACTCGTGCGTCTTGTCAATTTAAGCTGTCGCTCATAGCTATGCTACCATTGAGTCCCATATGAAACACTGATAAAACTTCACATGGCCCTAATTTCTATACTGTGCGTCCTATACCTATCAAAGTTTGCAACATTGATATGCTTGTAACTTTTTACTGGAGCGTCATAAAGTCATGAAATTTTGTGAAAATAAAGTACTCGAGCCTCTTGTCACTTTTCGCTATCGCTCATAGCTATGCTACCCTTAATTCTCAAATAAAACACTAATAAAACTTCAAATGGCCCTAACTTCTATACTGTGCGTCCTATACCTCTCAAAGTTTGCAACATTGAAAGGCTTGCAACTTTTTACTGGAGCGTCATAAAATCATGAAATTTTGTGACAATAAAGTACTCGAGCCTCTTGTCAATTAAAGTTATCGCTCATAGCTATACTCCCAAAACAAACACTGATAAAACTTCAAATGGTCCTAACTTCTATACGGCGCGTCCTACACCTATCAAAGTTTGCCACAATCAAATGCTTTTAACACTTTACTGGAAAATTCTCCACCTATCAAAGTTGCAACAATCAAATGCTTAAAACTTTTTTCTGGAGCGTCATAAAATATTGAAATTTTGTGACAATAAAGTCGTCGTGCCTCTTGTCAAGTTATCGCACATAGCTATGCTACCCTTGAGTCCCAAATCAAACTCTGATAAAACTTCAAATGACACTAACTTCTATACGGTGCGTCCTACACCTACGAAAGTTTGCCACAATCAAATGCTTTTAACACTTTACTGGAGCGATCTACACCTATCAAAGTTGCAACAATCATATACTTGTAACTTTTTAATGGAGCGTCATAGAATATTGAAATTTTGTGACAATAAAGTACTCGTGACTCTTGTCACTTTACACTATCGCTCATAGCTATGCTACCCTTGATTCCCAACTAAAACACTGATAAAACTTAAAATGGCCCTAACTTCTATACGGTGTCCTATAGCTAACAAAGTTTGCAACAATCAAATGCGTGTAACTTTTTACTGGAGCGTCATAAAGCCTTGAAATTTTGTGACAATAAAGTACTCGTGCGAGTTATGGTGTTAAATTAAAACTAGAATGTTTTCAATTCCATCTCTTCTCTGTTTTATTACACCACTTCGATCTTAAGACTAACTTAAAATATTTTCTCTACTCTATTTTACTATTCATATTCGGTTGGCCTTGAAGTGCAAATCATGCCACTAAGCATACTTTGCGTTTGGAGTCTTAACTGCACTTGAGACCATCCGCTATGCAATAATAAAAACTTAAGCGATAACATTATTGCATAGAATGTGAATATTTAAACTAACGCAACTTCTTTACACACACATACATTTGTTGGTGTTTTCTACATTAAATAAAATAATATTATTTTATGATCGCAGTTCGGTGCATGCAAAAATGCGCCGAATCAGCGTCTTTACTTATTTTAATAAATGTGATGGATCGGGTTGCGTTGGGGACGTAACTCCTCCCCCCATAAATTGGGGACTCTCCTGAGTCCTAATAATAGTACAAAACAAAATTGTATAAGTATATATATTTTGGAAGGTTTGGTTCTTAATATTTATGTTACAATTGCTGAATGAAATTAGACAATTTTTATTTATAGTAAATTTTCTATCATTACAATTTTGAAACAATTCGATTTTATCTGCTCTTTTTTTTTTACAATAGTATCATCTTTTATTACTTCCATATGTAGTTTTTTTGTTTAAAATGAATTCGCAATTTCCCGTAACAAGGCAGTTTTTACTTCGCTTTAAATCTTTTACAATACTATTTTCCTTATATGAATACATTATATTATTGATTTCTACAAAATATGCTTTGTTTTCCTTAAATGACAATGACTTTTAGATCTAAATTAATAGAATCTTCAGGTTTTTTTATAGCAATTACTATTTTATTGCTATCAAGAGTCAATACGCCTAATCTCTTTAATTCTAATTTGAAAAAATCGATATTATATCTGTCCATCTCTTCAGTTGATAGGATATTAGGGTGGAACATATTAAATTTCGCAGATACAATGTTATCTTGAATAATGTTTATTTGTGTTTCGAAAGACTTTAATTTATGCATATGATCAGAATATAGTAAGTGTTGGATAATTTCGTTATTTCTGATTTTCATATTTTTGAGTGACTGTTCAATTTTTACTCTGTCAAATTCTAGGGTCATTTTCAAAAGGTCAATACTCCAATTGAAAGGCTCATTTACAATTATCTGGTGATTTAAAGTACCAATAGAGTTATGATTATTTGTATCGATAATTTTAAGGTGTTCGGTTATTTATTCCCTATCTTCGTTGTCCATTGTACCAAAAGCCCATTTATGTATACTGCCTACAAGATTAATTAGACCACGTTTCTTCCTAATATTATTGTTTGGAGTAATAATCTCAATTTGGCTTTTAGTAAACTTATCTCTCTTGTTAATAGATCTCCGTTCATTAAGCCAATATTTTCTATATTTTTCTCTAGAATATTTATTATGCTTGCGATTTCTGCAGTGTATATAATATGCAAAACCGAAATCGTATTATTAACTATCTGTAATTCTCTGAGTCGGACTATAGTGTAACCTGTGTTAGAGCTGATTTGGTTCACTTGTAGAAAACCCTATGCGCTCATCATCAGGGTTAGAAGTATGGTCTCCTGAAAATTTAAGTGGTCTTCTAATGTTGGTAGTATGAATGTTTTCTAAATTAGCTCTGACGAATTTTGGCTCGTTCTTATGTCTCAAACTTTTATAATTTTTAATGAAACCTTCGTTTCTTGTTTCTATATAAATTTCTCTTCTACTATTTCTTTTGTTGAGAATTTTATTTTTCATTTGTATTAATCTATCCTTAATGATTTTATGATCTAATTTATTTTACTGAACTTCCTGTGGCGTCGTTTTAATTGTAGAGTGGTAAGAAGTGTTATAAAACCTAAGGGCTTTAAGGACTTGTCTTTTTATTGGAAGTTTTTCTTCCGTATTTAAAATCCTAACTCTTTCGGTTACCGTATTATTTAGTCTCTCGATGTCTGAATTCCCAGTATGACTGTTGGGCTTAGTAGTATGAAAAGAAATATTTTCATTATTCAGGAAATCTCGAATACTTTGCGAATTAAATTCGTTATCGAAAATGAACTTTTTATCTTACCTTTTATTGCTAAAAATTGTCTTAATTTCCTAATGATAGTTTGGTGATTTCTGTCTGGTAAATAAATACTAATGGCATGTTTCGAAAATGTATCTATAAAAACTACGAAGGAGAGTTTGCTATTAACATAGGTGTCGACATGGATTATTTCGTTGATTGTTGAAGGTGTCTTAGTTAGATTAAACTTATTTTTAATTGGGTTCCTATCGTATTTTCCACGATGACAAATATCGCAGTTATTAATTACTTTATGGATGGTTGTTTTTAATTCGGGGTTATATATTTTGTTTTTAATTCCTTCGTATGTGGGAATGATTCCAGAGTGACCTGTTTCATATTTGTGAAACAATGAAATTTGTTTTTTTAGTTCGTTTTCATCATCGATATCTTTGGCAAAATATGAGCATTTAACAAATTTAATAATTTGCCTATTTGGAAAAATTTTGATTAGCTCTTGTTGTAATTTGTCATAATCGTGATCGCTAAGCTGGGAATAAATTGCAATTTTACCTTTGTTTATTAATTTCTTTGTTATATTCGCTATATTGTCGTTATTTATGTCCTCTTTGTCAATAAAAACTCTTGTGTTTTTAAAAATTTTTTCAGACTATTTTTCTTTATTGTCTTGAAATATTATTTGAGTCTTAAATCGGTTTACGACTGTATCCAGGAGTGGGATGTGATCATTTGCATTTTCTTCTTGAGAATGTACTGTCTGAACTGCTAAGGAATCTTCGGACTCGTTAGCACCATTTTCTCCTGTGTTTAAATTTTTTACATGTTCTTGAACAAATTATTAAGTGGGAGCCCGAAATTTTCGGAGTCCAACAAATTTATTTCGTTAGTATTAATATTCATTCTACTGAGAAAATCGGCGATTTTATTGTTTTGTCCCTTAATATAATCGATATTAATGTTATATTCCCCTAACGATACTAACCATCGCTGTAAACGTGGGTTGATGTCCCTTCCTGTATTCTTTGCCTGCAACCATTTGATTGGTTAATGGTCGGTTTGTAAATCGAATTCTCTACCGAAAAGATAGGGTCTATAATATTTTGTACCCCAAACTATCGCTAGTAACTCTTTTTCGATAGTTGAGTAATTTGTCTCGTGAGTATTAAGAGTTCTAGAGGCAAAACTGATTGGATGTCCGTCTTGAGTTAAAACGGCTCCGATAGCGAAATTACTTGCATCAGTTATTAATGTGAATTTCTTGTTAAAATTGGGATATCTCAAGATAGGATGATTTGTTATAATATCTTTTAGTTTTTCAAATGACACAATGAAGTTGGGATCATTAGCATTTATTTTAGAATTTTTCTTTAGGCATTTTGTGAGTGGTTGGGCGATTTTGGCATAATTTTTTACAAACTTTCTGTAAAAACCAGAAATGCCTAGAAATGACTTTATCTGCTTCTGGGTTGTAGGTAGTTTTAGTTTTTGAATTATTTCAACCTTGGCACGATTTGGTTTTACACCTTCAGGTGTTAAAATGTGACCAAGATCTTCAGTTTCCTTTAGGAGAAAACTACATTTATTTACCTGAATTTTTAAGTTTGCTTCTTTCAGTTTATTTACAATTTTTTGGATACTTAAGGTATGTTCTTTCAATGACGTGCTAAAAATTAGGATGTCATCGAGGTAGACTACACAAATTTTGTTGATGTAGTTTCTCAAAATGGAATTCATTTACCTTTGAAAAGTTGACGGTGCATTTTTCAGTCCAAACGGCATTCTGACGTATTCATAATGCCCGAATGGAGTTGAGAAGGCGGTTTTGTGCCTATCAGTAGTTTTTACTGGAAATCGATATAAACCCTTCGCTAATTCTAGGGTCCTGAAATATTGGGCTTTCCCGAGTTTGTCTAATATATTCTCTATATTTGGCATGGGAAACTTGTCGGTGGTTGTAACCTCATTTAATTTTCTATAGTCTATTACTATACGCCATTGTTTTTTTCCCGAACTATCTGCCTTTTTTGGTACTATCCAAAGTGGGCTATTGAAAGGAGAATTGCTCTCTTTAATTATGCCTTGCTCTAACATTTGCGATATTTGTCTTTCTATTTCTTTTTCGTGTACCTGGGGGTATCTATAGTTTTTGCAGTAAATTGGGGAATCGATTGTTGTATTAATTTAATGTGTTACTATATCAGTCGCTGTTAGGTGGCTTTCTTCTCTGTAAAATAAATCTTTGTACCAGTGAACAAAATACAAATTAAATCTTTTTAATTATTCCATTTATTAAACTCAACGGTCTACCGTACAAATTCACTTAACAATTTAATATAATCTTTATTATTTTGATTTAATGGTTTTCCATTCCTGCTATGCAGGTTTGAGACTTAAAATAAGACTGACTTAGAATCTAACAGAAACTCTGTGGCCAAAATGTCGACTAAGCGAAACAGTCTATTTGGAAAATAAAATAAAACATCAGCCAGACGCTGATGGGACAAAATTTGAAACGCGCGTGTGGTTTGTTTGCACAATTGCATTCGCGTCAAGTCAAAACAACAACAATGAATGCTCTAAGCATAAGAACGGACAACAACAATGCATGCTTCAAGCATGAGAACGGATGTGCGCGCGGTTTGCATGGAGTTTGCAAGTTCGAAATATGAAACGAAAGGAATTTTTTGGTCACGTTGAGGCGACGTGTCTTAACTACTCCCCCCTTTAAATATCAGACGTCCCCGTCTGATCCATCTCGCGAATGACATTATTAATGGTTATCTTTCGCCGTTTCTTTGCAAGGAAGTAGGCTGCGCAAATTAATAAAATCAGGAAAAATAAGGAAGCAGAGGTGTAAAAGGTTCTTTTTACTCCTGAGTGTAAGTAGGAAATGCTTTCCAGATTTTTAATATTTAATTCGTGTAAGTATTGTAAGGATATGAGAGAGATATGGTCTGTAAGGTTTACAGAATGTGCCATAGGAGTCTCAGGACTTCTGAATGCAGTTTTGCGAAGATTCACGAATTCTGTAGAGTTTACCATTACTTTGTTTTCGAATGTTATCAGAAAGGTGCCCTTCTGAAGAGACTTTGTTTCGCCTTCCAGAAAAATTACGGAGGTTTGATCGTTAATGATAACGATACCATCATTAACCTCCGTGATAAGTGGCGTGCTATGTGCAGAAATTGTACCACAAGAGGCGGTATAATTGTTAAGAAGACTGTTAAGACATGAGCTGTTTTTGCTGTCGAGCAGTTGACAGAATGTAACCACAGACTTTCTTTTACAATTTTTTAGCATTAAATACTTATTGCCGCATTTTGCGACGTCATTGGTTTCAAATGATACAATTTTGTTGTGGTGGACCACTGGATAGATCAATTTTTTTTCGTGAAATTGCTTAATTCTTGGAAATTTAATTAGGAATGTTATTATATTTTCATTTTGTAGTATCTTTAATTTCGAGTTTACAATTATTTCGCTTATACTGATGTTAAAGTCTGACTCAGATTTAAAAATGAAATCGACCTCCGAGCTGTCCAACAGAATGGGATTAATCATTTGCAGTCTTCCCAGAGCTATTGACAATGCAATGTTATCCAATTCTCTAATTATTGCCTTGTTTCTGCCGCTCAGCAGGTCGTACAAGTGTCCAGAATCTATATCGTAAGTTTTTGTTTTATTAAGTAAAATATTAACGGTCCTAGTCAAGTTATTAATCTGTAATTGCATCTCTGTGTTAATGGTTCTCTGGAGGTTACTTGCCGTTATTAGTTCGTTTTGCTTATCGTGTACTCCCGCGAAGTCGTCGTAGTCTGGTGTACCGGCTACATACTTTAGTGCAGTACCGAGAAAGTTAATGCTGCGTGCATGCCTATGATGAATGCGCAGCGCGTCTATTGTCCTCAGTATTTGGTCCAGGTCTGCTTCTAATAACTTTCTCATATGAGATAGTGGCAATAATTCAGTCAACTTCCCCGTTGCCTCCGCTATCACTTCAAAGTCCGTTAAGTTCGTGACATGTGCCAACATTCCGTAGTTCTCAAAAATAGCGACGTTTCCGTCCGAGAGCGGGATATAATGGGAAGAGGAATAATCCAGTATGTTGGCTTGATTGATGAGTGGAAAGGATAGGGATATCAGGATTCTGTAACGAGGAATTGAACGTTATCTTTATGGACTATTTTGTTATCAATTTTAAGGGTGGTGCCTAAATCTTGTTGGACTATCTTTTCAATAAAAACTTTGCTGAACTTATTTCCTAGACGTTTATTAACTTTAACATATACCTTATCCCCGGGTCTATATGTTCTAGCAACTGCCTTTCTATTGTGGAAAGCTAAGTCAGCTTTTTGTTTTTCGATTATTTTTAGTCGGATTTTTTCTTTTAAGTTATCTGGTATTGATTGAATTACATCCACTGGTCTGAGGTTTGTAGTGGAGTGGATTGTTTTGTTGTATTTCATTGTAGCTAGAAGAACAAGTTCCGTGGAATCCTCTATTCCATATTCCATTTTCAAACATCTGGCTATTTCAGTCAGTGTCCCGTGAAATCGTTCTACCTGTCCGTTGGAACCGCTATGCATAGGTGGAGTTGCATGGATATCAGCTCCGAAGTTATTTCTTATGAAAGATCTCACGGTTTCCGAAACTAGAGATTTTTCATTGTCGCAGATAATTGTTTTGGTGTCTTTGTACAGGCTCAGCGCCTCTATAAGGGCCGGCTTAACATCGACTATGGCTCTGGAAGCTATTGGCTTGATAGTGGCAAATTTCGAGAACTTGTCCAAGCAAGTCAAAAAGAATTTTTTATCTGTGTTGTAGATGTCTACATGCAAGATTTCTCCTGGAGAGGAGGGTATTGGTGTTTCACCAATTTCGTATTTTTGGGGATGTCTTCGGTATTTGGCCTCGCGACAAATTTTACAACTTGATACGATTTCTTTAAGTTTTTTTCCTATGTCTGGGAAGTAGTAGTCCTTGAGGACTTGCTTTGTATTTTCTAAAACTGAGCGGTGTGCCCTGTTGTGTTCGGTTGTTAGGAGTTCAGTTTGATCATTAGTGTTAAAAACATCTGTTACGAATTTCTCCGTGTATCGAAATTTTACGGTTGGATAATTTGTTATAAGGGTGTGCTGAATTTGTGCTAAGGTGTGTAAGTCGCAGTAAATTGCGTTTACTATCTGTGGATTTATAGCATCCTTAATTCTATCGAAAATGTCGTCTATTTCTTTGTATGCGATGTAATGGCGAATGCGATTTCTAAAAAGGATTTAATTTCAACTCTTGGTTCTGACTCTTGAGTCAGGATAATTTGATTTTTAAAAGAATTAACTGGGTTCTCCACTGTGGGGATAACTTCCGTGAGGGACATTTCGCTTCCCCAAGCTTGAACTGAGGATGTGGACTTTGAATTTACCATTGAGTTGATGTATTGCCTAGATAGAGCGTCGGCAACCACATTATCTTTGCCGGGCTTATAGAAAAATGTTGGTGAGTACTCCTCGATGAAGGCTCTCCAACGCTTCAATTTAGAATTTGGGTTTTTATCTGACATGGAAAAGGTTAAAGGCTGATGGTCGGTAAAGATATTCAGTTTATTAACTCCGTAAAGGTAGTGTCTTAAATTTTTTAGAGCCCACACAATGGCTAGAAGTTCGCGCTCATTAGTGGCGTAGTTCTCCTCGGTAGGAGACAACGTCCTAGAAATCATAGTGATTGGGCGTCCGTTTTGTGAGAGGACAGCTCCAATCGCATGTGAAGAAGCATCTGTCGTTAAATCGAATGGTTTTTCGAAATTGGGATACAAGAGTAGGACGTCTTCTGAAGACAATATTTCTTTAATTTTGTGAAATGCAAACAAGGCGTCAGTGTCTAAGCTTATTTTAGTGTATCTCGACTGTTGGGTGCTTACATGACCGTTTTCTCCCCGTAGATATCTAGTTAAAGGTTTCGCTATGGCGGCATAGTCTTTTACAAATCTTCTGTAATAGCCGGCCAAGCCTAAAAATGATCTAAGGCCTCTTAAGGTTGAAGGGGCTTCATACTGTAGTATTGTTTCAATTTTCTTTGGGCATGTTTTTATGCCATTAACGGAGACAGTAAACCCTAAATATTCGACTGATGTTTGGAAAAATTTTGATTTTTCAATGGAAACTCTCATGTTTGCATTGTAAAGCTTCTTTAGTATTCTATCAATATCGTACACGTGTTTTTGATCTGAATCGGAAAATATGATTATATCGTCGATATAGACGTGGCAAGATTTGCCGATTTCGTCTCGTAAGACGTCGTCTATAGCACGTTGAAAAACACTGGGTGCATTTTTTAGGCCGAATGGTAAACGACAGAATTCGTATTTACCATTGTTGACACTAAATGCTGTTTTTTCGCGATCACGTTCTGATAGGTTTATCTGGTGAAATCCACTTTTGAGATCTAAAGTAGTGAAAAACTTTGCTTTACCGAGATTCGATAAAATAATTGATGGGTCGGGAATGGGGTATTTATCTGGAATAGTCTTCGCGTTGAGTTTAGTATAGTCGAAAACAAGACGTTTGTTTGGTTTCCCATTTTCGTCAAGTCCCTTTTTATCGACAACCCAGACTGGGCTATTATAAGGAGATCGGGATGGTCTTATTATACCATTTTTTAGGAGCTCTTGAACTTCCTTGTTCACAAAGTCAATCATATGAATAGGGTAGGACTGATACCTCGAGTAAATGGGCTCTTGGTCCTTTGTCCTAATTGTTGCGGATATTTTAGTGTTGAAGGGTAGAGATTCGTTTGGAGTGGCGAAGACTCCGAAATTTCCGTTGATTTTTTTGAAAAATATTTCCTCGATATTCTTTGGAATTGCTGCAGTTTCTAATATGGGATTCACTGCATCTAGTTTGAAGTATTTTAATTTTTCTCGCCCATTCTCAAAATTGATTATGTCATTTTCTGTATCGATGACTCCTTTAATGCTTTTCAAAAAGTCGAATCCTATAATTCCATGAAACAGAGATAGGTTAGGGAGAATAAAGAATGTGTCGGTTCTGCCGAGAACGTTAACCAATGTTTTACGGTCAATAATGTCGGCACCGTGAATAGACTTAACTTGGAATGGTTTGTTTAGTTTTTTAATATTTTTTAAACCGCGAATATCCGTGATGTAGCTTTTTGAAGCTCCTGTATCGATAAGAAGTTTTATAGTCCTACCGCCTACTACTCGTTCGATATAAGGGAGGACGGATCGTCCCCTAAAAAATTAACTTCATCCTCACATGGCAAGTCTGCGGAAGGTTGGTATTCTGTTGGGTCTTGATTAACTGATTGGTCTGAATATTCCTGAAAACTTTGAACTTTTTCTGAAACTTGGTCCTGTTGGATTTGTTGTTCGAGGTGATTGATTCTTTGAATCTTATTTGGAATTTGTTTGTCAGATATTGCTCTCTTTTGGTTCTGGAAATTATTTGTACGCACAGTTCGCATGCTTACGTCGGTGTCAATTTGCTGCGGTGTTGGGAAAGGGTTAGTGGCCTGTTGATTTGCGGTTGGAGCGGTGTTTGGCATGAAAGCACGAAGGTTTGAACGTGGTTGATAGTTGGGGTTTGGACTATTAAAACGTTGTGACTGATTTGACATTTGTTGAGGGCGATTTTGGAAAAATGGCGTATTTGGTTGCATAAAAGGGCTTAAAGGTGCATTAGGGAAATTGTATTGCTGATTATTAGGATTTTGTCTGATGCTTCCTGGGTTTGCTCTAAGAAGTGGCTGAGCCGAAAGGGTTGGCAGGGCCCTGTTTAAGCCGTTATTGTAAATGGAAGCAAAATGATACCGGTTTTGGTTGGTTTCCAATTCCTGAGCCAAAGCCAAAGCCGAAGGCAAGTCCGCTGGCTTACATGAGAAAAGCGTGTCACAAAGAGGTCTTTTTAGTCCTGAAATAAAAACTCGTAGGGCATCTAGTCGATACTTTTGGTTTAGTGACTGAATGAGCGAAGCGTCTCCCTCATAGGACATTGTTACCTTGTTAACAATAGCGGTCAATTTTCTTTCAACTTCGTCGTAATATTGAACTATAGTTTTCTGTCCTTGCCTGAGCGTTGAAAGTTCCTGCTCTAATGTGAAAATTGATTTTTTATCCGAGTACGTAAAGTCTAGCCTCGCTATAATTGCTTGAAAATTTAAAACTGTATTGTATGCGCTTAATGTAGCGTCCGCGGTGCCAGTAATTTTGTTTCTTAAAATGGCCACAGCCTGATAGTATTTTGAGCTTCCTGTGTAAGGTTCAAATAGCTTGTGCGCTGTAATGGCGGCTTGACGCCAAGAAACGTATCTAGAGGAGTCGCCCTTAAATTCGGGGACAGACTTCACAATGTCTAGTGTCTCTTCACATAGTATGTTTGACACGATTTGTATTTCTTTGTATTCTTCTACAGTAGAGGTTGGTTGCAAATTATTGATTTGTCTAGTCAAATCATCTATGGTTGATTGAAATTCTTGCTTGGTCGCTTGGATTGCCTGCTGAATGGCAGTGTCTAGAAGTATTTTTAGGTTTGCAGCGTCCATTGCGCTTCCACTACTTTTCGCTTTACTTTCTGAAATTGACAAACCCCGTAGTCTTGTTAAAAGTTCGTCTGTTTTCCTGTGCGCCTCCCCTATGTCTTGCATTTAATTCAGAGGGAAAAACAATAATTTCGTTAATCTTGGGAAAACAGCAAAGATCTATCGGTTTCGGAAGCAATTTCTCTCCAAATCTGGTATTAACTTGTAAAAATCCTCACATTGATTTCTTATAAATAAATTTCACTTTTTCATAATTCAGTAGAATTTACTTAAATAAATTAATGAAATTCAATAAAACCTTCACATTAGTTTTTTCTTAAAAGCAAAATTCACACTTTTTTATATAATTCCGTAGAATTTACTTAAATAACTTCGTGACATTAATTTATTCAAAAACAGAATTTATAGTTCTGAAAAATTTACTTAAATAACTTTTTTTTAAATCAGTTGCTTCAAAAACAAAATTCACTTTTTGTAATTCTGTAAGATTTACTTAAATAATTTTGGGAAATTCACAATCTTTATCGTTAATTAAAAGAGACAAGAATATCTTAAACTTTAACTTACATAAAAATGAACATTTTGGTGATTTTGAATCGGTGTTATGCTTCCTTTGCTGTGCTAAAAAGTTGACAATCGGCAGCTTGTCTTTGTTGTTCCTTTTCCTCAAAAATCTTTCGACGTTCTTAGTTTCGTATGATGGTTTTTTGATGGCTCGTTCTTTTTTTGGAAGTGCCACAAATTTGATAATTTGTTATTTTAAATCAAAAAATTTTGACGTTTTTACGATAATTGTGTATGATAGTTTTTTGGTGGTTCGCTTTTTTCTCTTTTTAAAGTGTTATAAATTTGGTAATTTGTTATTTTAATTCAAAATTCTTTCCACGTTTTTATAATAGTTTTTTGTTTTTATATATTTTTTCCCTATGAGAAACTGGTTGATTTCTTTTTTTTTTTTTTTAAATTTCGCGATTTCCTTTATAAGGAATTTTATTTACGCACTTTATTTAATTTTACGTTGGGCGCCAGTGAACAAAATACAAATTAAATCTTTTTAATTATTCCATTTATTAAACTCAACGGTCTACCGTACAAATTCACTTAACAATTTAATATAATCTTTATTATTTTGATTTAATGGTTTTCCATTCCTGCTATGCAGGTTTGAGACTTAAAATAAGACTGACTTAGAATCTAACAGAAACTCTGTGGCCAAAATGTCGACTAAGCGAAACAGTCTATTTGGAAAATAAAATAAAACATCAGCCAGACGCTGATGGGACAAAATTTGAAACGCGCGTGTGGTTTGTTTGCACAATTGCATTCGCGTCAAGTCAAAACAACAACAATGAATGCTCTAAGCATAAGAACGGACAACAACAATGCATGCTTCAAGCATGAGAACGGATGTGCGCGCGGTTTGCATGGAGTTTGCAAGTTCGAAATATGAAACGAAAGGAATTTTTTGGTCACGTTGAGGCGACGTGTCTTAACTTACCTATTAAGTAGCTTTTCAATTTCATATTTTTGTTCTTTATTTAAATGGTTCAGGTTGAATAAAGGTTCATTAGTTGCTTCTAAGGTACGTATTTCGTCTGCAATGTAAGGAAATTTTCTATTTTTGAATAACAATGTTTGATTATTAATGGTCAGAATCTCATTCTCTAAGTCAACCTTAGTATTAAGGGGTACTAGAAAATTTACTCCGACTATAGCATCACATTTGCAACCAGTAAAATTAGCGACCTTCCAGGAGAAGGTTCCTGAGACATTAAATTCTCTAGGTATTGGTGTAATGATCCAGGTTGATATTTGGGTAAGCCCATTTATAGTCCTATACCAAAGTGTATTTGGCAAGGGTTCTTCTTTAAAAGTGGTAAAAATATTTGGTTCACGATACTAGTGTCTGACCCCGTATCGATCAAACATGTAAGTTTAGTTTTTTCTATAGTAATATCTACTAGCGGTAATTTTGGTGTGGAGGCCCTGGGGCAAAATTTACATAATTTACCACTACATTTCCTACTTCCATGAGCTCAAGGCTTGAACTTCGAGTGTTATTGCGATTGTCACTATTTTGTGAAATTCCTGTATTTCTACTTTGGCCTGAATTATTGTAGTAAGGTTGGGGCTGACTTAAATATTGACAAAAATTGTCAGAATGAGTTTGGGTAGTCTTTAAATTACTAGTATTGTTTGAAAAATTGCTATAATTATGCTAATTTGGACCATTTCTATAATTAAAGCGATTCTGGTCAGGCCTTGAAAATCCCGAATTAGTTCTTAAATTATTGTTAGCTTGGTGCTGGTCAGGTCTGTTATTATTGCTATTTTGTAATTGTTTAAAACGGTAGTTTTGATTATCGCTTTGCTTTTCAGTATAGTTATTTGAATTATAGTGCCGAGAGTTTTGTATTTTATTTTGAGAATAGTTAAAATTATCAGTATATTTTTGATTGTAATTATTATGACTACCTTTGTTGTTATTAAAAATTTTATGATTTAAATCAATAGTTCTATAGTCATCTAGAAGCTTAAATTTGTTAAATTTATCAAATATTTCTTTAATTGTTTTTTCATTGTCGATATGGGCTCGAAATTGGCCATCGATTTTTTCTAATAGTAATTCAACTAGGTCTCTGTCAACGTTATTTGGACTATATATAGTTGGTTTATTTTCGTTAAATTCGTATATCTCGTTTATTTCATACTTAGATTTTAAAAATATATCTAGAAGTTCTCTAAGATTTCTAACCTTTATAATTCTGCAGAAGTTGAAAATCTCTGCATAAGATTTGGTTGGCCGGAACTGTTGTTTTAAATTCTTTTTAGCATCTTCCCAAGATGGATTGTTTCCTAGTTGTCTTATGCAACTGCCTGCCTCTCCGAGTAACTTCTCGTTGATAACAATTTGATTTCCATATTCGTATAGTTGCTGGTTGGTGCCGCATAGGTTTATTACTTGTTCCACACATTTTATAAATGCTGTCAAATGGTGTCCCGTTCCAAAAGGTTTTAGCTGCCTGAATTGTTCGATGATGTATTTTGGGCTCCATGTAAATATTCCTTGCTGTTGTTGATTTTGCTGGCTTTGTTGATTTTGTAACTGAATATTTTGCAGCTCTATTTGTTGATTTTGTAGCTGCACCGTTGCTTCCTGCTGCTTCAGTACGGCTTCTAAATGTTCTATCCTTTGCCTAAATTGTTCTTCGGCTGCCATTTCTTCGTAATTAATGTTTCTGTTTGCGTCGTACTTATCGCGTTTTTCACTCATAAATGTTATTTTTGAACTTATTGGATTACTATTTAGATTTATTAACGATAGTCTCTTTAGAGCCAGATTTAAGTTATTTGTAAAGTTCACTTTTTTTTCTTTTAGAGAAATTGTAATTATCACCGAATTTACACAAACTTTCCGAAAAATGGTCTCTTCAGAGCCAAATTTAAGTGTCCGTGCAAGTAATTTCTAAGAACCGACTGCGCCAGTTATAGTGTTAAATTAAAACTAGAATGTTTTCAATTCGAACTCTTCTCTGTCTTTATTACACCACTTCGATCTTAAGACTAACTTAAAATATTTTCTCTACTCTATTTTACTATTCAAATTCGGTTGGCCTTGAAGTGCAAATCATGCCACCAAGCATACTTTGCGTTTGGAGCCTTAACTGCACTTGAGACCATCCGCTATGCAATAACAAAAACTAGGCGATAACGTTATTGCATAGAATGTGAACATTTAAACTAACGCAACTTGTTTACACACACATACATTTGCTGCTGTTTTCTACATTAAATAAAATAATATTATTTTATGATCGCAGTTCGGTGCATGCAAAAATGCGCCGAATCAGCGTCTTTACTTATTTTAATAAATGTGAGGGATCGGGTTGCGTTGGGGACGTAACTTGCGTCTTGTCAATTTAAGCTGTCGCTCATAGCTATGCTACCCTTGAGTCCCAAATCAAACACTGATAAAACTTCAAATGGCCCTAACTTCTATACGGTCTGTCCTACACCTATCAAAGTTTGCAACAATCAAATGCTTGTAACTTTTTATGGGAACGTCATAAAACCTTGAAATTTTGTTGCAATAAAGTACTTGTGGGTCTTGTCAATAAGCTGTCGCTCATAGCTATGCTACCCTTGAGTCCCAAATCAAACACTGATAAAACTTCAAATGGCCCTAAATTCTATACGGTGCGTACTATATCTATCAAAGATTGAAACAATCAAATGCTTCTTACTTTTTACTGGAGCGTCATAAAACCTTGAAATTTTGTGATAATAAATTACTCGTGCCTCTTGTTAAATTAAGCAATCGCTCATAGCTATTCTACCCTTGAGTCCCAAATCAAACACTGATAAAACTTCAAATGGCTCTAACTTCTATACAGTGGGTCCTTTACCTATCAGAGTTTGCAACAATCAAATGCTTGTAACTTTTTACTGGAGCGTAATAAAATCTTGAAATTTTGTGACAATAAAGAACTCGTGGTTCTTGTCAATTTAAGCTATTGCTTATAGCTATGCTACCATGGAGTCTCATATCAAACACTGATAAAACTTCAAATAGCCCAAATTTCTGTACGGTGCGTTCTACACCTATCAAAGTTTGCAACAATCAAATGCTTGTAAATTTTTACTGGTGCGTCATAAAACTTTGAAATTTTGTGACAATAAAGTACTCGTGCGTCTTGTCAATTTAAACTGTCGCTCATAGCTATGCTACCACTGATTCTCAAATGAAACACCGATAAAACTTCAAATGGCTCTAATCTCTATACTTTGCGTCCTATACCTATCAAAGTTTGCAACATTGAAATGCTTGTAACTTTTTACTAGAGCGTCATAAAATCGTGAAATTTTGTGACAATAAAGTACTCGAGCCTCTTGTCAATTAAAATTATCGCTCATAGCTATGCTACCCTTGAGTCCCAAATGAAACGCTGATAAAACTTCAAATGGCCCTAACTTCTATAATTTGCGTCCTACACCTATCAAAGTTTGCAACAATCAAATGCTGGTAAGTTTTTACTGGAGCGTCATAAAATCTTGAAATTTTGTGACAATGAAGTACTCGAGCCTCTTATCAATTTAAGCTTTCGCTCATAGCTATGCTACCACTGAGTCCCAAATGAAACACCGTTAAAACTTAAAATGGTTCTAATTTCTATACTGTGCGTCCTATACCTATCAAAGTTTGCAACAATCAAATGCTTGTAAGTTTTTACTGGAGCGTCATAAAATCTTGAAATTTTGTGACAATAAAGTACTCGTGCCTCTTGTCACTTTACGCTACCGCTCATAGCTAGGCTACCCTTGAGTTCCAAATCAAACACTGATAAATCTTCAAATGGCCCGAACTTCTATACGGTGCGTCCTATACCTATCATAGTTTGCAGCAATGAAATGCTTGTAACTTTTTACTGGAGCGTAATAAAATCTTGAAATTTTGTGACATTGAAGTACTCGTGCCTCTTGTCACATTTCGCTATCGCTCATAGCTATGCTACCCTTGATTCCCAAATAAATCACTGATAAAGCTTCAAATGGCCCTAACTTCTATACGGTGCGGCCTGCACCTATCAAAGTATGCCGCAATCAAATGCTTGTAACTTTTTACTAGAGCGTCATAAAATCTTGAAATTTTGTGACAATAAAGTACTCGTGCCTCTTATAAATTTAAGCTATCGCTCATAGCTATGCTACCCTTGATTCCCAAATAAATCACTGATAAAACTTCAAATGGCCCTAACTTCTATACGGTACGTCCTACACCTATCAAAGTTTGAAACAATCAAATGCTTTTAACACTTTACTGGAGCGTTCTCCACCTATCAAAGTTGCAACAATCAAATGCTTGTAACTTTTTACTGGATCGTCATAAAACCTTGAAATTTTGTGACAATAAAGTACTCGTGCCTCTTGTCACTTTTCTCTATCGCTCATAGCTATGCTACCCTTGATTCCCAAATAAATCACTGATAAAACTTCAAATGGCCCTAACTTCTATACGGTGCGTCCTATACCTATCAAAGTTTGCAGCAATGAAATGCTTGTAACTTTTTACTGGAGCGTAATAAAATCTTGAAATTTTGTGACATTGAAGTACTTGTGCCTCTTGTCTCTTTAAGCTATCGCTCATATCAATGCTACCCTTGAGTCGAAAATAAAACACTGATAAAACTTCAAATGTCTCTAACTTCTATACGGTGCGGCCTGCACCTATCAAAGTATGCCGCAATCAAATGCTTGTAACTTTTTACTGGAGCGTCATAAAATCTTGAAATTTTGTGACAATAAAGTACTCGTGCCTCTTATCAATTTAAGCTATCGCTCATAGCTATGCTACCCTTGAATCCCAAATCAAACACTGATAAAACTTCAAATGACCCTAAACTCTATACGGTGCGTACTATACCTATCAAAGTTTGAAACAATCAAATGCTTTTAACACTTTACTGGAGCGTTCTCCACCTATCAAAGTTGCAACAATCAAATGCTTCTTACTTTTTACTGGAGCGTCATAAAATCATGAAATTTTGTGATAATAAATTACTCGTGCCTCTTGTAAATTTAAGCTATCGCTCATAGCTATTCTACCCTTGAGTCCCAAATCAAACACTGATAAAACTTCAAATGGCCCTAACTTCTATACAGTGTGTCCTTTACCTATCAGAGTTTGCAACAATCAAATGCTTGTAAGTTTTTACTGGAGCGTCATAAAATCTTGAAATTTTGTGACAATAAAGTACTCGTGCCTCTTGTCACTTTACGCTACCGCTCATAGCTAGGCTACCCTTGATTCCCAACTAAAACACTGACAAAACTTCAAATGGCCCTAACTTCTATACGGTGTGTGCTATACCTAACAAAGTTTGCAACAATCAAATGCGTGTAACTTTTTACTGGAGCGTCATAAAGCCTTGAAATTTTGTGACAATAAAGTACTCGTTCGTCTTGTCAATTTAAGCTGTCGCTCATAGCTATTCTACCCTTGAGTCCCAAATCAAACACTGATAAAACTTCAAATGGCTCTAACTTCTATACAGTGGGTCCTTTACCTATCAGAGTTTGCAACTATCAAATGCTTGTAACTTTTTACTGGAGCGTAATAAAATCTTGAAAATTTTGTGACAATAAAGTACTCGTGCCTCTTGCAATTTAAGCTATCGTTCATAGCTATGCTACCCTTGATTCCCAAATCAAACACTGATAAAACTTCAAATGGCCCTAACTTCTATACAGTGTGTCCTTTACCTATCAGAGTTTGCAACAATCAAATGCTTGTAAGTTTTTACTGGAGCGTCATAAAATCTTGAAATTTTGTGACAATAAAGAACTCGTGGTTCTTGTCAATTTAAGCTATCGCTTATAGCTATGCTACCATGGAGTCTCATATCAAACACTGATAAAACTTCATATAGCCCAAATTTCTGTACGGTGCGTTCTACACCTATCAAAGTTTGCAACAATCAAATGCTTGTAAATTTTTACTGGTGCGTCATAAAACTTTGAAATTTTGTGACAATGAAGTACTCGAGCCTCTTATCAATTTAAGCTTTCGCTCATAGCTATGCTACCACTGAGTCCCAAATAAAACACCGTTAAAACTTAAAATGGCTCTAATTTCTATACTGTGCGTCCTATACCTATCAAAGTTTGCAACATTGAAATGCTTGTAACTTTTTACTAGAGCGTTGAAATTTTGTGACAATAAAGTACTCGTGCCTCTTGTCACTTTACGGTATCGTTCATAGCTATGCTACCCTTGATTCCCAAATAAAACACTGATAAAACTTCAAATGGCCCTAACTTCTATACGGTGTGTCCTATACCTATCAAAGTTTGAAACAATCATATGCTTGTAACTTTTTACTGGAGCGTCATAAAATCTTGAAAATTTTGTGACAATAAAGTACTCGTGCCTCTTGTCAATTTAAGCTATCGTTCATAGCTATGCTACCCTTGATTCCCAAATAAAACACTGATAAAACTTCAAATGGCCCTAACTTCTATACGGTGTGTCCTATACCTATCAAAGTTTGAAACAATCATATGCTTGTAACTTTTTACTGGAGCGTCATAAAATCTTGAAAATTTTGTGACAATAAAGTACTCGTGCCTCTTGTCAATTTAAGCTATCGCTCATAGCTAAGCTACCCTTGAGTTCCAAATCAAACACTGATAAATCTTCAAATGGCCCGAACTTCTATACGGTGCGTCCTATACCTATCAAAGTTTGCAGCAATGAAATGCTTGTAACTTTTTACTGGAGCGTAATAAAATCTTGACATTTTGTGACATTGAAGTACTCGTGCCTCTTGTCACTTTTCGTTATCGCTCATAGCTATGCTACCCTTGATTCCCAAATAAATCACTGATAAAACTTCAAATGGCCCTAACTTCTATACGGTGCGGCCTGCACCTATCAAAGTATGCCGCAATCAAATGCTTGTAACTTTTTACTAGAGCGTCATAAAATCTTGAAATTTTGTGACAATAAAGTACTCGTGCCTCTTATCAATTTAAGCTATCGCTCATAGCTATGCTACCCTTGATTCCCAAATAAATCACTGATAAAACTTCAAATGGCCCTAACTTCTATACGGTACGTCCTACACCTATCAAAGTTTGAAACAATCAAATGCTTTTAACACTTTACTGGAGCGTTCTCCACCTATCAAAGTTGCAACAATCAAATGCTTGTAACTTTTTACTGGAGCGTCATAAAACCTTGAAATTTTGTGACAATAAAGTACTCGTGCCTCTTGTCACTTTTCGCTATCGCTCATAGCTATGCTACCCTTGATTCCCAAATAAATCACTGATAAAACTTCAAATGGCCCTAACTTCTATACGGTGCGTCCTATACCTATCAAAGTTTGCAGCAATGAAATGCTTGTAACTTTTTACTGGAGCGTAATAAAATCTTGAAATTTTGTGACATTGAAGTACTTGTGCCTCTTGTCTCTTTAAGCTATCGCTCATATCAATGCTACCCTTGAGTCGAAAATAAAACACTGATAAAACTTCAAATGTCTCTAACTTCTATACGGTGCGGCCTGCACCTATCAAAGTTTGCAACAATCAAATGCTTCTTACTTTTTACTGGAGCGTCAAAAAATCATAAAATTTTGTGATAATAAATTACTCGTGCCTCTTGTAAATTTAAGCTATCGCTCATAGCTATTCTACCCTTGAGTCCCAAATCAAACACTGATAAAACTTCAAATGGCCCTAACTTCTATACAGTGTGTCCTTTACCTATCAGAGTTTGCAACAATCAAATGCTTGTAAGTTTTTACTGGAGCGTCATAAAATCTTGAAATTTTGTGACAATAAAGTACTCGTGCCTCTTGTCACTTTACGCTACCGCTCATAGCTAGGCTACCCTTGATTCCCAACTAAAACACTGACAAAACTTCAAATGGCCCTAACTTCTATACGGTGTGTGCTATACCTAACAAAGTTTGCAACAATCAAATGCGTGTAACTTTTTACTGGAGCGTCATAAAGCCTTGAAATTTTGTGACAATAAAGTACTCGTTCGTCTTGTCAATTTAAGCTGTCGTTCATAGCTATGCTACCTTTGAGTCCCAAATCAAACTCTGATAAATCTTCAAATGGCCCGAACTTTTATACGGTGCGTCCTACACCTATCAAAGTTTGCAACAATCAAATGCTTGTAACTTTTTACTGGAGCGTCATAAAATATTAAAATTTTGAGACAATATAGTGCTCGTGCCTTTTATCAATTTAAGCTATCGCTCATTGCTATGCTACCCTTGAGTCCCAAATCCAACACTAATAAAACTTCAAAGGGAACTAACTTCTATACTGTGCGTCCTATATCTATCAAAGTTTGCAATAATCAAATGTTTTTAACTTTTTACTGGACCGTCATAAAATCTGGATATATTGTGACAATAAAGTATTCGTGCCTCTTGTCAATTAAAGTTATCGCTCATAGCTATGCTACCCTTGAGTCCCAAATCAAACTCTGATAAAACTTCAAATGACCCTAACTTCTATACGGTGCGTCCTACACCTATCAAAGTGTGCCACAATCAAATGATTTTAACACTTTACTGGAGCGTTCTACACCTATCAAAGTTGCAACAATCAAATGCTTGTAACTTTTTACTGGAGCGTCAAAGAATATTGAAATTTTGTGACAATAAAGTCCACGTGCCTCTTGTTAATTTAAGCTATCGCTCATAGCTATGCTACCCTTGAGTCCCAAAATCAAACACTGATAAAACTTCAAATGGCCCTAGCTTCTATACGGTCTGTCCTACACCTATCAAAGTTTGCAACAATCAAGTGCTTGTAACTTTTAACGGGAGCGTCATAAAACCTTGAAATTTTGTGGCAATAAACTACTCGTGGGTCTTGTCAATTTAAGCTGTCGCTCATAGCTATGCTACCATTGAGTCCCATATGAAACACTGATAAAACTTCACATGGCCCTAATTTCTATACTGTGCGTCCTATACCTATCAAAGTTTGCAACAATCAAATGCTTGTAACTTTTTACTGGAGCGTCATAAAACCTTGAAATTTTGTGACAATAAAGTACTCGTGCCTCTTGTCACTTTACGCTACCGCTCATAGCTATGCTACCCTTGATTCCCAAATAAATCACTGATAAAACTTCAAATGGCCCTAACTTCTATACGGTACGTCCTACACCTATCAAAGTTTGAAACAATCAAATGCTTTTAACACTTTACTGGAGCGTTCTCCACCTATCAAAGTTGCAACAATCAAATGCTTGTAACTTTTTACTGGAGCGTCATAAAACCTTGAAATTTTGTGACAATAAAGTACTCGTGCCTCTTGTCACTTTTCGCTATCGCTCATAGCTATGCTACCCTTGATTCCCAAATAAAACACTGATAAAACTTCAAATGGCCCTAACTTCTATACGGTGCGTCCTATACCTATCAAAGTTTGCAGCAATGAAATGCTTGTAACTTTTTACTGGAGCGTAATAAAATCTTGAAATTTTGTGACATTGAAGTACTTGTGCCTCTTGTCTCTTTAAGCTATCGCTCATATCAATGCTACCCTTGAGTCGAAAATAAAACACTGATAAAACTTCAAATGTCTCTAACTTCTATACGGTGCGGCCTGCACCTATCAAAGTTTGCCGCAATCAAATGCTTGTAACTTTTTACTGGAGCGTCATAAAATCTTGAAATTTTGTGACAATAAAGTACTCGTGCCTCTTATCAATTTAAGCTATCGCTCATAGCTATGCTACCCTTGAATCCCAAATCAAACACTGATAAAACTTCAAATGACCCTAAACTCTATACGGTGCGTACTATACCTATCAAAGTTTGCAACAATCAAATGCTTCTTACTTTTTACTGGAGCGTCATAAAATCATGAAATTTTGTGATAATAAATTACTCGTGCCTCTTGTAAATTTAAGCTATCGCTCATAGCTATTCTACCCTTGAGTCCCAAATCAAACACTGATAAAACTTCAAATGGCCCTAACTTCTATACAGTGTGTCCTTTACCTATCAGAGTTTGCAACAATCAAATGCTTGTAAGTTTTTACTGGAGCGTCATAAAATCTTGAAATTTTGTGACAATAAAGTACTCGTGCCTCTTGTCACTTTACGCTACCGCTCATAGCTAGGCTACCCTTGATTCCCAACTAAAACACTGACAAAACTTCAAATGGCCCTAACTTCTATACGGTGTGTGCTATACCTAACAAAGTTTGCAACAATCAAATGCGTGTAACTTTTTACTGGAGCGTCATAAAGCCTTGAAATTTTGTGACAATAAAGTACTCGTTCGTCTTGTCAATTTAAGCTGTCGTTCATAGCTATGCTACCTTTGAGTCCCAAATCAAACTCTGATAAATCTTCAAATGGCCCGAACTTTTGTACGGTGCGTCCTATACCTATCAAAGTTTGCAACAATCAAATGCTTGTAACTTTTTACTGGAGCGTCATAACACCTCGAATATTTGAGACAGTAAAGTGCTGGTGCCCTTTATCAATTTAAGCTATCGCTCATTGCTATGCTACCCTTGAGTCCCAAATCCAACACTAATAAAACTTCAAAGGGAACTAACTTCTATACTGTGCGTCCTATATCTATCAAAGTTTGCAATAATCAAATGTTTTTAACTTTTTACTGGACCGTCATAAAATCTGGATATATTGTGACAATAAAGTATTCGTGCCTCTTGGCAATTAAAGTTATCGCTCATAGCTATGCTACCCTTGAGTCCCAAATCAAACTCTGATAAAACTTCAAATGACCCTAACTTCTATACGGTGCGTCCTACACCTATCAAAGTGTGCCACAATCAAATGATTTTAACACTTTACTGGAGCGTTCTACACCTATCAAAGTTGCAACAATCAAATGCTTGTAACTTTTTACTGGAGCGTCAAAGAATATTGAAATTTTGTGACAATAAAGTCCACGTGCCTCTTGTTAATTTAAGCTATCGCTCATAGCTATGCTACCCTTGAGTCCCAAAATCAAACACTGATAAAACTTCAAATGGCCCTAGCTTCTATACGGTCTGTCCTACACCTATCAAAGTTTGCAACAATCAAGTGCTTGTAACTTTTAACGGGAGCGTCATAAAACCTTGAAATTTTGTGGCAATAAACTACTCGTGGGTCTTGTCAATTTAAGCTGTCGCTCATAGCTATGCTCCCATTGAGTCCCATATGAAACACTGATAAAACTTCACATGGCCCTAATTTCTATACTGTGCGTCCTATACCTATCAAAGTTTGCAACAATCAAATGCTTGTAACTTTTTACTGGAGCGTCATAAAACCTTGAAATTTTGTGACAATAAAGTACTCGTGCCTCTTGTCACTTTACGCTACCGCTCATAGCTATGCTACCCTTGATTCCCAAATAAATCACTGATAAAACTTCAAATGGCCCTAACTTCTATACGGTACGTCCTACACCTATCAAAGTTTGAAACAATCAAATGCTTTTAACACTTTACTGGAGCGTTCTCCACCTATCAAAGTTGCAACAATCAAATGCTTGTAACTTTTTACTGGAGCGTCATAAAACCTTGAAATTTTGTGACAATAAAGTACTCGTGCCTCTTGTCACTTTTCGCTATCGCTCATAGCTATGCTACCCTTGAGTCCCAAATAAATCACTGATAAAACTTCAAATGGCCCTAACTTCTATACGGTGCGTCCTATACCTATCAAAGTTTGCAGCAATGAAATGCTTGTAACTTTTTACTGGAGCGTAATAAAATCTTGAAATTTTGTGACATTGAAGTACTTGTGCCTCTTGTCTCTTTAAGCTATCGCTCATATCAATGCTACCCTTGAGTCGAAAATAAAACACTGATAAAACTTCAAATGTCTCTAACTTCTATACGGTGCGGCCTGCACCTATCAAAGTTTGCGGCAATCAAATGCTTGTAACTTTTTACTGGAGCGTCATAAAATCTTGAAATTTTGTGACAATAAAGTACTCGTGCCTCTTATCAATTTAAGCTATCGCTCATAGCTATGCTACCCTTGAATCCCAAATCAAACACTGATAAAACTTCAAATGACCCTAAACTCTATACGGTGCGTACTATACCTATCAAAGTTTGCAACAATCAAATGCTTCTTACTTTTTACTGGAGCGTCATAAAATCATGAAATTTTGTGATAATAAATTACTCGTGCCTCTTGTAAATTTAAGCTATCGCTCATAGCTATTCTACCCTTGAGTCCCAAATCAAACACTGATAAAACTTCAAATGGCCCTAACTTCTATACAGTGTGTCCTTTACCTATCAGAGTTTGCAACAATCAAATGCTTGTAAGTTTTTACTGGAGCGTCATAAAATCTTGAAATTTTGTGACAATAAAGTACTCGTGCCTCTTGTCACTTTACGCTACCGCTCATAGCTAGGCTACCCTTGATTCCCAACTAAAACACTGACAAAACTTCAAATGGCCCTAACTTCTATACGGTGTGTGCTATACCTAACAAAGTTTGCAACAATCAAATGCGTGTAACTTTTTACTGGAGCGTCATAAAGCCTTGAAATTTTGTGACAATAAAGTACTCGTTCGTCTTGTCAATTTAAGCTGTCGTTCATAGCTATGCTACCTTTGAGTCCCAAATCAAACTCTGATAAATCTTCAAATGGCCCGAACTTTTATACGGTGCGTCCTACACCTATCAAAGTTTGCAACAATCAAATGCTTGTAACTTTTTACTGGAGCGTCATAAAATATTAAAATTTTGAGACAATATAGTGCTCGTGCCTTTTATCAATTTAAGCTATCGCTCATTGCTATGCTACCCTTGAGTCCCAAATCCAACACTAATAAAACTTCAAAGGGAACTAACTTCTATACTGTGCGTCCTATATCTATCAAAGTTTGCAATAATCAAATGTTTTTAACTTTTTACTGGACCGTCATAAAATCTGGATATATTGTGACAATAAAGTATTCGTGCCTCTTGGCAATTAAAGTTATCGCTCATAGCTATGCTACCCTTGAGTCCCAAATCAAACTCTGATAAAACTTCAAATGACCCTAACTTCTATACGGTGCGTCCTACACCTATCAAAGTGTGCCACAATCAAATGCTTTTAACACTTTACTGGAACGTTCTACACCTATCAAAGTTGCAACAATCAAATGCTTGTAACTTTTTACTGGAGCGTCAAAGAATATTGAAATTTTGTGACAATAAAGTCCACGTGCCTCTTGTCAATTTAAGCTATCGCTCATAGCTATGCTACCCTTGAGTCCCAAAATCAAACACTGATAAAACTTCAAATGGCCCTAGCTTCTATACGGTCTGTCCTACACCTATCAAAGCTTGCAACAATCAAATGCTTGTAACTTTTAACGGGAGCGTCATAAAACCTTGAAATTTTGTGGCAATAAAGTACTCGTGGGTCTTGTCAATTTAAGCTGTCGCTCATAGCTATGCTACCATTGAGTCCCATATGAAACACTGATAAAACTTCACATGGCCCTAATTTCTATACTGTGCGTCCTATACCTATCAAAGTTTGCAACAATCAAATGCTTGTAACTTTTTACTGGAGCGCCATAAAACCTTGAAATTTTGTGACAATAAAGTACTCGTGCCGCTTGTCACTTTACGCTACCGCTCATAGCTATGCTACCATTGATTCCCAACTAAAACACTGATAAGACTTCAAATGGCCCTAACTTCTATACGGTGTGTCCTATACCTAACAAAGTGTGCAACAATCAAATGCGTGTAACTTTTTACTGGAGCGTCATAAAGCCTTCAAATTTTGTGACAATAAAGTACTCGTGCGTCTTGTCAATTTAAGCTGTCGTTCATAGCTATGCTACCCTTGACTCCCAAAATCAAACACTGATAAAACTTCAAATGACCCTAACTTCTATACGGTCTGTCCTATAGCTATCAAAGTTTGCAACAATCAAATGCTTGTAACTTTTTACGGGAGCGTCATAAAACCTTGAAATTTTGTGACAATAAAGTACTCGTGGGTCTTGTCAATTAAAGTTATCGCTCATTGCTATTCTACCCTTGAGTCCCAAATCCAAAACTAATAAAACTTCAAATGGCCCTAACTTCTATACTGTGCGTCCTATATCTATCAAAGTTTGCAATGATCAAATGTTTGTTACTTTTTACTGGAGCGTCATAAAATCTGGAAATATTGTGACAATAAAGTACTGGTGCCTCTTTTCAATTAAAGTTATCGCTCATAGCTATGCTACCCTTGAGTCCCAAATCAAACTCTGATAAGACTTCAAATGACCCTAACTTCTATACGGTGCGTCCTACACCTATCAAAGTTTGCCAGAATCAAATGCTTTTAACACTTTACTGGAGCGTTCTACACCTATCAAAGTTGCAACAATCAAATGCTTGTAACTTTTTACTGGAGCGTCATAGAATATTGAAATTTTGTGACAATAAAGTCCTCGTGCCTCTTGTCAATTTAAGCTATCGCTCATAGCTATGCTACCCTTGAGTCACAAATCAAACTCTGATAAAACTTCAAATAGCCCTAATTTCTGTACGGTGCGTCTTATACCTATCAAAGTTTGCAACACCCAAATGCTTGTAACTTTTTACTGGACCGTCATAAAACCTTGAAATTTTGTGACAATAAAGTACTCGTGCCTCTTGTCACTTTACGCTATCGCTCGAAGCTATGCTACCCTTGATTCCCAACTAAAACACTGATAAAACTTAAAATGGCCCTAACTTCTATACGGTGTCCTATACCTAACAAAGTTTGCAACAATCAAATGCGTGTAACTTTTTACTGGAGCGTCATAAAGCCTTGAAATGTTGTGACAATAAAGCACTCGTGCGTCTTGTCAATTTAAGCTGTCGCTTATAGCTATGCTACCATTGAGTCCCATATGAAACACTGATAAAACTTCAAATGGCCCTAATTTCTATACTGTGCGTCCTATACCTATCAAAATTTGCAACATTGAAATGCTTGTAACTTTTTACTGGAGCGTCATAAAATATTGAAATTTTGTGACAATAAAGTACTCGAGCCTCTTGTCAACTAAAGTTATCGCTCATAGCTATGCTACCCTTGAGTCCCAAAACAAACACTGATAAAACTTCAAATGGTCCTAACTTCTATACGGCGCGTCCTACACCTAGCAAAGTTTGCCACAATCAAATGCTTTTAACACTTTACTGGAGCATTCTCCACCTATCAAAGTTGCAACAATCAAATGCTTGTAACTTTTTACTGGAGAGTCATAAAATATTGAAATTTTGTGACAATAAAGTCTTCATGCCTCTTGTCAAGCTATCGCTCATAGCTATGCTACCCTTGAGTCCCAAATCAAACTCTGATAAAACTTCAAATAGCCCTAACTTCTGTACGGTGCGTCAGATACCTATCAATGTTTGCAACAATCAAATGCTTGTAACTTTTTACTGGAGCGTCATAAAATATAAAAATTTTGAGACAATATAGTGCTCGTGCCTTTTATCAATTTAAGCTATCGCTCATAGCTATGCTACCCTTGAGTCCCAAATCCAACACTAATAAAACTTCAAATGGCCCTAACTTATATACTGTCCGTCCTATACCTATCAACGTTTGAAATAATCAAATGCTTGTAACTTTTTACTGGAGCGTCATAAAATCTGGAAATATTGTGACAATAAAGTATTCGTGCCTCTTGGCAATTAAAGTTATCGCTCATAGCTATGCTACCCTTGAGTCCCAAATCAAACTCTGATAAAACTTCAAATGGTCCTAACTTCTATACGGTGCATCCTACACCTATCAAAGTTTGCCACAATCAAATGCTTTTAACACTTTACTGGAGCGTTCTACACCTATCAAAGTTGCAACAATCAAATGCTTGTAAATTTTTACTGGAGCGTCATAAAATATTGAAATTTTGTGACAATAAAGTCCTCGTGCCTCTTGTCAATTTAAGCTATCGCTCATAGCTATGTTACCCTTGTGTCCCAAATCAAACTCTGATAAAACTTCAAATAGCCCTAACTTCTGTACGGTGTGTCTTATACCTACAAAGTTTGCAACAATCAAATGCGTGTAACTTTTTAGTGGAGCGTCATAAAGCCTTGAAATTTTGTGACAATAAAGTACTCGTGCGAGTTATGGTGTTAAATTAAAACTATAATGTTTTCAATTGGATCTCTTCTCTGTCTCTATTACACCACTTCGATCTTAAGACTAACTTATAATATTTTGTCTACTCTATTTTACTATTCAAATTCGGTTGGTCTTGAAGTGCAAATCATGCCACCAAGCAGACTTTGGGTTTGCAGCCTTAACTGCACTTGAGACCATCCGCTATGCAATAACAAAAACTAAGCGATAACGTTATTGCATAGAAAGTGAATATTTAAACTAACACAACTTGTTTACACACACATACATTTGCTGGTGTTTTCTACATTAAATAAAATAATATTATTTTATGATCGCAGTTCGGTGCATGCAAAAATGCGCCGAATCAGCGTCTTTACTTATTTTAATAAATGTGAGGGATCGGGTTGCGTTGGGGACGTAACTCCTCCCCCCATAAATTGGGGACTCTCCTGAGTCCTAACAATAGTACAAAACAAAATTGAATAAGTATATATATTTTGGAAGGTTTGGTTCTTAATATTTATGTTACAATTGCTGAATGAAATTAGACAATTTTTATTTATAGTAAATTTTCTATCATTACAATTTTGAAACAATTCGATTTTATCTGCTCTTTTTTTTTACAATAGTATCATCTTTTATTACTTCCATATGTAGTTTTTTTGTTTAAAATGAATTCGCAATTTCCCGTAACAAGGCAGTTTTTACCTCGCTTTAAATCTTTTACAATACTATTTTCCTTATATGAATACATTATATTATTGATTTCTACAAAATATGCTTTGTTTTCCTTAAATGACAATGACTTTTAGATCTAAATTAATAGAATCTTCAGGTTTTTTTATAGCAATTACTATTTTATTGCTATCAAGAGTCAATACGCCTAATCTCTTTAATTCTAATTTGAAAAAATCGATATTATATCTGTCCATCTCTTCAGTTGATAGGATATTAGGGTGGAACATATTAAATTTCGCAGATACAATGTTATCTTGAATAATGTTTATTTGTGTTTCGAAAGACTTTAATTTATGCATATGATCAGAATATAGTAAGTGTTGGATAATTTCGTTATTTCTGATTTTCATATTTTTGAGTGACTGTTCAATTTTTACTCTGTCAAATTCTAGGGTCATTTTCAAAAGGTCAATACTCCAATTGAAAGGCTCATTTACAATTATCTGGTGATTTAAAGTACCAATAGAGTTATGATTATTTGTATCGATAATTTTAAGGTGTTCGGTTATTTATTCCCTATCTTCGTTGTCCATTGTACCAAAAGCCCATTTATGTATACTGCCTACAAGATTAATTAGACCACGTTTCTTCCTAATATTATTGTTTGGAGTAATAATCTCAATTTGGCTTTTAGTAAACTTATCTCTCTTGTTAATAGATCTCCGTTCATTAAGCCAATATTTTCTATATTTTTCTCTAGAATATTTATTATGCTTGCGATTTCTGCAGTGTATATAATATGCAAAACCGAAATCGTATTATTAACTATCTGTAATTCTCTGAGTCGGACTATAGTGTAACCTGTGTTAGAGCTGATTTGGTTCACTTGTAGAAAACCCTATGCGCTCATCATCAGGGTTAGAAGTATGGTCTCCTGAAAATTTAAGTGGTCTTCTAATGTTGGTAGTATGAATGTTTTCTAAATTAGCTCTGACGAATTTTGGCTCGTTCTTATGTCTCAAACTTTTATAATTTTTAATGAAACCTTCGTTTCTTGTTTCTATATAAATTTCTCTTCTACTATTTCTTTTGTTGAGAATATTATTTTTCATTTGTATTAATCTATCCTTAATGATTTTATGATCTACTTTATTTTACTGAACTTCCTGTGGCGTCGTTTTAATTGTAGAGTGGTAAGAAGTGTTATAAAACCTAAGGGCTTTAAGGACTTGTGTTTTTATTGTTTTTCTTCCGTATTTAAAATCCTAACTCGTTCGGTTAGCGTATTATTTAGTCTCTCGATGTCTGAATTCCCAGTATGACTGTTGGGCTTAGTAGTATGAAAATAAATATTTTCATTATTCAGGAAATCTCGAATACTTTGCGAATTAAATTCGTTATCGAAAATGAACTTTTTTATCTTACCTTTTATTGCTAAAAATTGTCTTAATTTCCTAATGATAGTTTGGTGATTTCTGTCTGGTAAATAAAAACTAATGGCATGATTCGAAAATGTATCTATAAAAACTACGAAGGAGAGTTTGCTATTAACATAGGTGTCGACATGGATTATTTCGTTGACTGTTGAAGGTGTCTCAGTTAGACTAAACTTATTTTTAATTGGGTTCCTATCGTATTTTCCACGATTACAAATATCGCAGTTATTAATTACTTTATGGATGGTTGTTTTTAATTCGGGGTTATATTTTTTGTTTTTAATTCCTTCGTATGTGGGAATGATTCCAGAGTGACCTGTTTCATATTTGTGAAACAATGAAATTTGTTTTTTTAGTTCGTTTTCATCATCGATATCTTTGGCAAAATATGAGCATTTAACAAATTTAATAATTTGCCTATTTGGAAAAATTTAGATTAGCTCTTATTGTAATTTGTCATAATCGTGATCGCTAAGCTGGGAATAGATTGCAATTTTACCTTTGTTTATTAATTTCTTTGTTATATTCGCTATATTGTCGTTATTTATGTCCTCTTTGTCAATAAAAACTCTTGTGTTTTTAAAAATTTTTTCAAACTCTTTTTCTTTATTGTCTTGAAATATTATTTGAGTCTTAAATCGGTTTACGACTGTATCCAGGAGTGGGATGTGATCATTTGCATTTTCTTCTTGAGAATGTACTATCTGAACTGCTAAGGAATCTTCGGACTCGTTAGCACCATTTTCTCCTGTGTTTAAATTTTTTACATGTTCTCGAACAATTTATTAAGTGGGAGCCCCAAATTTTCGGAGTCCAACAAATTTATTTCGTTAGTATTAATATTTATTCTACTGAGAAAATCGGCGATTTTATTGTTTTGTCCCTTAATATAATCGATATTAATGTTATATTCCCCTAACGATACTAACTATCGCTGTAAACGTGGGTTGATGTCCCTTCCTGTATTCTTTGCCTGCAACCATTTGATTGGTTAATGGTCGGTTTGTAAATCGAATTCTCTACCGAAAAGACAGGGTCTATAATATTTTGTACCAAAACTATCGCTAGTAACTCTTCCTGTATTCTTTGCCTGCAACCATTTGATTGGTTAATGGTCGGTTTGTAAATCGAATTCTCTACAGAAAAGACAGGGTCTATAATATTTTGTACCAAAACTATCGCTAGTAACTCTTTTTCGATAGTTGAGTAATTTGTCTCGTGAGTATTAAGAGTTCTAGAGGCAAAACTGATTGGATGTCCGTCTTGAGTTAAAACGGCTCCGATAGCAAAATTACTTGCATCAGTTATTAATGTGAATTTCTTGTTAAAATTGGGATATCTCAAGATAGGATGATTTGTTATAATATCTTTTAGTTTTTCAAATGACACAATGAAGTTGGGATCATTAGCATTTATTTTAGAATTTTTCTTTAGGCATTTTGTGAGTGGTTGGGCGATTTTGGCATAATTTTTTACAAACTTTCTGTAAAAACCAGAAATGCCTAGAAATGACTTTATCTGCTTCTGGGTTGTAGGTAGTTTTAGTTTTTGAATTATTTCAACCTTGGCACGATTTGGTTTTACACCTTCAGGTGTTAAAATGTGACCAAGATCTTCAGTTTCCTTTAGGAGAAAAGTACATTTTTTTACCTGAATTTTTAAGTTTGCTTCTTTCAGTTTATTTAAAATTTTTTGGATACTTAAGGTATGTTCTTTCAATGACGTGCTAAAAATTAAGATATCATCGAGGTAGACTACACAAATTTTGTTGATGTAGTTTCTCAAAATGGAATTCATCAACCTTTGAAAAGTGGACGGTGCATTTTTCAGTCCAAACGGCATTCTGACTTATTCATAATGCCCGAATGGAGTTGAGAAGGCGGTTTTGTGCCTATCAGTAGTTTTTACTGGAATTTGATGCAAACCCTTCGCTAAGTATAGCGTCGTGAAATATTGGGCTTTCCCGAGTTTGTCTAATATATTCTCTATATTTGGCATGGGAAACTTGTCGCTGGTTGTAACCTCATTTAATTTTCTATAGTCTATTACTATACGCCATTGTTTTTTTCCCGAACTATCTGCCTTTTTTGGTATTATCCAAAGGGGGCTATTGAAAGGAGAATTGCTCTCTTTAATTATGCCTTGCTCTAACATTTGCGATATTTGTCTTTCTATTTCTTTTTCGTGTACCTGGGGGTATCTATAGTTTTTGCAGTAAATTGGGGAATCGATTGTGGTATTAATTTCATGTGTTACTATATCAGTCACTGTTAGGTGGCTTTCTTCTCTGTAAAATAAATCTTTGTACTTATTAAGTAGCTTTTCAATTTCATATTTTTGTTCTTTATTTAAATGGTTCAGGTTGAATAAAGGTTCATTAGTTGCTTCTAAGGTACGTATTTCGTCTGCAATGTAAGGAAATTTTCTATTTTTGAATAACAATGTTTGATTATTAATGGTCAGAATCTCATTCTCTAAGTCAACCTTAGTATTAAGGGGTACTAGAAAATTTACTCCGACTATAGCATCGTATTTGCAACCAGTAAAATTAGCGACCTTCCAGGAGAAGGTTCCTGAGACATTAAATTCTCTAGGTATTGGTGTAATGATCCTGGTTGATATTTGGGTAAGCCCATTTATTGTCCTATACCAAAGTGTATTTGGCAAGGGTTCTTCTTTAAAGGTGGTAAAAATATTTGGTTTACGATACTAGTGTCTGACCCCGTATCGATCAAACATGTAAGTTTAGTTTTTTCTATAGTAATATCTACTAGCGGTAATTTTGGTGTGGAGACCCTGGGGCAAAATTTACGTAATTTTCCACTACATTTCCTAGTTCCATGAGCTCAAGGCTTGAACTTCGAGTGTTATTGCGATTGTCACTATTTTGTGAAATTCCTGTATTTCTACTTTGGCCTGAATTATTGTAGTAAGGTTGGGGCTGACTTAAATATTGACAAAAATTGTCAGAATGAGTTTGGGTAGTCTTTAAATTACTAGTATTGTTTGAAAAATTGCTATAATTGTGCTAATTTGGACCATTTCTATAATTAAAGCGATTCTGGTCAGGCCTTGAAAATCCCGAATTAGTTCTTAAATTATTGTTAGCTTGGTGCTGGTCAGGTCTGTTATTATTGCTATTTTGTAATTGTTTAAAACGGTAGTTTTGATTATCGCTTTGCTTTTCAGTATAGTTATTTGAATTATAGTGCCGAGAGTTTTGTATTTTATTTTGAGAATAGTTAAAATTATCAATATATTTTTGATTGTAATTATTATGACTACCTTTATTGTTATTAAAATTTTTATGATTTAAATCAATAGTTCTATAGTCATCTAGAAGCTTAAGTTTGTTAAATTTATCAAATATTTCTTTAATTGTTTTTTCATTGTCGATATCTGCTCGAAATTGGCCATCGATTTTTTCTAATAGTAATTCAACTAGGTCTCTGTCAACGTTATTTGGACTATATTTGGTTTATTTTCGTTAAATTCGTATATCTCGTTTATTTCATACTTAGATTTTAAAAATATATCTAGAAGTTCTCTAAGATTTCTAACCTTTATAATTCTGCAGAAGTTGAAAATCTCTGCATAAGATTTGGTTGGCCGGAACTGTTGTTTTAAATTCTTTTTAGCATCTTCCCAAGATGGATTGTTTCCTAGTTGTCTTATGCAACTGCCTGCCTCTCCGAGTAACTTCTCGTTGATAACAATTTGATTTCCATATTCGTATAGTTGCTGGTTGGTGCCGCATAGGTTTATTACTTGTTCCACACATTTTATAAATGCTGTCAAATGGTGTCCCGTTCCAAAAGGTTTTAGCTGCCTGAATTGTTCGATGATGTATTTTGGGCTCCATGTAAATATTCCTTGCTGTTGTTGATTTTGCTGGCTTTGTTGATTTTGTAACTGAATATTTTGCAGCTCTATTTGTTGATTTTGTAGCTGCACCGTTGCTTCCTGCTGCTTCAGTACGGCTTCTAAATGTTCTATCCTTTGCCTAAATTGTTCTTCGGCTGCCATTTCTTCGTAATTAATGTTTCTGTTTGCGTCGTACTTATCGCGTTTTTCACTCATAAATGTTATTTTTGAACTTATTGGATTACTATTTAGATTTATTAACGATAGTCTCTTTAGAGCCAGATTTAAGTTATTTGTAAAGTTCACTTTTTTTTCTTTTAGAGAAATTGTAATTATCACCGAATTTACACAAACTTTCCGAAAAATGGTCTTTTCAGAGCCAAATTTAAGTGTCCGTGCAAGTAATTTCTAAGAACCGACTGCGCCAGTTATAGTGTTAAATTAAAACTAGAATGTTTTCAATTCGAACTCTTCTCTGTCTTTATTACACCACTTCGATCTTAAGACTAACTTAAAATATTTTCTCTACTCTATTTTACTATTCAAATTCGGTTGGCCTTGAAGTGCAAATCATGCCACCAAGCATACTTTGCGTTTGGAGCCTTAACTGCACTTGAGACCATCCGCTATGCAATAACAAAAACTAGGCGATAACGTTATTGCATAGAATGTGAATATTTAAACTAACGCAACTTGTTTACACACACATACATTTGTTGCTGTTTTCCACATTAAATAAAATAATATTATTTTATGATCGCAGTTCGGTGCATGCAAAAATGCGCCGAATCAGCGTCTTTACTTATTTTAATAAATGTGAGGGATCGGGTTGCGTTGGGGACGTAACTTGCGTATTGTCATTTTAAGCTGTCGCTCATAGCTATGCTACCCTTGAGTCCCAAATCAAACACTGATAAAACTTCAAATGGCCCTAACTTCTATACGGTCTGTCCTACACCTATCAAAGTTTGCAACAATCCAATGCTTCTATCTTTTTACTGGAGCGTCATAGAAACTTGAAATTTTGTGACAATAAAATACTCGAGCCTCTTGTCAATTTAAGCTATCGCTAATACTTATGCTACCCTTGAGAAGAAAATGAAACACTGATAAAACTTCAAATGGCTCTAACTTCTATACGGTGCGGCCTGCACCTAACAAAGTTTGCCTCAATCAAATGCTTGAACTTTTTACTTAAGCGTCATAAAATCTTGAAATTTTGTGACAATAAAGTACTCGTGCCTCTTATCAATTTAAGCTATCGCTCACAGCTATACTACCCTTGAATCCCAAATCAAACACTGATAAAACTTCAAATGGCCATAAATTCTATACGGTGCGTACTATACCCATCAAAGTTTGCAACAATCAAATGCTTCTTACTTTTTACTGGAGCGTCATAAAACCTTGAAATTTTGTGATAATAAATTACTCGTGCCTCTTGTTAAATTAAGCAATCGCTCATAGCTATTCTACCCTTGAGTCCCAAATCAAACACTGATAAAACTTCAAATGGCTCTAACTTCTATACAGTGAGTCCTTTACCTATCAGAGTTTGCAACAATCAAATGCTTGTAACTTTTTACTGGAGCGTAAAAAAATCTTGAAATTTTGTGACAATAAAGTGCTCGCGGTTCTTGTCAATTTAAGCTATCGCTTATAGCTATGCTGCCATTGAGTCCCAAATCAAACACTGATAAAACTTCAAATAGCCCAAATTTCTATACGGTGCGTTCTACACCTATCAAAGTTTGCAACAATCAAATGCTTGTAAATTTTTACTGGTGCGTCATAAAACTTTGAAATTTTGTGACAATAAAGTACTCGTGCGTCTTGTCAATTTAAACTGTCGCTCATAGCTATGCTACCACTGATTCCCAAATGAAACACCGATAAAACTTCAAATGGCTCTAATTTATATACTGTGCGTCCTATACCTATCAAAGTTTGCAACATTGAAATGCTTGTAAGTTTTTACTAGAGCGTCATAAAATCGTGAAATATTGTGACAATAAAGTACTCGAGCCTCTTGTCAATTAAAATTATCGCTCATAGCTATGCTACCCTTGAGTCCCAAATGAAACGCTGATAAAACTTCAAATGGCCCTAACTTCTATACGGTGCGTCCTACACCTATCAAAGTTTGCAACAATCAAATGCTTGTAAGTTTTTACTGGAGCGTCATAAAATCTTGAAATTTTGTGACAATGAAGAACTCGAGCCTCTTATCAATTTAAGCTATCGCTCATAGCTATGCTACCACTGAGTCCCAAATGAAACACCGTTAAAACCTCAAATGGCTCTAATTTCTATACTGTGCGTCCTATACCTATCAAAGTTTGCAACATTGAAATGCTTGTAACTTTTTACTGGAGCGTCATAAAATCGTGAAATTTTGTGACAATAAAGTACTCGAGCCTCTTGTCAATTAAAGTTATCGCTCATAGCTATGCTACCCTTGAGTCCCAAAACAAACACTGATAAAACTTCAAATGGCCCTAACTTCTATACGGTGCGACCTTGACCTATCAAACATTGCCACAATCAAATGCTTGTAATTTTTACTGGATCGATAAAATATTGAAATTTTGTGACAATAAACTCCTCGTGCCTCTTGTCAATTTAAGCTATCGCTCATAGCTATGCTACCCTTGAGTCCCAAATCAGACTCTGATAAACCTTCAAATAGCCCTATCTTCTTTACGGTGCGTCTTATACCTATCAAAGTTTGCAACAATCAAATGCTTGTAACTTTTTACTGGAGCGTCATAAACCTTGAAATTTTGTGACAATAAAGTACTCGTGCCTCTTGTCACTTTACGGTATCGTTGATAGCTATGCTACCCTTGATTCCCAAATAAAACACTGATAAAACTTCAAATGGCCCTAACTTCTATACGGTGTGTCCTATACCTATCAAAGTTTGACACAATCATATGCTTGTAACTTTTTACTGGAGCGTCATAAAATCTTGAAAATTTTGTGACAATAAAGTACTCGTGCCTCTTGTCAATTTAAGCTATCGCTCATAGCTATGCTACCCTTGAGTTCCAAATCAAACACTGATAAATCTTCAAATGGCCCGAACTTCTACACGGTGCGTCCTATACCTATCAAAGTTTGCAACAATCAAATGTTTGTAATTTTTTACTGGAGTGTCACAAAATTTTGAAATTTTGTGACATTAAAGTACTCGAGCCTCTTATCAATTAAAGTTGTCGCTCATAGCTATGCTACCCTTGAGTCCAAAATGAAACGCTGATAAAACTGCAAATGACCCTAACTTCTATACTGTGTGTCCTACACCTATCAAAGTTTGCCACAATCAAATGCTTTTAACACTTTACTGGAGCGTTCTCCACCTATCAAAGTTGCAACAATCAAATGCTTGTAACTTTTTACTGGAGCGTCATAAAACCTTGAAATTTTGTGACAATAAAGTACTCGTGCCTCTTGTCACTTTCCGCTATCGCTCATAGCTATGCTACCCTTGATTCCCAAATAAAACACTGATAAAACTGCAAATGGCCCTAACTTCTATACGGTGCGTCCTATACCTATCAAAGTTTGTAACAATGAAATGCTTGTAACTTTTTACTGTTGCGTAATAAAACCTTGAAATTTTGTGACAGTGAAGTACTTGTGCCTCCTGTCTTTTTAAGCTAACGCTCATAGCTATGCTACCCTTGAATCCCAAATCAAACACTGACAAAACTTCAAATGACCCTAAACTCTATACGGTGCGTACTATACCTATCAAAGTTTGCAACAATCAAATGCTTCTTACTTTTTACTGGAGCGTCATAAAATCTTGAAATTTTGTGACAATAAATTACTCGTGCCTCTTGTTAATTTAAGCTATCGCTCATAGCTATACTACCCTTGAGTCCCAAATCAAACACTGATAAAACTTCAAATGGCCCTAACTTCTATGCAGTGTGTCCTTTACCTATCAGAGTTTGCAACAATCAAATGCTTGTAACTTTTTACTGGAGCGTAATAAATTCTTGAAATTTTGTGACAATAAAGTACTCGTGCTTCTTGTCAATTTAAGCTATCGCTCATAGCTATGCTAACATTGAGTCCCAAATCAAATGCAGATAAAACTTCAAATAGCCCTAATTTCTATACGGTGCGTTCTACACCTATCAAAGTTTGCAACAATCACATGCTTGTAAATTGTTACTGAAGCGTCATAAAAATTTGAAATTTTGTGACAATAAAGTACTCGTGCGTCTTGTCAATTTAAACTGTCGCTCATAGCTATGCTACCCTTGAGTCCCAAATCAAATGCAGTTAAAACTTCAAATGGCCCTAACTTTTATACGGTGCGTCCTACACCTATCAAAGTTTGCAACAATCAAATGCTTGCAAGTTTTTACTGGAGCGCCATAAAATCTTGAAATTTTGTGACAATAAAGTACTCGAGCCTCTTATCAATTTAAGCTATCGCTCATAGCTATGCTACCATTGAGTCCCAAATGAAACACTGATAAAACTTCAAATGGCTCTAATTTCTATACTGTGCGTCCTATACCTATCAAATTTGGCAACATTGAAATACTTGTAACTTTTTACTAGAGCGTCATAAAATCGTGAAATTTTGTGACAATAAAGTACTCGAGTCTCTTGTCAATTAAAGTTTTCGCTCATAGCTATGTTACCCTTTAGTCCCAAAACAAACACTGATAAAACTTCAAATGGCCCTAACTTCTATACGGTGCGACCTACACCTATTAAACTTTGCCACAATCAAATGCTTTTAACACTTTACTGGAGCGTTCTCCACCTATCAAAGTTGCAACAATCCAATGCTTCTAACTTTTTACTGGAGCGTCATAGAAACCTGAAATTTTGTGACAATAAAGTACTCGTGCCTCTTGTCAATTTAAGCTATCGCTAATACTTATGCTACCCTTGAGTCGAAAATGAAACACTGATGAAACTTCTAATGGCTCTAACTTCTATATGGTGCGGCCTGTACCTATCAAAGTTTGCCATAATCAAATGCTTCTAACTTTTTACTGGAGCGTCATAAAATCTTGAAATTTTGTGACAATAAAGTACTCGTGCCTCTTATCAATTTATGCTATCGCTCATAGCTATGCTACACTTGAATCCCAAATCAAACACTGATAAAACTTCAAATGGCCCTAAATTCTATACGGTGCGTCCTACACCTATCAAAGGTTGCAACAATCAAATGCTTCTTACTTTTTACTGGAGCGTCATAAAATCATGAAATTTTGTGATAATAAATTACTCGTGCCTCTTGTTAATTCAAGCTATCGCTCATAGCTATTCTACCCTGGAGTCCCAAATCAAACACTGATAAAACTTCAAATGGCCCTAACTTCTATACAGTGTGTCCTTTACCTATCAGAGTTTGCAACAATCAAATGCTTGTAACTTTTTACTGGAGCGTAATAAATTCTTGAAATTTTGTGACAATAAAGTACTCGTGCTTCTTGTCAATTTAAGCTATCGCTCATAGCTATGCTAACATTGAGTCCCAAGACAAGCACTGATAAAACTTCAAATGGCCCTAACTTCTATACGGTTCGACCAACACCTATCAAACTTTGCCACAATCAAATGCTTTTAACACTTTACTGGAGCGTTCTCAACCTATCAAAGTTGCAACAATCAAATGCTTGTAACTTTTTACTGGAGCGTCATAAAACCTTGAAATTTTGTGACAATAAAGTACTCGTGGGTCTTGTCAATTTAAGCTGTCGCTCATATCTATGCTACCCTTGAGTCGAAAATAAAACACTGAAAAAACTTAAAATGGCTCTAACTTCTATACGGTGCGGCCTGCACCTATCAAAGTTTGCCGCAATCAAATGCTTGTAACTTTTTACTGGAGCGTCATAAAATCTTGAAATTTTGTGACACTAAAGTACTCGTGCCTCTTATCAATTTAAGCTATCGCTCATAGCTATGCTACCCTTGAATCCCAAATAAAACACTGATAAAACTTCAAATGACCCTAAACTCTATACGGTGCGTACTATACCTATCAACATTTGCAACAATCAAATGCTTCTTACTTTTTACTGGAGCGTCATAAAATCATGAAATTTTGTGATAATATATTACTCGTGCCTCTTGTTAATTTAAGATATCGCTCATAGCTATTCTACCCTTGAGTCCCAAATCAAACACTGATAAAACTTCAAATGGCCCTAACTTCTATACAGTGTGTCCTTTACCTATCAGAGTTTGCAACAATCAAATGCTTGTAACTTTTTACTGGAGCGTAATAAATTCTTGAAATTTTGTGACAATAAAGTACTCGTGCTTCTTGTCAATTTAAGCTATCGCTCATAGCTATGCTAACATTGAGTCCCAAATCAAACACTGATAAAACTTCAAATAGCCCTAATTTTTATACGGTGCGTTCTACACCTATCAAAGTTTGCAACAATCAAATGCTTGTAAATTTTTACTGAAGCGTCATAAAAATTTGAAATTTTGTGACAATAAAGTACTCGTGCGTCTTGTCAATTTAAACTGTCGCTCATAGCTATGCTACCCTTGAGTCCCAAATCAAATGCAGATAAAACTTCAAATGGCCCTAACTTCTATACGGTGCGTCCTACACCTATCAAAGTTTGCAACAATCAAATGCTTGTAAGTTTTTACTGGAGCGTCATAAAATCTTGAAATTTTGTGACAATAAAGTACTCGAGCCTCTTATCAATTTAAGCTATCGCTCATAGCTCTGCTACCATTGAGTCCCAAATGAAACACTGATAAAACTTCAAATGGCTCTAATTTCTATACTGTGCGTCCTATACCTATCAAAGTTGGCTACATTGAAATGCTTGTAACTTTTTACTGGAGCGTCATAAAATCGTGAAATTTTGTGACAATAAAGTACTCGAGTCTCTTGTCAATTAAAGTTATCGCTCATAGCTATGCTACCCTTGAGTTTCAAAACAAACACTGATAAAACTTCAAATGGCCCTAACTTCTATACGGTGCGACCTACAGCTATTAAACTTTGCCACAATCAAATGCCTTTAACACTTTACTGGAGCGTTCTCCACCTATCAAAGTTGCAACAATCAAATGCTGGTAACGTTTTACTGGAGCGTCGTAGAACCTTGAAATTTTGTGACAATAAAGTACTCGTGCCTCTTGTCAATTTAAGCTATCGCTAATACTTATGCTACCCTTGAGTCGAAAATGAAACACTGATGAAACTTCTAATGGCTCTAACTTCTATATGGTGCGGCCTGTACCTATCAAAGTTTGCCATAATCAAATGCTTGTAACTTTTTACTGGAGCGTCATAAAATCTTGAAATTTTGTGACAATAAAGTACTCGTGCCTCTTATCAATTTATGCTATTGCTCATAGCTATGCTACCCTTGAATCCCAAATCAAACACTGATAAAACTTCAAATGGCCCTAAATTCTATACGGTGCGTCCTACACCTATCAAAGTTTGCAACAATCAAATGCTTGTAACTTTTTACTGGAGCGTCATAAAATCTTGAAATTTTGTGACAATAAAGTACTCGTGCCTCTTGTCAATTTAAGCTATCGCTAATACTTATGCTACCCTTGAGTCGAAAATGAAACACTGATAAAACTTCTAATGGCTCTAACTTTTATACGGTGGGGCCTGCACCTATCAAAGTGTGCCACAATCAAATGCTTGTAACTTTTTACTGGAGCGTCATAAAATCTTGAAATTTTGTGATAATAAAGTACTCGTGCCTCTTATCAATTTAAGCTATCGCTCATAGCTATGCTACCCTTGAGTCCCAAGACAAACACTGATAAAACTTCAAATGACCCTAACTTCTATACGGTTCGACCTGCACCTATCAAAGTTTGCCACAATCAAATGCTTTTAACACTTTACTGGAGCGTTCTACACCTATCAAAGTTGCAACAATCAAATGCTTGTAAATTTTTACTGGAGCGTCATAAAATATTGAAATTTTGTGACAATAAAGTCCTCGTGCCTCTTGTCAATTTAAGCTATCGCTCATAGCTATGTTACCCTTGTGTCCCAAATCAAACTCTGATAAAACTTCAAATAGCCCTAACTTCTGTACGGTGTGTCTTATACCTACAAAGTTTGCAACAATCAAATGCGTGTAACTTTTTAGTGGAGCGTCATAAAGCCTTGAAATTTTGTGACAATAAAGTACTCGTGCGAGTTATGGTGTTAAATTAAAACTATAACGTTTTCAATTGGATCTCTTCTCTGTCTTTATTACACCACTTCGATCTTAAGACTAACTTATAATATTTTGTCTACTCTATTTTACTATTCAAATTCGGTTGGTCTTGAAGTGCAAATCATGCCACCAAGCAGACTTTGGGTTTGCAGCCTTAACTGCACTTGAGACCATCCGCTATGCAATAACAAAAACTAAGCGATAACGTTATTGCATAGAAAGTGAATATTTAAACTAACACAACTTGTTTACACACACATACATTTGCTGGTGTTTTCTACATTAAATAAAATAATATTATTTTATGATCGCAGTTCGGTGCATGCAAAAATGCGCCGAATCAGCGTCTTTACTTATTTTAATAAATGTGAGGGATCGGGTTGCGTTGGGGACGTAACTCCTCCCCCCATAAATTGGGGACTCTCCTGAGTCCTAACAATAGTACAAAACAAAATTGAATAAGTATATATATTTTGGAAGGTTTGGTTCTTAATATTTATGTTACAATTGCTGAATGAAATTAGACAATTTTTATTTATAGTAAATTTTCTATCATTACAATTTTGAAACAATTCGATTTTATCTGCTCTTTTTTTTTACAATAGTATCATCTTTTATTACTTCCATATGTAGTTTTTTTGTTTAAAATGAATTCGCAATTTCCCGTAACAAGGCAGTTTTTACTTCGCTTTAAATCTTTTACAATACTATTTTCCTTATATGAATACATTATATTATTGATTTCTACAAAATATGCTTTGTTTTCCTTAAATGACAATGACTTTTAGATCTAAATTAATAGAATCTTCAGGTTTTTTTATAGCAATTACTATTTTATTGCTATCAAGAGTCAATACGCCTAATCTCTTTAATTCTAATTTGAAAAAATCGATATTATATCTGTCCATCTCTTCAGTTGATAGGATATTAGGGTGGAACATATTAAATTTCGCAGATACAATGTTATCTTGAATAATGTTTATTTGTATTTCGAAAGACTTTAATTTATGCATATGATCAGAATATAGTAAGTGTTGGATAATTTCGTTATTTCTGATTTTCATATTTTTGAGTGACTGTTCAATTTTTACTCTGTCAAATTCTAGGGTCATTTTCAAAAGGTCAATACTCCAATTGAAAGGCTCATTTACAATTATCTGATGATTTAAAGTACCAATAGAGTTATGATTATTTGTATCGATAATTTTAAGGTGTTCGGTTATTTATTCCCTATCTTCGTTGTCCATTGTACCAAAAGCCCATTTATGTATACTGCCTACAAGATTAATTAGACCACGTTTCTTCCTAATATTATTGTTTGGAGTAATAATCTCAATTTGGCTTTTAGTAAACTTATCTCTCTTGTTAATAGATCTCCGTTCATTAAGCCAATATTTTCTATATTTTTCTCTAGAATATTTATTATGCTTGCGATTTCTGCAGTGTATATAATATGCAAAACCGAAATCGTATTATTAACTATCTGTAATTCTCTGAGTCGGACTATAGTGTAACCTGTGTTAGAGCTGATTTGGTTCACTTGTAGAAAACCCTATGCGCTCATCATCAGGGTTAGAAGTATGGTCTCCTGAAAATTTAAGTGGTCTTCTAATGTTGGTAGTATGAATGTTTTCTAAATTAGCTCTGACGAATTTTGGCTCGTTCTTATGTCTCAAACTTTTATAATTTTTAATGAAACCTTCGTTTCTTGTTTCTATATAAATTTCTCTTCTACTATTTCTTTTGTTGAGAATATTATTTTTCATTTGTATTAATCTATCCTTAATGATTTTATGATCTACTTTATTTTACTGAACTTCCTGTGGCGTCGTTTTAATTGTAGAGTGGTAAGAAGTGTTATAAAACCTAAGGGCTTTAAGGACTTGTGTTTTTATTGTTTTTCTTCCGTATTTAAAATCCTAACTCGTTCGGTTAGCGTATTATTTAGTCTCTCGATGTCTGAATTCCCAGTATGACTGTTGGGCTTAGTAGTATGAAAATAAATATTTTCATTATTCAGGAAATCTCGAATACTTTGCGAATTAAATTCGTTATCGAAAATGAACTTTTTTATCTTACCTTTTATTGCTAAAAATTGTCTTAATTTCCTAATGATAGTTTGGTGATTTCTGTCTGGTAAATAAAAACTAATGGCATGATTCGAAAATGTATCTATAAAAACTACGAAGGAGAGTTTGCTATTAACATAGGTGTCGACATGGATTATTTCGTTGACTGTTGAAGGTGTCTCAGTTAGACTAAACTTATTTTTAATTGGGTTCCTATCGTATTTTCCACGATTACAAATATCGCAGTTATTAATTACTTTATGGATGGTTGTTTTTAATTCGGGGTTATATTTTTTGTTTTTAATTCCTTCGTATGTGGGAATGATTCCAGAGTGACCTGTTTCATATTTGTGAAACAATGAAATTTGTTTTTTTAGTTCGTTTTCATCATCGATATCTTTGGCAAAATATGAGCATTTAACAAATTTAATAATTTGCCTATTTGGAAAAATTTAGATTAGCTCTTATTGTAATTTGTCATAATCGTGATCGCTAAGCTGGGAATAGATTGCAATTTTACCTTTGTTTATTAATTTCTTTGTTATATTCGCTATATTGTCGTTATTTATGTCCTCTTTGTCAATAAAAACTCTTGTGTTTTTAAAAATTTTTTCAAACTCTTTTTCTTTATTGTCTTGAAATATTATTTGAGTCTTAAATCGGTTTACGACTGTATCCAGGAGTGGGATGTGATCATTTGCATTTTCTTCTTGAGAATGTACTATCTGAACTGCTAAGGAATCTTCGGACTCGTTAGCACCATTTTCTCCTGTGTTTAAATTTTTTACATGTTCTCGAACAAATTATTAAGTGGGAGCCCCAAATTTTCGGAGTCCAACAAATTTATTTCGTTAGTATTAATATTTATTCTACTGAGAAAATCGGCGATTTTATTGTTTTGTCCCTTAATATAATCGATATTAATGTTATATTCCCCTAACGATACTAACTATCGCTGTAAACGTGGGTTGATGTCCCTTCCTGTATTCTTTGCCTGCAACCATTTGATTGGTTAATGGTCGGTTTGTAAATCGAATTCTCTACCGAAAAGACAGGGTCTATAATATTTTGTACCAAAACTATCGCTAGTAACTCTTCCTGTATTCTTTGCCTGCAACCATTTGATTGGTTAATGGTCGGTTTGTAAATCGAATTCTCTACAGAAAAGACAGGGTCTATAATATTTTGTACCAAAACTATCGCTAGTAACTCTTTTTCGATAGTTGAGTAATTTGTCTCGTGAGTATTAAGAGTTCTAGAGGCAAAACTGATTGGATGTCCGTCTTGAGTTAAAACGGCTCCGATAGCAAAATTACTTGCATCAGTTATTAATGTGAATTTCTTGTTAAAATTGGGATATCTCAAGATAGGATGATTTGTTATAATATCTTTTAGTTTTTCAAATGACACAATGAAGTTGGGATCATTAGCATTTATTTTAGAATTTTTCTTTAGGCATTTTGTGAGTGGTTGGGCGATTTTGGCATAATTTTTTACAAACTTTCTGTAAAAACCAGAAATGCCTAGTGTTGCACTCAGATAGAACTATTTATTTGATTAAAAAATATTTATTCATTAACTTATGAAAACCACGTTAAATGAAAAATACGCAGCAGCATTCCTTAGCCAATTTTCACTTTTTATATATTTATTGTATAATTTATATTTAATATACGATGTTGGGCGCCGATCCACACTTGCCGCAATTCCAGAACAGACTGACCACCGCGCAAAGAGAGCAGCTGCCGCTGCTTCGTAGCCCCGCGCCAAAATATGCCAGCAGATAAAGATGGCTTCCGCACAAATACGATATGCACCTGCCTCGACTGTTCTCTCGCTCTCCACCGCACAACACGTGCTTTCGCACCGTACCGAACGATGGAACGCAGAGATAGACCGACAACATGGTGCCCCAGGTACCAGGCGGAAGCCACCTGAACGTTAGGATTCGGAGTGAACATGCCGCCCCCCTTGCATTATTGCAAGAGAAGAACATATCCACGCCGGATCCCGTTCATACCCTTCATCAATGGAGGGTGGTTTGGTGCCCGAGGGCGCAACTTCAGGAAGCATGCGCACCCCTCAATGCGGTGGCCCATCTGCTAACACATAGTGCAGATTATCTGCGGAGTAGGGCGTAGCTGCACCGGTCTCTTCGTAATACCCAGAAAGGGCGGAACAGCGCGGAATGGTTCCCGCCTGGTCTCTTCCTGACCTTGTTTTGGCGCTTTCGGAACCACGCAGCCAGGTGACGCGCCGGTAATAGAGAGGTGGAGCTCGATGGGAAGTCGAATTTAGTTGACCTGGCCCGACGAGGTGCTGTTGGGTCCGGTGGCACCGCCATGGAGAGTGGAGGTGGTAGCACGGACACACTCGAACAACTGGCAGACAAAAAGCAGCATCCGTCAGAAAGCGAGTAGCGGGTCTTGTGCACCGCGCGGGCCGAAATCTGAGAAAATATCAAAAATTTAATTAGTACAAGAAGGGAGTAGATATAAAAGAAAACATAAAAACTATAAATTAAAAAAGTGCAAGGTACGTTATACCCCTCCGCTGGTAGGAGGCGGCTCTTCTCCCGGTAGGATCACCACCTTCGTGATAGGTCGGGTTAGCATTCCGCGTGCGGTCCGCACATCCACAACACGCACTTTTCCGTCAGGACCAGGGTGCGTATCGGTGACCCTGCCCAGCCGCCATTCTTGAGGCGCTAGGTTGTCTTCCCGCACAACCACTAACTCACCCACCTTGACATTCACTTGAGCCGTTCGCCACTTACTCCGCCGTTGACACTCGAGAAGGTATTCGTTTTTCCACCTGACGCTGAATTGATGGGCCAGCGCCTTCAGTTTTTGCCATCGGTTCAAAATTGAGAGAAAGGGGGTTGTATCCGGAGGCTCAGCTGGTGCCAACAGTGGCGCACCCACCAAGAAATGACCAGGCGTCAGCGCTTGGAGATCCGTGGGGTCTTCCGACAGAGCGCTGATAGGCCTAGAATTAAGACACGCCTCGATGCGCGCTAAGAGAGTCACAAATTCTTCAAACGTGTACTTAAGTTGCCCTGCCATGCGTTTGAAATGGTACTTGAAACTCTTGACCGCTGCTTCCCAAAGGCCCCCCATATGTGGAGCATGGGGGGGATTAAAATCCCACTCGATCTGAGTATGAAAGTGACCCACCACGGTTCGGTCACGGATTTCGCGGAGCACCCGCTGGAAATCAAGCCTCAACGCCTTTTCCGCGCCCACAAAGTTCCGACCATTATCCGAGTGCATTTTCAAAGGACATCCCCGGCGGGCGATAAACCGAGACAATGCCGCAAGGAAGGCAGGAGTACTCAAATCGGTAGTCGCCTCAAGGTGAACTGCTCTCGTAGCGAAGCATACAAAGATGCAGACGTACCCCTTCGTAACGTGGCATGCCCGCCCCTTATAGTGCTTGATATCAAACGGCCCCGCGAAATCAACTCCAGTATGGGTAAAAGGACGTGAACACGTGGTACGTTCAACCGGAAGAGCTGCCATGAGCTGCTGTTGTCGACGCTTCTTCCACAGAATACATGTCTTACATTGGAGAATTGTGCTTTTAATGAGCGTTTTCGCTTTTGGAATCCAATATTGGGTCCGGATTAGCCGCAACATTAGTTGATTCCCCCCGTGTAGGGACACCTGATGGATGAACTTCACTATCAGACGAGTCAAATGACCGTAGTATGGCAGAATGATCGGGTGTCTCTCCGAAAATGGCAAATGTGTAGTGAGCGCCAACCGACCATTTACGCGCAGAGTACCATCGGAGTGCACGAACGGATTCAGAGCCAAAAGCGAACTGGAGCTGGATATCGGCTCCCGTGCCACAAGTGCGCTGTATTCTTTTGGGAAATACATTTTCTGCGCGAGCACAATAAGGCAAGTGGTCGTTTCAGTGATTTCTCCCCGAGTAAGCGGGGACCCCCTATCAGGAGTCGTGTCCCGATGTTTCACCGAACAGTGGCGCATAAAGCGGCGCACGAAACTCAACACTCGGAGGGCCCTAGAAAATGAGGAGAAGCGCAACATTGGGTCGTCCGCAGAGGACACATATACTACATGACACTTTGCAGGTCGTTGCTCTTCATCGGTTGCTAACACGTTTTCGTCCAACGGAGGCGGCCACCGTTTCCGCTCCTGCTGCAGCCAGGCCGGGCCTTCCCACCAGAGCCTGTTGTGGAGTAGTGCTTCAGGTGCCACACCACGGCTAGCTAAATCTGCTGGGTTATCTTCTGAGCGGACATGACGCCAGTTGTTCACACCTACTTTGCTGGTAATAGCAGTGACTCGATTCGCCACGAAGACTTTCCACACGTGGGGTGGTTTTCGCAGCCATGCCAACACAATCGTAGAGTCGGACCAACAAAACAAGTTGTCATCTGAAATATTTAATAGAGGTTTGAGAGGGAAAATCAGCTCTGCTAAAAGTGTTGCCCCACATAGTTCTAAACGTGGAAGAGAGATAGTTCTCAATGGGGCCACCCGCGATTTCGCCACTAGCAAATGGGTAGAGATGGAATTTTCACCTTTACACCGAACGTAAAGGGCTGCAGCATATGCTAGCTGAGAAGCATCACAGAAGGCGTGGAACTCAATATCGCGATCAGGTGCAGATCGTACCCAGCGAGGCACGCGTACTTGGGAGATTGCCTGATACTGCGATAAGAAGTGTGTCCACCTTGTTAAGGTGGTAGGAGTAAGTTGCTCGTCCCAACCTATTTGATCCAACCATATCTGTTGCATCAAGATCTTAGCGGAGATGACAATAGGAGCCAACCATCCCGCTGGGTCAAACAGCTGTGCGATGACCGACAGGACCTTACGTTTGGTGTATACGGCAACGATTGGCAAAGCTGCCACGTGGAAATAAAACCAATCCCCCCGCGCATTCCATCGAATGCCCAAAGTGCGAGTGGTGCTGGTCTCCTCGAATTGGAGAAAATCTTCCCTAAGCAGATGCCCTGGAGGCAAACCGGATAAAATTTCTGTAGAATTTGCTGCCCACTTTCGCATTGAGAACCCGGCTGAATCCAAGCTCTCAATCAGCTCATCCCTAGTGCGAATGGCAGTAGCAATATCATGTGTACCCACTAGAGCGTCATCCACGTACATCGAATTACGTAGCACCTGAGAAGCCAATGGGAACCTGCTCTCCATGTCGTCTGCCAATTGCAAAAGTGTCCTTATTGCAAGATAAGGAGCACAATTCACCCCGAAGGTGACCGTTTTCAATTCATAGTCAGAGATATCGCTGTCGGGAGATTCCCTAAACACAATTCTCTGGTATGAAGCCTGGCTTGGCTCAACCAGAATCTGACGGTACATCTTTTGTATGTCCCCGTTCAGGACATAGCGAAACATACGCCACTGGATTATTAGCCGGGTCAGATCGGCTTGTAACACTGGCCCTGTGTGTAACACGTCATTCAAGCTGACCGTGTTGGAAGTCGCCTGTGAAGCATTGAACACCACGCGAAGTTTGGTGGTTGTACTCTCTGGCTTAATTACTGCATGATGTGGCAAGTAATAATGAGGCACAGGAGTTACTGACGGCGGTGGAACCTTGCGCATGTGATTTAACGTCACGTATTCAAGTACCACCGCGTCGTATTGTCGCTTATCGGCCGGGCTCTTTACCAGCCGGGACTCATTGCGCTCAAATTGCCGAAGGGCAATATAGCGCGACGCTCCTAGAGACTTCTCCGGAACAAACCCTTGTTTGAACGGCAGAGAGACTATGTATCGCCCCGTAGCATCCCGACGAGTAGTCTGGGAGTACAAATTAAGGCAGTCTTGATCAGTCTGGGACAGCTTTCGATCTTGCGGAGGCTGTTCCATTTCCCAGAACTGTCGTAGAAGGTGGTCGAGCGAAGCAGTTTCAGACACTTGCACGCGAGTTGTGAAAGTGGATATCCGTTTATCCGGCAGAGGCCCTGTAAGGATCCAGCCGAATACCGTTTCTTGGGCAATCAGTGACCCCACCACGTTGCGCCGCAACCCATCAAGCAAGACCTGAGGGTAAAGATCCCCTCCGATTAACAAATCTACTTGGGTGGAGTGTGAAGTGCTTGAATCGGCTAACCTGAAATGTCTCAGTTTGTGTTGCTCTCCTTTACTCAATAGGAGCGGCGGCAGTTCACCTGTCAGGGTAGGCAACACCAAAGCCGATACTTGGAGACGCACAGTGGCATCGTACCGCGACCCGATGGTGATATGACATGCTTTGGTAACGGTGCCAGCAAGGGTATTGCTGACCCCCGATACCTGGGCATGTACTGCGTGCGCCGGCAGCTTAAGGCGCTTTTGGAGGCGGTCCGAAACAAAGGACCCCTCAGAACCAGAATCTATCAGAGCCCGGGCTGTGTACCATACTCCTTGATGTTTTATCGTGACTAAGGCCGTACCCAAGATAACACGATTGGAGAGGCGGCCACTTGGATGACTTGGACTCGGCCCCGCCCTATCTGCCGGACGCGATACCTGCGCAGTGTGGTACGAAGACTTGGGTACGGGTGGATGGACCAGGGAGGAGCGTCCATTGGAATTGGAGCGTCCCCTCCCCGATGTGGATGGTGGGTTTGGCGTCGCAGCGGTTGGACGACCCCGTGGCGAGTCCGTATGCAGCAGAGTGTGGTGCCGCTCCCGACAGGTGGAGCACGAAAAGGAGCTGGGGCAATTTGCCACTCTATGTGAAGCTGACAAGCAATTCACACACAACCCGTGTTTGCGCACCAAGCCCCACCGAGCTGATACGGTGGCGGCCTGGAACGCAGGACAATTTCGCACCGAGTGTGTAGACCGCCTGCACACTTTGCACCCTTCCGGGGTAACACTTACTGGATGGGTTTGCACCCGTGCTGTTCGCGGTTGATTCGGCTGAACCCTTATTTGTGATGAAATGGAGCCTTGCGACCGGAGATCCGAAATCGCCTCGAGTGTGTGAAACCGCAATGACAAGAAGTCATCCATCGCCTTCCATTCTGGAATATCTGCGCGGCCCCCCATGGTTTGTTCCCACAGGGACAGTGTGAGCTCAGGCAGCCGCATGGAGCACAAGTATACTAAAATGGCATCCCAACTCGCAACGTCGATGCCGTAAGATGTCAGTGCAGCGATACAGTTACCAATGTCACGCTGTAGGCGTTTAATTTCCCCACCATCTTCTCTTCTAACCGGTTCAAGACCCAACAGTGTCTTCAATTGGTTGTTGATCTGGATGCGCTTGTTGTCGTAGCGCTCCAGTAAGTTTTCCCACACTTGCTGAAAACCCGCCTCAGTAATTGGAATTTTGGAGACAATTTCATGTGGTTCTCCCCGGGTCTTAAGGGACAAATGGTAGAATTTCTCCGCATTAGACAGCCGCGTGTTGTTAATGAACAGTGCTGTGAACATGTCACGGAACGTTGGCCATGCAGCATAACTCCCTTCAAAGGCAGGGATATCACAAGGGGGTACGTGGATGCTGTGCGTCAATGATAAAAATGGCTCCCCTGTAGTAGGAACGGGAGTTGCCTGCTCTAAACGTTGTCTCACTTCCGCGATCAAAATACGACCCCGCTTAAAAGTATCAAAACTTGACTCGAACCGCTGTCCGATTGACTCTAACAGTGATTCACCGTCTTTCATGACCCGCGCCTCGGACATGGCAGTTATTTTTGCCGTTTTAAGCGAAGCCCACCGAGCATCCAATTCTGCTTCATCAAGTTGAAGTGATATAATGGAGTGACTTTCCGGCGAGCACCGTTCAAAACGACTTATGAACATCAGAAGTTCATCTGCCGCCGAAATATACGAGTCCACCATTTTGCGGAACTTATGCGCTTGCGAACGCAGCTCAATATTGGCTTATATGCACCTCCGAACGCAACCGCACTGAAACCACGCCCAACACTTATCGTTTAAACGCACTGCGACAGAAGGGCCCACAATGTTCAGGAAACCAATTGCAACCCGTAACCGGCCCTGCTTCACAAAAGAAATAGAGACAGCAGCTGATCGCACGAGCCACTGACCTACTTTTCTTATTCTGCTTTCTGCATTAGCCACCAGTACCTAAAAACGGCGATAATGCAGCGAAGACAACAACAGCGCAATGGTTTCAATAGTCAGCAGCGCCGACAGAGCACAAACACCCGAACGCACGGCAAACCCAACCGAAACACAAAAAATAATCAATTTGTGTATAATCAAATTTAAATTATTGTTAATTTATAATAATAATATTTTTAATTCGATTAAAACAATCGACACTTACCAAAAAACCGGATTCTGATCCGGCTCGAAGGACCAAAATGTTGCACTCAGATAGAACTATTTATTTGATTAAAAAATATTTATTCATTAACTTATGAAAACCACGTTAAATGAAAAATACGCAGCAGCATTCCTTAGCCAATTTTCACTTTTTATATATTTATTGTATAATTTATATTTAATATACGATGTTGGGCGCCGATCCACACTTGCCGCAATTCCAGAACAGACTGACCACCGCGCAAAGAGAGCAGCTGCCGCTGCTTCGTAGCCCCGCGCCAAAATATGCCAGCAGATAAAGATGGCTTCCGCACAAATACGATATGCACCTGCCTCGACTGTTCTCTCGCTCTCCACCGCACAACACGTGCTTTCGCACCGTACCGAACGATGGAACGCAGAGATAGACCGACAACATGGTGCCCCAGGTACCAGGCGGAAGCCACCTGAACGTTAGGATTCGGAGTGAACACCTAGAAATGACTTTATCTGCTTCTGGGTTGTAGGTAGTTTTAGTTTTTGAATTATTTCAACCTTGGCACGATTTGGTTTTACACCTTCAGGTGTTAAAATGTGACCAAGATCTTCAGTTTCCTTTAGGAGAAAAGTACATTTTTTTACCTGAATTTTTAAGTTTGCTTCTTTCAGTTTATTTAAAATTTTTTGGATACTTAAGGTATGTTCTTTCAATGACGTGCTAAAAATTAAGATATCATCGAGGTAGACTACACAAATTTTGTTGATGTAGTTTCTCAAAATGGAATTCATCAACCTTTGAAAAGTGGACGGTGCATTTTTCAGTCCAAACGGCATTCTGACTTATTCATAATGCCCGAATGGAGTTGAGAAGGCGGTTTTGTGCCTATCAGTAGTTTTTACTGGAATTTGATGCAAACCCTTCGCTAAGTATAGCGTCGTGAAATATTGGGCTTTCCCGAGTTTGTCTAATATATTCTCTATATTTGGCATGGGAAACTTGTCGCTGGTTGTAACCTCATTTAATTTTCTATAGTCTATTACTATACGCCATTGTTTTTTTCCCGAACTATCTGCCTTTTTTGGTATTATCCAAAGGGGGCTATTGAAAGGAGAATTGCTCTCTTTAATTATGCCTTGCTCTAACATTTGCGATATTTGTCTTTCTATTTCTTTTTCGTGTACCTGGGGGTATCTATAGTTTTTGCAGTAAATTGGGGAATCGATTGTGGTATTAATTTCATGTGTTACTATATCAGTCACTGTTAGGTGGCTTTCTTCTCTGTAAAATAAATCTTTGTACTTATTAAGTAGCTTTTCAATTTCATATTTTTGTTCTTTATTTAAATGGTTCAGGTTGAATAAAGGTTCATTAGTTGCTTCTAAGGTACGTATTTCGTCTGCAATGTAAGGAAATTTTCTATTTTTGAATAACAATGTTTGATTATTAATGGTCAGAATCTCATTCTCTAAGTCAACCTTAGTATTAAGGGGTACTAGAAAATTTACTCCGACTATAGCATCGTATTTGCAACCAGTAAAATTAGCGACCTTCCAGGAGAAGGTTCCTGAGACATTAAATTCTCTAGGTATTGGTGTAATGATCCTGGTTGATATTTGGGTAAGCCCATTTATTGTCCTATACCAAAGTGTATTTGGCAAGGGTTCTTCTTTAAAGGTGGTAAAAATATTTGGTTTACGATACTAGTGTCTGACCCCGTATCGATCAAACATGTAAGTTTAGTTTTTTCTATAGTAATATCTACTAGCGGTAATTTTGGTGTGGAGACCCTGGGGCAAAATTTACGTAATTTTCCACTACATTTCCTAGTTCCATGAGCTCAAGGCTTGAACTTCGAGTGTTATTGCGATTGTCACTATTTTGTGAAATTCCTGTATTTCTACTTTGGCCTGAATTATTGTAGTAAGGTTGGGGCTGACTTAAATATTGACAAAAATTGTCAGAATGAGTTTGGGTAGTCTTTAAATTACTAGTATTGTTTGAAAAATTGCTATAATTGTGCTAATTTGGACCATTTCTATAATTAAAGCGATTCTGGTCAGGCCTTGAAAATCCCGAATTAGTTCTTAAATTATTGTTAGCTTGGTGCTGGTCAGGTCTGTTATTATTGCTATTTTGTAATTGTTTAAAACGGTAGTTTTGATTATCGCTTTGCTTTTCAGTATAGTTATTTGAATTATAGTGCCGAGAGTTTTGTATTTTATTTTGAGAATAGTTAAAATTATCAATATATTTTTGATTGTAATTATTATGACTACCTTTGTTGTTATTAAAATTTTTATGATTTAAATCAATAGTTCTATAGTCATCTAGAAGCTTAAGTTTGTTAAATTTATCAAATATTTCTTTAATTGTTTTTTCATTGTCGATATCTGCTCGAAATTGGCCATCGATTTTTTCTAATAGTAATTCAACTAGGTCTCTGTCAACGTTATTTGGACTATATTTGGTTTATTTTCGTTAAATTCGTATATCTCGTTTATTTCATACTTAGATTTTAAAAATATATCTAGAAGTTCTCTAAGATTTCTAACCTTTATAATTCTGCAGAAGTTGAAAATCTCTGCATAAGATTTGGTTGGCCGGAACTGTTGTTTTAAATTCTTTTTAGCATCTTCCCAAGATGGATTGTTTCCTAGTTGTCTTATGCAACTGCCTGCCTCTCCGAGTAACTTCTCGTTGATAACAATTTGATTTCCATATTCGTATAGTTGCTGGTTGGTGCCGCATAGGTTTATTACTTGTTCCACACATTTTATAAATGCTGTCAAATGGTGTCCCGTTCCAAAAGGTTTTAGCTGCCTGAATTGTTCGATGATGTATTTTGGGCTCCATGTAAATATTCCTTGCTGTTGTTGATTTTGCTGGCTTTGTTGATTTTGTAACTGAACATTTTGCAGCTCTATTTGTTGATTTTGTAGCTGCACCGTTGCTTCCTGCAGCTTCAGTACGGCTTCTAAATGTTCTATCCTTTGCCTAAATTGTTCTTCGGCTGCCATTTCTTCGTAATTAATGTTTCTGTTTGCGTCGTACTTATCGCGTTTTTCACTCATAAATGTTATTTTTGAACTTATTGGATTACTATTTAGATTTATTAACGATAGTCTCTTTAGAGCCAGATTTAAGTTATTTGTAAAGTTCACTTTTTTTTCTTTTAGAGAAATTGTAATTATCACCGAATTTACACAAACTTTCCGAAAAATGGTCTTTTCAGAGCCAAATTTAAGTGTCCGTGCAAGTAATTTCTAAGAACCGACTGCGCCAGTTATAGTGTTAAATTAAAACTAGAATGTTTTCAATTCGAACTCTTCTCTGTCTTTATTACACCACTTCGATCTTAAGACTAACTTAAAATATTTTCTCTACTCTATTTTACTATTCAAATTCGGTTGGCCTTGAAGTGCAAATCATGCCACCAAGCATACTTTGCGTTTGGAGCCTTAACTGCACTTGAGACCATCCGCTATGCAATAACAAAAACTAGGCGATAACGTTATTGCATAGAATGTGAATATTTAAACTAACGCAACTTGTTTACACACACATACATTTGTTGCTGTTTTCCACATTAAATAAAATAATATTATTTTATGATCGCAGTTCGGTGCATGCAAAAATGCGCCGAATCAGCGTCTTTACTTATTTTAATAAATGTGAGGGATCGGGTTGCGTTGGGGACGTAACTTGCGTATTGTCATTTTAAGCTGTCGCTCATAGCTATGCTACCCTTGAGTCCCAAATCAAACACTGATAAAACTTCAAATGGCCCTAACTTCTATACGGTCTGTCCTACACCTATCAAAGTTTGCAACAATCCAATGCTTCTATCTTTTTACTGGAGCGTCATAGAAACTTGAAATTTTGTGACAATAAAATACTCGAGCCTCTTGTCAATTTAAGCTATCGCTAATACTTATGCTACCCTTGAGAAGAAAATGAAACACTGATAAAACTTCAAATGGCTATAACTTCTATACGGTGCGGCCTGCACCTAACAAAGTTTGCCTCAATCAAATGCTTGAACTTTTTACTTAAGCGTCATAAAATCTTGAAATTTTGTGACAATAAAGTACTCGTGCCTCTTATCAATTTAAGCTATCGCTCACAGCTATACTACCCTTGAATCCCAAATCAAACACTGATAAAACTTCAAATGGCCATAAATTCTATACGGTGCGTACTATACCCATCAAAGTTTGCAACAATCAAATGCTTCTTACTTTTTACTGGAGCGTCATAAAACCTTGAAATTTTGTGATAATAAATTACTCGTGCCTCTTGTTAAATTAAGCAATCGCTCATAGCTATTCTACCCTTGAGTCCCAAATCAAACACTGATAAAACTTCAAATGGCTCTAACTTCTATACAGTGAGTCCTTTACCTATCAGAGTTTGCAACAATCAAATGCTTGTAACTTTTTACTGGAGCGTAAAAAAATCTTGAAATTTTGTGACAATAAAGTGCTCGCGGTTCTTGTCAATTTAAGCTATCGCTTATAGCTATTCTACCCTTGAGTCCCAAATCAAACACTGATAAAACTTCAAATAGCCCAAATTTCTATACGGTGCGTTCTACACCTATCAAAGTTTGCAACAATCAAATGCTTGTAAATTTTTACTGGTGCGTCATAAAACTTTGAAATTTTGTGACAATAAAGTACTCGTGCGTCTTGTCAATTTAAACTGTCGCTCATAGCTATGCTACCACTGATTCCCAAATGAAACACCGATAAAACTTCAAATGGCTCTAATTTATATACTGTGCGTCCTATACCTATCAAAGTTTGCAACATTGAAATGCTTGTAAGTTTTTACTAGAGCGTCATAAAGTCGTGAAATTTTGTGACAATAAAGTACTCGAGCCTCTTGTCAATTAAAATTATCGCTCATAGCTATGCTACCCTTGAGTCCCAAATGAAACGCTGATAAAACTTCAAATGGCCCTAACTTCTATACTTTGCGTCCTACACCTATCAAAGTTTGCAACAATCAAATGCTTGTAAGTTTTTACTGGAGCGTCATAAAATCTTGAAATTTTGTGACAATGAAGAACTCGAGCCTCTTATCAATTTAAGCTATCGCTCATAGCTATGCTACCACTGAGTCCCAAATGAAACACCGTTAAAACTTCAAATGGCTCTAATTTCTATACTGTGCGTCCTATACCTATCAAAGTTTGCAACATTGAAATGCTTGTAACTTTTTACTGGAGCGTCATAAAATCGTGAAATTTTGTGACAATAAAGTACTCGAGCCTCTTGTCAATTAAAGTTATCGCTCATAGCTATGCTACCCTTGAGTCCCAAAACAAACACTGATAAAACTTCAAATGGCCCTAACTTCTATACGGTGCGACCTTGACCTATCAAACATTGCCACAATCAAATGCTTGTAATTTTTACTGGATCGATAAAATATTGAAATTTTGTGACAATAAACTCCTCGTGCCTCTTGTCAATTTAAGCTATCGCTCATAGCTATGCTACCCTTGAGTCCCAAATCAGACTCTGATAAACCTTCAAATAGCCCTATCTTCTTTACGGTGCGTCTTATACCTATCAAAGTTTGCAACAATCAAATGCTTGTAACTTTTTACTGGAGCGTCATAAACCTTGAAATTTTGTGACAATAAAGTACTCGTGCCTCTTGTCACTTTACGGTATCGTTGATAGCTATGCTACCCTTGATTCCCAAATAAAACACTGATAAAACTTCAAATGGCCCTAACTTCTATACGGTGTGTCCTATACCTATCAAAGTTTGACACAATCATATGCTTGTAACTTTTTACTGGAGCGTCATAAAATCTTGAAAATTTTGTGACAATAAAGTACTCGTGCCTCTTGTCAATTTAAGCTATCGCTCATAGCTATGCTACCCTTGAGTTCCAAATCAAACACTGATAAATCTTCAAATGGCCCGAACTTCTACACGGTGCGTCCTATACCTATCAAAGTTTGCAACAATCAAATGTTTGTAATTTTTTACTGGAGTGTCACAAAATTTTGAAATTTTGTGACATTAAAGTACTCGAGCCTCTTATCAATTAAAGTTGTCGCTCATAGCTATGCTACCCTTGAGTCCAAAATGAAACGCTGATAAAACTGCAAATGACCCTAACTTCTATACTGTGTGTCCTACACCTATCAAAGTTTGCCACAATCAAATGCTTTTAACACTTTACTGGAGCGTTCTCCACCTATCAAAGTTGCAACAATCAAATGCTTGTAACTTTTTACTGGAGCGTCATAAAACCTTGAAATTTTGTGATAATAAATTACTCGTGCCTCTTGTTAAATTAAGCAATCGCTCATAGCTATTCTACCCTTGATTCCCAAATAAAACACTGATAAAACTTCAAATGGCCCTAACTTCTATACGGTGTGTCCTATACCTATCAAAGTTTGACACAATCATATGCTTGTAACTTTTTACTGGAGCGTCATAAAATCTTGAAATTTTGTGACAATAAAGTACTCGTGCCTCTTATCAATTTAAGCTATCGCTCACAGCTATACTACCCTTGAATCCCAAATCAAACACTGATAAAACTTCAAATGGCCATAAATTCTATACGGTGCGTACTATACCCATCACAGTTTGCAACAATCAAATGCTTCTTACTTTTTACTGGAGCGTCATAAAACCTTGAAATTTTGTGATAATAAATTACTCGTGCCTCTTGTTAAATTAAGCAATCGCTCATAGCTATTCTACCCTTGAGTCCCAAATCAAACACTGATAAAACTTCAAATGGCTCTAACTTCTATACAGTGAGTCCTTTACCTATCAGAGTTTGCAACAATCAAATGCTTGTAACTTTTTACTGGAGCGTAAAAAAATCTTGAAATTTTGTGACAATAAAGTGCTCGCGGTTCTTGTCAATTTAAGCTATCGCTTATAGCTATTCTACCTTTGAGTCCCAAATCAAACACTGATAAAACTTCAAATAGCCCAAATTTCTATACGGTGCGTTCTACACCTATCAAAGTTTGCAACAATCAAATGCTTGTAAATTTTTACTGGTGCGTCATAAAACTTTGAAATTTTGTGACAATAAAGTACTCGTGCGTCTTGTCAATTTAAACTGTCGCTCATAGCTATGCTACCACTGATTCCCAAATGAAACACCGATAAAACTTCAAATGGCTCTAATTTATATACTGTGCGTCCTATACCTATCAAAGTTTGCAACATTGAAATGCTTGTAAGTTTTTACTAGAGCGTCATAAAATCGTGAAATTTTGTGACAATAAAGTACTCGAGCCTCTTGTCAATTAAAATTATCGCTCATAGCTATGCTACCCTTGAGTCCCAAATGAAACGCTGATAAAACTTCAAATGGCCCTAACTTCTATACTTTGCGTCCTACACCTATCAAAGTTTGCAACAATCAAATGCTTGTAAGTTTTTACTGGAGCGTCATAAAATCTTGAAATTTTGTGACAATGAAGAACTCGAGCCTCTTATCAATTTAAGCTATCGCTCATAGCTATGCTACCACTGAGTCCCAAATGAAACACCGTTAAAACTTCAAATGGCTCTAATTTCTATACTGTGCGTCCTATACCTATCAAAGTTTGCAACATTGAAATGCTTGTAACTTTTTACTGGAGCGTCATAAAATCGTGAAATTTTGTGACAATAAAGTACTCGAGCCTCTTGTCAATTAAAGTTATCGCTCATAGCTATGCTACCCTTGAGTCCCAAAACAAACACTGATAAAACTTCAAATGGCCCTAACTTCTATACGGTGCGACCTTGACCTATCAAACATTGCCACAATCAAATGCTTGTAATTTTTACTGGATCGATAAAATATTGAAATTTTGTGACAATAAACTCCTCGTGCCTCTTGTCAATTTAAGCTATCGCTCATAGCTATGCTACCCTTGAGTCCCAAATCAGACTCTGATAAACCTTCAAATAGCCCTATCTTCTTTACGGTGCGTCTTATACCTATCAAAGTTTGCAACAATCAAATGCTTGTAACTTTTTACTGGAGCGTCATAAACCTTGAAATTTTGTGACAATAAAGTACTCGTGCCTCTTGTCACTTTACGGTATCGTTGATAGCTATGCTACCCTTGATTCCCAAATAAAACACTGATAAAACTTCAAATGGCCCTAACTTCTATACGGTGTGTCCTATACCTATCAAAGTTTGACACAATCATATGCTTGTAACTTTTTACTGGAGCGTCATAAAATCTTGAAAATTTTGTGACAATAAAGTACTCGTGCCTCTTGTCAATTTAAGCTATCGCTCATAGCTATGCTACCCTTGAGTTCCAAATCAAACACTGATAAATCTTCAAATGGCCCGAACTTCTACACGGTGCGTCCTATACCTATCAAAGTTTGCAACAATCAAATGTTTGTAATTTTTTACTGGAGTGTCACAAAATTTTGAAATTTTGTGACATTAAAGTACTCGAGCCTCTTATCAATTAAAGTTGTCGCTCATAGCTATGCTACCCTTGAGTCCAAAATGAAACGCTGATAAAACTGCAAATGACCCTAACTTCTATACTGTGTGTCCTACACCTATCAAAGTTTGCCACAATCAAATGCTTTTAACACTTTACTGGAGCGTTCTCCACCTATCAAAGTTGCAACAATCAAATGCTTGTAACTTTTTACTGGAGCGTCATAAAACCTTGAAATTTTGTGACAATAAAGTACTCGTGCCTCTTGTCACTTTTCGCTATCGCTCATAGCTATGCTACCCTTGATTCCCAAATAAAACACTGATAAAACTTCAAATGGCCCTAACTTCTATACGGTGCGTCCTATACCTATCAAAGTTTGTAACAATGAAATGCTTGTAACTTTTTACTGTTGCGTAATAAAACCTTGAAATTTTGTGACAGTGAAGTACTTGTGCCTCCTGTCTTTTTAAGCTAACGCTCATAGCTATGCTACCCTTGAATCCCAAATCAAACACTGACAAAACTTCAAATGACCCTAAACTCTATACGGTGCGTACTATACCTATCAAAGTTTGCAACAATCAAATGCTTCTTACTTTTTACTGGAGCGTCATAAAATCATGAAATTTTGTGATAATAAATTACTCGTGCCTCTTGTTAATTTAAGCTATCGCTCATAGCTATTCTACCCTTGAGTCCCAAATCAAACACTGATAAAACTTCAAATGGCCCTAACTTCTATGCAGTGTGTCCTTTACCTATCAGAGTTTGCAACAATCAAATGCTTGTAACTTTTTACTGGAGCGTAATAAATTCTTGAAATTTTGTGACAATAAAGTACTCGTGCTTCTTGTCAATTTAAGCTATCGCTCATAGCTATGCTAACATTGAGTCCCAAATCAAATGCAGATAAAACTTCAAATAGCCCTAATTTCTATACGGTGCGTTCTACACCTATCAAAGTTTGCAACAATCACATGCTTGTAAATTGTTACTGAAGCGTCATAAAAATTTGAAATTTTGTGACAATAAAGTACTCGTGCGTCTTGTCAATTTAAACTGTCGCTCATAGCTATGCTACCCTTGAGTCCCAAATCAAATGCAGTTAAAACTTCAAATGGCCCTAACTTTTATACGGCGCGTCCTACACCTATCAAAGTTTGCAACAATCAAATGCTTGCAAGTTTTTACTGGAGCGCCATAAAATCTTGAAATTTTGTGACAATAAAGTACTCGAGCCTCTTATCAATTTAAGCTATCGCTCATAGCTATGCTACCATTGAGTCCCAAATGAAACACTGATAAAACTTCAAATGGCTCTAATTTCTATACTGTGCGTCCTATACCTATCAAATTTGGCAACATTGAAATACTTGTAACTTTTTACTAGAGCGTCATAAAATCGTGAAATTTTGTGACAATAAAGTACTCGAGTCTCTTGTCAATTAAAGTTATCGCTCATAGCTATGTTACCCTTTAGTCCCAAAACAAACACTGATAAAACTTCAAATGGCCCTAACTTCTATACGGTGCGACCTACACCTATTAAACTTTGCCACAATCAAATGCTTTTAACACTTTACTGGAGCGTTCTCCACCTATCAAAGTTGCAACAATCCAATGCTTCTAACTTTTTACTGGAGCGTCATAGAAACTTGAAATTTTGTGACAATAAAGTACTCGTGCCTCTTGTCAATTTAAGCTATCGCTAATACTTATGCTACCCTTGAGTCGAAAATGAAACACTGATGAAACTTCTAATGGCTCTAACTTCTATATGGTGCGGCCTGTACCTATCAAAGTTTGCCATAATCAAATGCTTCTAACTTTTTACTGGAGCGTCATAAAATCTTGAAATTTTGTGACAATAAAGTACTCGTGCCTCTTATCAATTTATGCTATCGCTCATAGCTATGCTACACTTGAATCCCAAATCAAACACTGATAAAACTTCAAATGGCCCTAAATTCTATACGGTGCGTCCTACACCTATCAAAGGTTGCAACAATCAAATGCTTCTTACTTTTTACTGGAGCGTCATAAAATCATGAAATTTTGTGATAATAAATTACTCGTGCCTCTTGTTAATTCAAGCTATCGCTCATAGCTATTCTACCCTGGAGTCCCAAATCAAACACTGATAAAACTTCAAATGGCCCTAACTTCTATACAGTGTGTCCTTTACCTATCAGAGTTTGCAACAATCAAATGCTTGTAACTTTTTACTGGAGCGTAATAAATTCTTGAAATTTTGTGACAATAAAGTACTCGTGCTTCTTGTCAATTTAAGCTATCGCTCATAGCTATGCTAACATTGAGTCCCAAGACAAGCACTGATAAAACTTCAAATGGCCCTAACTTCTATACGGTTCGACCAACACCTATCAAACTTTGCCACAATCAAATGCTTTTAACACTTTACTGGAGCGTTCTCAACCTATCAAAGTTGCAACAATCAAATGCTTGTAACTTTTTACTGGAGCGTCATAAAACCTTGAAATTTTGTGACAATAAAGTACTCGTGGGTCTTGTCAATTTAAGCTGTCGCTCATATCTATGCTACCCTTGAGTCGAAAATAAAACACTGAAAAAACTTAAAATGGCTCTAACTTCTATACGGTGCGGCCTGCACCTATCAAAGTTTGCCGCAATCAAATGCTTGTAACTTTTTACTGGAGCGTCATAAAATCTTGAAATTTTGTGACACTAAAGTACTCGTGCCTCTTATCAATTTAAGCTATCTCTCATAGCTATGCTACCCTTGAATCCCAAATCAAACACTGATAAAACTTCAAATGACCCTAAACTCTATACGGTGCGTACTATACCTATCAAAATTTGCAACAATCAAATGCTTCTTACTTTTTACTGGAGCGTCATAAAATCATGAAATTTTGTGATAATAAATTACTCGTGCCTCTTGTTAATTTAAGATATCGCTCATAGCTATTCTACCCTTGAGTCCCAAATCAAACACTGATAAAACTTCAAATGGCCCTAACTTCTATACAGTGTGTCCTTTACCTATCAGAGTTTGCAACAATCAAATGCTTGTAACTTTTTACTGGAGCGTAATAAATTCTTGAAATTTTGTGACAATAAAGTACTCGTGCTTCTTGTCAATTTAAGCTATCGCTCATAGCTATGCTAACATTGAGTCCCAAATCAAACACTGATAAAACTTCAAATAGCCCTAATTTTTATACGGTGCGTTCTACACCTATCAAAGTTTGCAACAATCAAATGCTTGTAAATTTTTACTGAAGCGTCATAAAAATTTGAAATTTTGTGACAATAAAGTACTCGTGCGTCTTGTCAATTTAAACTGTCGCTCATAGCTATGCTACCCTTGAGTCCCAAATCAAATGCAGATAAAACTTCAAATGGCCCTAACTTCTATACGGTGCGTCCTACACCTATCAAAGTTTGCAACAATCAAATGCTTGTAAGTTTTTACTGGAGCGTCATAAAATCTTGAAATTTTGTGACAATAAAGTACTCGAGCCTCTTATCAATTTAAGCTATCGCTCATAGCTCTGCTACCATTGAGTCCCAAATCAAACACTGATAAAACTTCAAATGGCTCTAATTTCTATACTGTGCGTCCTATACCTATCAAAGTTGGCTACATTGAAATGCTTGTAACTTTTTACTGGAGCGTCATAAAATCTTGAAATTTTGTGACAATAAAGTACTCGAGTCTCTTGTCAATTAAAGTTATCGCTCATAGCTATGCTACCCTTGAGTCCCAAAACAAACACTGATAAAACTTCAAATGGCCCTAACTTCTATACGGTGCGACCTACAGCTATTAAACTTTGCCACAATCAAATGCCTTTAACACTTTACTGGAGCGTTCTCCACCTATCAAAGTTGCAACAATCAAATGCTGGTAACGTTTTACTGGAGCGTCGTAGAACCTTGAAATTTTGTGACAATAAAGTACTCGTGCCTCTTGTCAATTTAAGCTATCGCTAATACTTATGCTACCCTTGAGTCGAAAATGAAACACTGATGAAACTTCTAATGGCTCTAACTTCTATATGGTGCGGCCTGTACCTATCAAAGTTTGCCATAATCAAATGCTTGTAACTTTTTACTGGAGCGTCATAAAATCTTGAAATTTTGTGACAATAAAGTACTCGTGCCTCTTATCAATTTATGCTATTGCTCATAGCTATGCTACCCTTGAATCCCAAATCAAACACTGATAAAACTTCAAATGGCCCTAAATTCTATACGGTGCGTCCTACACCTATCAAAGTTTGCAACAATCAAATGCTTGTAACTTTTTACTGGAGCGTCATAAAATCTTGAAATTTTGTGACAATAAAGTACTCGTGCCTCTTGTCAATTTAAGCTATCGCTAATACTTATGCTACCCTTGAGTCGAAAATGAAACACTGATAAAACTTCTAATGGCTCTAACTTTTATACGGTGGGGCCTGCACCTATCAAAGTGTGCCACAATCAAATGCTTGTAACTTTTTACTGGAGCGTCACAAAATCTTGAAATTTTGTGATAATAAAGTACTCGTGCCTCTTATCAATTTAAGCTATCGCTCATAGCTATGCTACCCTTGAGTCCCAAGACAAACACTGATAAAACTTCAAATGACCCTAACTTCTATACGGTTCGACCTACACCTATCAAACTTTGCCACAATCAAATGCTTTTAACACTTTACTAGAGCGTTCTCCACCTATCAAAGTTGCAACAATCAAATGCTTGTAACTTTTCCTGGAGCTTCATAAAACCTTGAAATTTTGTGACAATAAAGAACTCGTGGGTCTTGTCAATTTAAGCTATCGCTAATACTTATGCTACCCTTGAGTCGAAAATGAAACACTGATAAAACTTCTAATGGCTCTAACTTCTATATGGTGCGGCCTGCACCTATCAAAGTTTGCCACAATCAAATGCTTTTAACTTTCTACTGGAGCGTCATAAAATCTTGAAATTTTGTGACAATAAAGTACTCGTGCCTCTTGTCAATTTAAGCTATCGCTCATAGCTATGCTACCCTTAAGTCCCAAATCAAACATTGATAAATCTTCAAATGGCCCGAACTTCTATACGGTGCGTCCTATACCTATCAAAGTTTGCAACAATCAAATGCTTGTAATTTTTTACTGGAGCGTCACAAAATCTTGAAATTTTGTGAGACTAAAGTACTCGAGCCTCTTATCAATTAAAGTTGTCGCTCATTGCTATCCTACCCTTGATTCCCAAATAAAACACTGATAAAACTTCAAATGGCCCTAATTTCTATACGGTGCGTCCTATACCTATCAAAGTTTGCAACAATCCAATGCTTCTAACTTTTTACTGGAGCTTAATAAAATCTTGTAATTTTGTGACAGTGAAGTACTTGTGCCTATTGTCTTTTTAAGCTATCGCTCATAGCTATGCTACCCTTTATTCCCAAATAAAACACTGATAAAGCTTCAAATGGCTCTAACTTCTATACGGTGCGGCCTGCACCTATCAAAGTTTGCCACAATCAAATGCTTGTAACTTTTTATTGGAACGTCATAAAGTCTGGAAATATTGTGACCATAAAGTACTCGTGCCTCTTGTCAATTAAAGTTATCGCTCATAGCTATGCTACCCTTGAGTCCCAAATCAAACTATGATAAAACTTAAAATGGCCCTAATTTCCGTACGGTGCGTCTTATACCTATCAAAGTTTGCAACAATCAAATGCTTGTAACTTTTTACTGGAGCGTCATCAAACCTTGAAATTTTGTGACAATATAGTACTCGTGCCTCTTGTCACTTTACGCTATCGCTCATAGCTATGCTACCCTTGATTCCCAACTAAAACACTGATAAAACTTCAAATGGCCCTAAATTATATACGGTGTGTCCTATATCTAACAAAGTTTGCAACAATCAAATGCGTGTAACTTTTTACTGGAGCGTCATAAAGCCTTGAAATTTTGTGACAATAAAGTACTCGTGAGTCTTGTCAATTTAATCTGTCGCTCATAGCTATGCTACCCTAGAGTCCCAGATTAAACAATGATAAAACTTCAAATGGCCCTAACTTCATTACGCCTATCAAAGTTTGCAACAATCAAATGCTTGTAACTTTTTACGGGAGCGTCATAAAACCTTGAAATTTTGTGACAATAAAGTACTCGTGCCTCTTATCAGTTTAAGCTATCGCTCATAGCTATGCTACCCTTGAATCCCAAATCAAACACTGAAAAAACTTCAAATGGCTCTAATTTCTATACTGTGCGTCCTATACCTATCAAAGTTTGCAACATTGAAATGCTGGTAACTTTTGACTAGAGCGTCATAAAATCGTGAAATTTTGTGACAATAAAGTACTCGAGCCTCTTGTCAATTAAAGTTATCGCTCATAGCTATGCTACCCTTGAGTCCCAAGACAAACACTGATAAAACTTCAAACGGCCCTAACTTCTATACGGTTCGACCTACACCTATCAAACTTTGCCACAATCAAATGCTTTTAACACTTTACTGGAGCGTTCTCAACCTATCAAAGTTGCAACAATCAAATGCTTGTAACATTTTACTGGAGCGTCATAAAACCTTGAAATTTTGTGACAATAAAGTACTCGTGGGTCTTGTCAATTTAAGGTGTCGCTCATAGCTATGCTACCCTTGAGTCCCAAATCAAACACTGATAAAACTTCAAATGTCCCTAAATTCTATATGGTGCGTCCTATACCTATCAAAGTTTGCAACAATCCAATGATTCTAACTTTTTACTGGAGCGTCATAGAAACTTGAAATTTTGTGACAATAAAGTACTCGTGCCTCTTATCTATTTAAGCTATCGCTCATAGCTATGCTTCCCTTGAGTCCCAAATCAAACACTGATAAAACTTCAAATGGCCCTAAAATCTACACGGTGCGTACTATAGCTATCAAAGTTTGCAACAATTAAATGCTTCTTACTTTTTACGGGAGCGTCATAAAACCTTGAAATTTTGTGATAATAAATTACTCGTGCCTCTTGTTAATTTAAGCTATCGCTCATAGCTATGCTACCCTTGAGTCCCAAGACAAACACTGATAAAACTTCAAATGGCCCTAACTTCTATACGGTTCGACCTACACCTATCAAACTTTGCCACAATCAAATGCTTTTAACACTTTACGGGAGCGTTCTCCACCTATCAAAGTTGCAACAATCAAATGCTTGTAACTTTTTACTGGAGCTTCATAAAACCTTGAAATTTTGTGACAATAAAGTACTCGTGGGTCTTGTCAATTTAAGCTGTCGCTCATAGCTATGCTACCCTTGAGTCCCAAATCAAACACTGATAAAACTTCAAATGTCCCTAAATTCTATACGGTGTGTACTATACCTATCAAAGTTTGCAACAATCCAATGCTTCTAACTTTTTACTGGAGCGTCATAGAAGCTTGAAATTTTGTGACAATAAAGTACTCGTGCCTCTTGTCAATTTAAGCTATCGCTAATAATTATGCTACCCTTGAGTCGAAAATGAAACACTGATAAAACTTCTAAAGGCTCTAACTTCTATACGGTGCGGCCTGCACCTATCAAAGTGTGCCACAATCAAATGCTTGTAACTTTTTACTAGAGCGTCATAAAATCTTTAAATTTTGTGACAATAAAGTACTCGTGTCTCTTATCAATTTAAGCTATCGCTCATAGCTACGCTACCCTTGAGTCCCAAATCAAACACTGATAAAACTTCAAATGGCCCTAACTTCTATACGGTGCGTCCTACACGTATCAAAGTTTGCAACAATCAAATGCTTGTAACTTTTTACTGGAGCGTCATAAAATCTTGAAATTTTGTGACAATAAAGTACTCGTGCCTCTTATCAGTTTAAGCTATCGCTCATAGCTATGCTACCCTTGAATCCCAAATCAAACACTGATAAAACTTCAATTGGCTCTAATTTCTATACTGTGCGTCCTATACCTATCAAAGTTTGCAACATTGAAATGCTGGTAACTTTTTACGAGAGCGTCATAAAATCTTGAAATTTTGTGACAATAAAGTACTCGAGCCTCTTGTCAATTAAAGTTATCGCTCATAGCTATGCTACCCTTGAGTCCCAAGACAAACACTGATAAAACTTCAAATGGCCCTAAAATCTATACGGTGCGTACTATACCTATCAAAGTTTGCAACAATTAAATGCTTCTTACTTTTTACGGGAGCGTCATAAAACCTTGAAATTTTGTGATAATAAATTACTCGTGCCTCTTGTTAATTTAAGCTATCGCTCATAGCTATTCTACCCTTGAGTCCCAAATCAAACACTGACAAAACTTCAAATGGCCCTAACTTCTATACAGTGGGTCCTTTACCTATCAGAGTTTGCAACAATCAAATGCTTGTAACTTTTTACTGGAGTGTTATAAAATCTTGAAATTTTGAGACAATAAAGTAATCGTGCTTCTTGTCAATTAAAGTTATCGCACATAGCTATGCTACCCTTGAGTCCCAAAACAAACACTGATAAAACTTCAAATGGCCCTAACTTCTATACGGTGCGACCTACACGTATCAAACTTTGCCACAATCAAATGCTTTTAACACTTTACTGGAGCGTTCTACACCTATCAAAGTTGCAACAATCAAATGCTTGTAACTTTTTACTGGAGCGTCATAAAATATTGAAATTTTGTGACAATAAAGTCCTCTTGCCTCTTGTCAATTTAAGCTATCGCTCATAGCTATGCTACCCTTGAGTCCCAAATCAAACTCTAAGAAACCTTCAAATAGCCTTAACTTCTTTACGGTGCGTCTTATACCTATCAAAGTTTGCAACAATCAAATGCTTGTAACTTTTTACTGGAGCGTCCTAAACCTTGAAATTTTGTGACAATAAAGTACTCGTGCCTCTTGTTTACTTTACGGCTCATAGCTATGCTAGCCTTGATTCCCAAATAAAACTCTGATAAAACTTCAAATGGCCCTAATTTCTATACGGTGCGTCCTATACCTATCAAAGTTCGCAACAATCAAATGCTTGTAACTTTTTACTGGAGCGTCATAAAATCTGGAAATATTGTGACCATAAAGTACTCGTGCCTCTTGTCAATTAAAGTTATCGCTCATGGCTATGCTACCCTTGAGTCCCAAATCAAACTATGATAAAACTTAAAATGGCCCTAATTTCCGTACGGTGCGTCTTATACCTATCAAAGTTTGCAACAATCAAATGCTTGTAACTTTTTACTGGAGCGTCATAAAACCTTGAAATTTTGTGACAATAAAATACTCGTGCCTCTTATCAATTTAAGCTATCGCTCATAGCTATGCTACCCTTGAGTCCCAAATCAAACACTGATAAAACTTCAAATGGCCCTAACTTCTATACGGTGCGTGCTACACCTATCAAAGTTTGCAACAATCAAATGCTTGTAACTTTTTACTGGAGCGTCATAGAAACTTGAAATTTTGTGACAATAAAGTACTCGTGCCTGTTGTCAATTTAAGCTATCGCTAATACTTATGCTACCCTTGAGTCGAAAATGAAACACTGATAAAACTTCTAATGGCTCTAACTTCTATACAGTGCGTCCTGCACCTATCAAAGTGTGCCACAATCAAATGCTTGTAACTTTTTACGGGAGCGTCATAAAACCTTGAAATTTTGTGACGATAAAGTACTCGAGCCTCTTATCAATTTAAGCTATCGCTCATAGCTATGCTACCCTTGAATCCCAAATCAAACACTGATAAAACTTCAAATGGCCCTAACTTCTATACGGATCGACCTACACCTATCAAAGTTTGCCACAATCAAATGCCTTTAACACTTTACTGGAGCGTTCTCCACCTATCAAAGTTGCAACAATCAAATGCTTGTAACTTTTTACTGGAGCGTCATAAAACCTTGAAATTTTGTGACAATAAAGTACTAGTGGGTCTTGTCAATTGAAGCTGTCGCTCATAGCTATGCTACCCTTGAGTCCCAAATCAAACACTGATAAAACTTCAAATGTCCCTAAATTCTATACGGTGCGTACTATACCTATCAAAGTTTGCAACAATCAAATTCTTGTAACTTTTTACTGGAGCGTCATAAAACCTTGAAATTTTGTGACAATAAAGTACTCGTGCCTCTTGTCACTTTACGCTATCGCTCATAGCTATGCTACCCTTGATATTCCCAACTAAAACACTGATAAAACTTCAAATGGCCCTAAATTCTATACGGTGTGTCCTATACCTAACAAAGTTTGCAACAATCAAATGCGTGTAACTTTTTACTGGAGCGTCATAAAGCCTTGAAATTTTGTGACAATAAAGTACTCGTGAGTCTTATAAATTTAAGCTATCGCTCATAGCTATGCTACCCTTGAATCCCAAATCAAACACTGATAAAACTTCAGATGGCCCTAAATTCTATACGGTGCGTACTATACCTATCAAAGTTTGCAACAATCAAATGCTTCTTACTTTTTACTGGAGCGTCATAAAACCTTGAAATTTTGTGATAATAAATTACTCGTGCCTCTTGTTAATTTAAGCTATCGCTCATAGCTATTCTAAGCTTGAGTCCCAAATCAAACACTGATAAAACTTCAAATGGCCCTAACTTCTATACAGTGGGTCCTTTACCTATCAGAGTTTGCAACAATCAAATGCTTGTAACTTTTTACTGGAGCGTCATAAAGCCTTGAAATTTTGTGACAATAAAGTACTCGTGCCTCTTGTCAATTTAAGCTATCGCTCATAGCTATGCTACCCTTAAGTCCAAAATCAAACATTGATAAATCTTCAAATGGCCCGAACTTCTATACGGTGCGTCCTATACCTATCAAAGTTTGCAACAATCAAATGCTTGTAATTTTTTACTGGAGCGTCACAAAATCTTGAAATTTTGTGACACTAAAGTACTCGAGCCTCTTATCAATTAAAGTTGTCGCTCATTGCTATGCTACCCTTGATTCCCAAATAAAACACTGATAAAACTTCAAATGGCCCTAATTTCTATACGGTGCGTCCTATACCTATCAAAGTTCGCAACAATCCAATGCTTCTAACTTTTTACTGGAGCTTAATAAAATCTTGAAATTTTGTGACAGTGAAGTACTTGTGCCTATTGTCTTTTTAAGCTATCGCTCATAGCTATGCTACCCTTTATTCCCAAATAAAACACTGATAAAGCTTCAAATGGCTCTAACTTCTATACGGTGCGGCCTGCACCTATCAAAGTTTGCCACAATCAAATGCTTGTAACTTTTTACTGGAGCGTCATAAAATCTGGAAATATTGTGACCATAAAGTACTCGTGCCTCTTGTCAATTAAAGTTATCGCTCATGGCTATGCTACCCTTGAGTCCCAAATCAAACTATGATAAAACTTAAAATGGCCCTAATTTCCGTACGGTGCGTCTTATACCTATCAAAGTTTGCAACAATCAAATGCTTGTAACTTTTTACTGGAGCGTCATAAAACCTTGAAATTTTGTGACAATAAAATACTCGTGCCTCTTATCAATTTAAGCTATCGCTCATAGCTATGCTACCCTTGAGTCCCAAATCAAACACTGATAAAACTTCAAATGGCCCTAACTTCTATACGGTGCGTCCTACACCTATCAAAGTTTGCAACAATCAAATGCTTGTAACTTTTTACTGGAGCGTCATAGAAACTTGACATTTTGTGACAATAAAGTACTCGTGCCTGTTGTCAATTTAAGCTATCGCTAATACTTATGCTACCCTTGAGTCGAAAATGAAACACTGATAAAACTTCTAATGGCTCTAACTTCTATACAGTGCGTCCTGCACCTATCAAAGTATGCCACAATCAATAGCTTGTAACTTTTTACGGGAGCGTCATAAAACCTTGAAATTTTGTGACGATAAAGTACTCGAGCCTCTTATCAATTTAAGCTATCGCTCATAGCTATGCTACCCTTGAGTCCCAAAACAAACACTGATAAAACTTCAAATGGCCCTAACTTCTATACGGTGCGACCTACACGTATCAAACTTTGCCACAATCAAATGCTTTTAACACTTTACTGGAGCGTTCTACACCTATCAAAGTTGCAACAATCAAATGCTTGTAACTTTTTACTGGAGCGTCATAAAATATTGAAATTTTGTGACAATAAAGTCCTCTTGCCTCTTGTCAATTTAAGCTATCGCTCATAGCTATGCTACCCTTGAGTCCCAAATCAAACTCTAAGAAACCTTCAAATAGCCTTAACTTCTTTACGGTGCGTCTTATACCTATCAAAGTTTGCAACAATCAAATGCTTGTAACTTTTTACTGGAGCGTCCTAAACCTTGAAATTTTGTGACAATAAAGTACTCGTGCCTCTTGTTTACTTTACGGCTCATAGCTATGCTAGCCTTGATTCCCAAATAAAACACTGATAAAACTTCAAATGGCCCTAATTTCTATACGGTGCGTCCTATACCTATCAAAGTTCGCAACAATCAAATGCTTGTAACTTTTTACTGGAGCGTCATAAAATCTGGAAATATTGTGACCATAAAGTACTCGTGCCTCTTGTCAATTAAAGTTATCGCTCATGGCTATGCTACCCTTGAGTCCCAAATCAAACTATGATAAAACTTAAAATGGCCCTAATTTCCGTACGGTGCGTCTTATACCTATCAAAGTTTGCAACAATCAAATGCTTGTAACTTTTTACTGGAGCGTCATAAAACCTTGAAATTTTGTGACAATAAAATACTCGTGCCTCTTATCAATTTAAGCTATCGCTCATAGCTATGCTACCCTTGAGTCCCAAATCAAACACTGATAAAACTTCAAATGGCCCTAACTTCTATACGGTGCGTCCTACACCTATCAAAGTTTGCAACAATCAAATGCTTGTAACTTTTTACTGGAGCGTCATAGAAACTTGACATTTTGTGACAATAAAGTACTCGTGCCTGTTGTCAATTTAAGCTATCGCTAATACTTATGCTACCCTTGAGTCGAAAATGAAACACTGATAAAACTTCTAATGGCTCTAACTTCTATACAGTGCGTCCTGCACCGATCAAAGTGTGCCACAATCAAATGCTTGTAAGTTTTTACGGGAGCGTCATAAAACCTTGAAATTTTGTGACGATAAAGTACTCGAGCCTCTTATCAATTTAAGCTATCGCTCATAGCTATGCTACCCTTGAATCCCAAATCAAACACTGATAAAACTTCAAATGGCGCTAACTTCTATACGGATCGACCTACACCTATCAAAGTTTGCCACAATCAAATGCCTTTAACACTTTACTGGAGCGTTCTCCACCTATCAAAGTTGCAACAATCAAATGCTTGTAACTTTTTACTGGAGCGTCATAAAACCTTGAAATTTTGTGACAATAAAGTACTAGTGGGTCTTGTCAATTGAAGCTGTCGCTCATAGCTATGCTACCCTTGAGTCCCAAATCAAACACTGATAAAACTTCAAATGTCCCTAAATTCTATACGGTGCGTACTATACCTATCAAAGTTTGCAACAATCCAATGCTTCTAACTTTTTACTGGAGCGTCATAGAAGCTTGATATTTTGTGACAATAAAGTACTCGTGCCTCTTGTCAATTTAAGCTATCGCTAATACTTATGCTACCCTTGAGTCGAAAATGAAACACTGATAAAACTTCAAATGGCTCTAACTTTTATACGGTGCGTCCTATATCTATCTAAGTTTTCAACAATCAAATGCTTGTAACTTTTTACTGGAGCGTCATAAAACCTTGAAATTTTGTGACAATATAGTACTCGTGCCTCTTGTCACTTTACGCTATCGCTCATAGCTATGCTACCCTTGATATTCCCAACTAAAACACTGATAAAACTTCAAATGGCCCTAAATTCTATACGGTGCGTACTATACCTATCAAAGTTTGCAACAATCAAATGCTTCTTACTTTTTACTGGAGCGTCATAAAACCTTGAAATTTTGTGATAATAAATTACTCGTGCCTCTTGTTAATTTAAGCTATCGCTCATAGCTATTCTAAGCTTGAGTCCCAAATCAAACACTGATAAAACTTCAAATGGCCCTAACTTCTATACAGTGGGTCCTTTACCTATCAGAGTTTGCAACAATCAAATGCTTGTAACTTTTTACTGGAGCGTCATAAAGCCTTGAAATTTTGTGACAATAAAGTACTCGTGCCTCTTGTCAATTTAAGCTATCGCTCATAGCTATGCTACCCTTAAGTCCCAAATCAAACATTGATAAATCTTCAAATGGCCCGAACTTCTATACGGTGCGTCCTATACCTATCAAAGTTTGCAACAATCAAATGCTTGTAATTTTTTACTGGAGCGTCACAAAATCTTGATATTTTGTGACACTAAAGTACTCGAGCCTCTTATCAATTAAAGTTGTCGCTCATTGCTATGCTACCCTTGATTCCCAAATAAAACACTGATAAAACTTCAAATGGCCCTAATTTCTATACGGTGCGTCCTATACCTATCAAAGTTCGCAACAATCCAATGCTTCTAACTTTTTACTGGAGCTTAATAAAATCTTGAAATTTTGTGACAGTGAAGTACTTGTGCCTATTGTCTTTTTAAGCTATCGCTCATAGCTATGCTACCCTTTATTCCCAAATAAAACACTGATAAAGCTTCAAATGGCTCTAACTTCTATACGGTGCGGCCTGCACCTATCAAAGTTTGCCACAATCAAATGCTTGTAACTTTTTACTGGAGCGTCATAAAATCTGGAAATATTGTGACCATAAAGTACTCGTGCCTCTTGTCAATTAAAGTTATCGCTCATGGCTATGCTACCCTTGAGTCCCAAATCAATCTATGATAAAACTTAAAATGGCCCTAATTTCCGTACGGTGCGTCTTATACCTATCAAAGTTTGCAACAATCAAATGCTTGTAACTTTCTACTGGAGCGTCATAAAACCTTGAAATTTTGTGACAATAAAGTACTCGTGCCTCTTGTCACTTTACGCTATCGCTCATAGCTATGCTACCCTTGATTCCCAACTAAAACGCTGATAAAACTTCAAATGGCCCTAAATTCTATACGGTGTGTCCTATATCTAACAAAGTTTGCAACAATCAAATGCGTGTAACTTTTTACTGGAGCGTCATAAAGCCTTGAAATTTTGTGACAATAAAGTACTCGTGAGTCTTGTCAATTTAATCTGTCGCTCATAGCTATGCTACCCTAGAGTCCCAAATTAAACAATGATAAAACTTCAAATGGCCCTAACTTCATTACGCCTATCAAAGTTTGCAACAATCAAATGCTTCTTACTTTTTACGGGAGCGTCATAAAACCTTGAAAATTTGTGATAATAAATTACTCGTGCCTCTTGTTAATTTAAGCTGTCGCTCATAGCTATGCTACCCTTGAGTCCCAAGACAAACACTGATAAAACTTCAAATGGCCCTAACTTCTATACGGTGAGTACTATACCTATCAAAGTTTGCAACAATCCAATGCTTCTAACTTTTTACTGGAGCGTCATAGAAGCTTGAAATTTTGTGACAATAAAGTACTCGTGCCTCTTGTCAATTTAAGCTATCGCTAATAATTATGCTACCCTTGAGTCGAAAATGAAACACTGATAAAACTTCTAATGGCTCTAACTTCTATAAGGTGCGGCCTGCACCTATCAAAGTGTGCCACAATCAAATGCTTGTAACTTTTTACTGGAGCGTCATAAAATCTTGAAATTTTGTGACAATAAAATACTCGTGCCTCTTATCAATTTAAGCTATCGCTCATAGCTATGCTACCCTTGAGTCCCAAATCAAACACTGATAAAACTTCAAATGGCCCTAACTTCTATACGGTGCGTCCTACACCTATCAAAGTTTGCAACAATCAAATGCTTGTAACTTTTTACTGGAGCGTCATAAAATCTTGAAATTTTGTGACAATAAAGTACTCGTGCCTCTTATCAGTTTAAGCTATCGCTCATAGCTATGCTACCCTTGAATCCCAAATCAAACACTGATAAAACTTCAAATGGCTCTAATTTCTATACTGTGCGTCCTATACCTATCAAAGTTTGCAACATTGAAATGCTGGTAACTTTTTACTAGAGCATCATAAAATCGTGAAATTTTGTGACAACAAAGTACTCGAGCCTCTTGTCAATTAAAGTTATCGCTCATAGCTATGCTACCCTTGAGTCCCAAGACAAACACTGATAAAACTTCAAATGGCCCTAACTTCTATACGGTTCGACCTACACCTATCAAACTTTGCCACAATCAAATGCTTTTAACACTTTACTGGAGCGTTCTCCAACTATCAAAGTGTGCCACAATCAAATGCTTGTAACTTTTTACTGGACCGGCATAAAACCTTGAAATTTTGTGACAATAAAGTACTCGTGGGTCTTGTCACTTTAAGCTGTCGCTCATAGCTATGCTACCCTTGAGTCCCAAATCAAACACTGATAAAACTTCAAATGTCCCTAAATAATATACGGTGCGTCCTATACCTATCAAAGTTGGCAACAATCCAATGCTTCTAGCTTTTTACTGGAGCGTCATAGAAACTTGAAATTTTGTGACAATAAAGTACTCGTGCCTGTTGTCAATTTAAGCTATCGCTAATACTTATGCTACCCTTGAGTCGAAAATGAAACACTGAAAAAACTTCTAATTTCTCTAACTTCTATACAGTGCGGCCTGCACCTATCAAAGTGTGCCACAATCAAATGCTTGTAACTTTTTACGGGAGCGTCATAAAACCTTGAAATTTTGTGACGATAAAGTACTCGAGCCTCTTATCAATTTAAGCTATCGCTCATAGCTATGCTACCCTTGAATCCCAAATCAAACACTGATAAAACTTCAAATGGCCCTAACTTCATTACGCCTATCAAAGTTTGCAACAATCAAATGCTTCTTACTTTTTACGGGAGCGTCATAAAACCTTGAAAATTTGTGATAATAAATTACTCGTGCCTCTTGTTAATTTAAGCTATCGCTCATAGCTATGCTACCCTTGAGTCCCAAATCAAACACTGATAAAACTTCAAATGGCCCTAACTTCTATACGGTGCGTTCTCCACCTATCAAAGTTGCAACAATCAAATGCTTGTAACTTTTTACTGGAGCGTCATAAAACCTTGAAATTTTGTGACAATAAAGTACTAGTGGGTCTTGTCAATTCAAGCTGTCGCTCATAGCTATGCTACCCTAGAGTCCCAAATTAAACAATGATAAAACTTCAAATGGCCCTAACTTCATTACGCCTATCAAAGTTTGCAACAATCAAATGCTTCTTACTTTTTACGGGAGCGTCATAAAACCTTGAAAATTTGTGATAATAAATTACTCGTGCCTCTTGTTAATTTAAGCTATCGCTCATAGCTAAGCTACCCTTGAGTCCCAAGACAAACACTGATAAAACTTCAAATGGCCCTAACTTCTATACGGTGAGTACTATACCTATCAAAGTTTGCAACAATCCAATGCTTCTAACTTTTTACTGGAGCGTCATAGAAGCTTGAAATTTTGTGACAATAAAGTACTCGTGCCTCTTGTCAATTTAAGCTATCGCTAATACTTATGCTACCCTTGAGTCGAAAATGAAACACTGATAAAACTTCTAATGGCTCTAACTTCTATAAGGTGCGGCCTGCACCTATCAAAGTGTGCCACAATCAAATGCTTGTAACTTTTTACTGGAGCGTCATAAAATCTTGAAATTTTGTGACAATAAAATACTCGTGCCTCTTATCAATTTAAGCTATCGCTCATAGCTATGCTACCCTTGAGTCCCAAATCAAACACTGATAAAACTTCAAATGGCCCTAACTTCTATACGGTGCGTCCTACACCTATCAAAGTTTGCAACAATCAAATGCTTGTAACTTTTTACTGGAGCGTCATAAAATCTTGAAATTTTGTGACAATAAAGTACTCGTGCCTCTTATCAGTTTAAGCTATCGCTCATAGCTATGCTACCCTTTAATCCCAAATCAAACACTGATAAAACTTCAAATGGCTCTAATTTCTATACTGTGCGTCCTATACCTATCAAAGTTTGCAACATTGAAATGCTGGTAACTTTTTACTAGAGCATCATAAAATCGTGAAATTTTGTGACAATAAAGTACTCGAGCCTCTTGTCAATTAAAGTTATCGCTCATAGCTATGCTACCCTTGAGTCCCAAGACAAACACTGATAAAACTTCAAATGGCCCTAACTTCTATACGGTTCGACCTACACCTATCAAACTTTGCCACAATCAAATGCTTTTAACACTTTACTGGAGCGTTCTCCAACTATCAAAGTGTGCCACAATCAAATGCTTGTAACTTTTTACTGGACCGGCATAAAACCTTGAAATTTTGTGACAATAAAGTACTCGTGGGTCTTGTCACTTTAAGCTGTCGCTCATAGCTATGCTACCCTTGAGTCCCAAATCAAACACTGATAAAACTTCAAATGTCCCTAAATAATATACGGTGCGTCCTATACCTATCAAAGTTGGCAACAATCCAATGCTTCTAGCTTTTTACTGGAGCGTCATAGAAACTTGAAATTTTGTGACAATAAAGTACTCGTGCCTGTTGTCAATTTAAGCTATCGCTAATACTTATGCTACCCTTGAGTCGAAAATGAAACACTGATAAAACTTCTAATTTCTCTAACTTCTATACAGTGCGGCCTGCACCTATCAAAGTGTGCCACAATCAAATGCTTGTAACTTTTTACGGGAGCGTCATAAAACCTTGAAATTTTGTGACGATAAAGTACTCGAGCCTCTTATCAATTTAAGCTATCGCTCATAGCTATGCTACCCTTGAATCCCAAATCAAACACTGATAAAACTTCAAATGGCCCTAACTTCTATACGGATCGACCTACACCTATCAAACTTTGCCACAATCAAATGCTTTTAACACTTTACTGGAGCGTTCTCCACCTATCAAAGTTGCAACAATCAAATGCTTGTAACTTTTTACTGGAGCGTCATAAAACCTTGAAATTTTGTGACAATAAAGTACTAGTGGGTCTTGTCAATTCAAGCTGTCGCTCATAGCTATGCTACCCTTGAGTCCCAAATCAAACACTGATAAAACTTCAAATGTCCCTAAATTCTATACGGTGCGTACTATACCTATCAAAGTTTGCAACAATCCAATGCTTCTAACTTTTTACTGGAAGCTTGATATTTTGTGATAATAAAGTACTTGTGCCTCTTGTCAATTTAAGCTATCGCTAATACTTATGCTACCCTTGAGTCGAAAATGAAACACTGATAAAACTTCTAATGGCTCTAACTTCTATACGGTGCGGCCTGCACCTATCAAAGTGTGCCACAATCAAATGCTTGTAACTTTTTACTGGAGCGTCATAAAATCTTGAAATTTTGTGACAATAAAGTACTCGTGCCTCTTATCAATTTAAGCTATCGCTCATAGCTATGCTACCCTTGAGTCCCAAATCAAACACTGATAAAACTTCAAATGTCCCTAAATTCTATACGGTGCGTCCTATACCTATCAAAGTTTGCAACAATCCAATGCTTCTAACTTTTTACTGGAGCGTCATAGAAACTTGAAATTTTGTGACAATAAAGTACTCGTGCCTCTTGTCAATTTAAGCTATCGCTAACACTTATGCTACCCTTGAGTCGAAAATGAAACACTGATAAAACTTCAAATGGCTCTAACTTTTATACGGTGCGTCCTATACCTATCAAAGTTTGCAACAATCAAATGCTTGTAACTTTTTACTGGAGCGTCATAAAACCTTCAAATTTTGTGACAATAAAGTACTCGTGCCTCTTGTCACTTTACGCTATCGCTCATAGCTATGCTACCCTTGATATTCCCAACTAAAACACTGATAAAACTTCAAATGGCCCTAAATTCTATACGGTGCGTACTATACCTATCAAAGTTTGCAACAATCAAATGCTTCTTACTTTTTACTGGAGCGTCATAAAACCTTGAAATTTTGTGATAATAAATTACTCGTGCCTCTTGTTAATTTAAGCTATCGCTCATAGCTATTCTAAGCTTGAGTCCCAAATCAAACACTGATAAAACTTCAAATGGCCCTAACTTCTATACAGTGGGTCCTTTACCTATCAGAGTTTGCAACAATCAAATGCTTGTAACTTTTTACTGGAGCGTAATAAAATCTTGAAATTTTGTGACAATAAAGTACTCGTGCTTCTTGTCAATTTAAGCTATCGCTCATAGCTATGCTACCCTTGAGTCCCAAAACAAACACTGATAAAACTTCAAATGGCCCTAACTTCTATACGGTGTGACTTACACGTATCAAACTTTGCCACAATCAAATGCTTTTAACACTTTACTGGAGCGTTCTACACCTATCAAAGTTGCAACAATCAAATGCTTGTAACTTTTTACTGGAGCGTCATAAAATATTTAAATTTTGTGACAATAAAGTCCTCGGGCCACTTGTCAATTTAAGCTATCGCGCATAGCTATGCTACCCTTGAGTCCCAAATCAAGCTCTGATAAGCCTTCAAATAGCCCTAACTTCTTTACGGTGCGTCTCATACCTATCAAAGTTTGCAACAATCAAATGCTTGTAACTTTTTACTGGAGCGTCATAAACCTTGAAATTTTGTGACAATAAAGAACTCGTGCCTCTTGTCACTTTACGGTATCGCTCATAGCTATGCCACCCTTGATTCCCAAATAAAACACTGATAAAACTTCTAATGGCTCTAACTTCTATACGGTGCGGCCTGCACCTATCAAAGTGTGCCACAATCAAATGCTTGTAACTTTTTACTGGAGCGTCATAAAATCTTGAAATTTTGTGACAATAAAGTACTCGTGCCGCTTATCAATTTAAGCTATCGCTCATAGCTATGCTACCCTTGAGTCCCAAATCAAACACTGATAAAACTTCAAATGTCCCTAAATACTATACGGTGCGTCCTATACCTATCAAAGTTTGCAACAATCCAATGCTTCTAACTTTTTACTGGAGCGTCATAGAAACTTGAAATTTTGTGACAATAAAGTACTCGTGCCTCTTGTCAATTTAAGCTATCGCTAATACTTATGCTACCCTTGAGTCGAAAATGAAACACTGATAAAACTTCTAATGGCTCTAACTTCTATACGGTGCGGCCTGCACCTATCAAAGTGTGCCACAATCAAATGCTTGTAACTTTTTACTGGAGCGTCATAAAATCTTGAAAATTTGTGACAATAAAATACTCGTGCCTCTTATCAATTTAAGCTATCGCTCATAGCTATGCTACCCTTGAATCCCAAATCAAACACTGATAAAACTTCAAATGGCTCTAATTTCTATACTGTGCGTCCTATACCTATCAAAGTTTGCAACAATCCAATGCTTCTAACTTTTTACTGGAGCGTCATAGAAACTTGAAATTTTGTGACAATAAAGTACTCGTGCCTCTTGTCAATTTAAGCTATCGCTAACACTTATGCTACCCTTGAGTCGAAAATGAAACACTGATAAAACTTCAAATGGCTCTAACTTTTATACGGTGCGTCCTATACCTATCAAAGTTTGCAACATTGAAATGCTGGTAACTTTTTACTAGAGCATCATAAAATCGTGAAATTTTGTGACAATAAAGTACTCGAGCCTCTTGTCAATTAAAGTTATCGCTCATAGCTATGCTACCCTTGAGTCCCAAGACAAACACTGATAAAACTTCAAATGGCCCTAACTTCTATACGGTTCGACCTACACCTATGAAACTTTGCCACAATCAAATGCTTTTAACACTTTACTGGAGCGTTCTCCACCTATCAAAGTGTGCCACAATCAAATGCTTGTAACTTTTTACTGGAGCGTCATAAAATCTTGAAATTTTGTGACAATAAAGTACTCGTGCCGCTTATCAATTTAAGCTATCGCTCATAGCTATGCTACCCTTGAGTCCCAAATCAAACACTGATAAAACTTCAAATGTCCCTAAATACTATACGGTGCGTCCTATACCTATCAAAGTTTGCAACAATCCAATGCTTCTAACTTTTTACTGGAGCGTCATAGAAACTTGAAATTTTGTGACAATAAAGTACTCGTGCCTCTTGTCAATTTAAGCTATCGCTAATACTTATGCTACCCTTGAGTCGAAAATGAAACACTGATAAAACTTCTAATGGCTCTAACTTCTATACGGTGCGGCCTGCACCTATCAAAGTGTGCCACAATCAAATGCTTGTAACTTTTTACTGGAGCGTCATAAAATCTTGAAAATTTGTGACAATAAAATACTCGTGCCTCTTATCAATTTAAGCTATCGCTCATAGCTATGCTACCCTTGAGTCCCAAATCAAACACTGATAAAACTTCAAATGGCCCTAACTTCTATACGGTGCGTCCTACACCTATCAAAGTTTGCAACAATCAAATGCTTGTAACTTTTTACTGGAGCGTCATAAAATCTTGAAATTTTGTGACAATAAAGTACTCGTGCCTCTTATCAGTTTAAGCTATCGCTCATAGCTATGCTACCCTTGAATCCCAAATCAAACACTGATAAAACTTCAAATGGCTCTAATTTCTATACTGTGCGTCCTATACCTATCAAAGTTTGCAACATTGAAATGCTGGTAACTTTTTACTAGAGCATCATAAAATCGTGAAATTTTGTGACAATAAAGTACTCGAGCCTCTTGTCAATTAAAGTTATCGCTCATAGCTATGCTACCCTTGAGTCCCAAGACAAACACTGATAAAACTTCAAATGGCCCTAACTTCTATACGGTTCGACCTACACCTATGAAACTTTGCCACAATCAAATGCTTTTAACACTTTACTGGAGCGTTCTCCACCTATCAAAGTGTGCCACAGTCAAATGCTTGTAACTTTTTACTGGAGCGGCATAAAACCTTGAAATTTTGTGACAATAAAGTACTCGTGGGTCTTGTCACTTTAAGCTGTCGCTCATAGCTATGCTACCCTTGAGTCCCAAATGAAACACTGATAAAACTTCAAATGTCCCTAAATAATATACGGTGCGTCCTATACCTATCAAAGTTGGCAACAATCCAATGCTTCTAGCTTTTTACTGGAGCGTCATAGAAACTTGAAATTTTGTGACAATAAAGTACTCGTGCCTGTTGTCAATTTAAGCTATCGCTAATACTTATGCTACCCTTGAGTCGAAAATGAAACACTGATAAAACTTCTAATGGCTCTAACTTCTATACAGTGCGGCCTGCACCTATCAAAGTGTGATACAATCAAATGCTTGTAACTTTTTACGGGAGCGTCATAAAACCTTGAAATTTTGTGACGATAAAGTACTCGAGCCTCTTATCAATTTAAGCTATCGCTCATAGCTATGCTACCCTTGAATCCCAAATCAAACACTGATAAAACTTCAAATGGCCCTAACTTCTATACGGATCGACCTACACCTATCAAACTTTGCCACAATCAAATGCTTTTAACACTTTACTGGAGCGTTCTCCACCTATCAAAGTTGCAACAATCAAATGCTTGTAACTTTTTACTGGAGCGTCATAAAACCTTGAAATTTTGTGACAATAAAGTACTAGTGGGTCTTGTCAATTTAAGCTGTCGCTCATAGCTATGCTACCCTTGAGTCCCAAATCAAACACTGATAAAACTTCAAATGTCCCTAAATTCTATACGGTGCGTACTATACCTATCAAAGTTTGCAAAAATCCAATGCTTCTAACTTTTTACTGGAGCGTCATAGAAGATTGATATTTTGTGACAATAAAGTACTCGTTCCTCTTGTCAATTTAAGCTATCGCTAATACTTATGCTACCCTTGAGTCGAAAATGAAACACTGATAAAACTTCTAATGGCTCTAACTTCTATACGGTGCGGCCTGCACCTATCAAAGTGTGCCACAATCAAATGCTTGTAACTTTTTACTGGAGCGTCATAAAATCTTGAAATTTTGTGACAATAAAGTACTCGTGCCTCTTCTCAATTTAAGCTATCGCTCATAGCTATGCTAAACTTGAGTCCCAAATCAAACACTGATAAAACTTCAAATGGCCCTAACTTCTATACGGTGCGTCCTACACCTATCAAAGTTTGCAACATTGAAATGCTGGTAACTTTTTACTAGAGCGTCATAAAATCGTGAAATTTTGTGACAATAAAGTACTCGAGCCTCTTGTCAATTAAAGTTATCGCTCATAGCTATGCTACCCTTGAGTCCCAAGACAAACACTGATAAAACTTCAAATGGCCCTAACTTCTATACGGTTCGACCTACATCTATCAAACTTTGCCACAATCAAATGCTTTTAACACTTTACTGGAGCGTTCTCCACCTATCAAAGTGTGCCACAATCAAATGCTTGTAACTTTTTACTGGAGCGGCATAAAACCTTGAAATTTTGTGACAATAAAGTAATCGTGGGTCTTGTCACTTTAAGCTGTCGCTCATAGCTATGCTACCCTTGAGTCCCAAATAAAACACTGATAAAACTTCAAATGTCCCTAAATTCTATACGGTGCGTCCTATAAACTTGAAATTTTGTGACAATAAAGTACTCGTGCCTCTTGTCAATTTAAGCTATCGCTAATACTTATGCTACCCTTGAGTCGAAAATGAAACACTGATAAAACTTCTAATGGCTCTAACTTCTATACGGTGCGGCCTGCACCTATCAAAGTTTGCCACAATCAAATGCTTGTAACTATTTACTGGAGCGTCATAAAATCTTGAAATTTTGTGACAATAAAGTACTCTTGCCTCTTATCAATTTAAGCTATCGCTCATAGCTATGCTACCCTTGAGTCCCAAATCAAACACTGATAAAGCTTCAAATGTCCCTAAATTCTATACGGTGCGTCCTATACCTATCAAAGTTTGCAACAATCCAATGCTTCTAACTTTTTACTGGAGCGTCATAGAAACTTGAAATTTTGTGACAATAAAGTACTCGTGCCTCTTGTCAATTTAAGCTATAGCTAATACTTATGCTACCCTTGAGTCGAAAATGAAGCACTGATAAAACTTCAAATGGCTCTAACTTCTATACGGTGCGTCCTATACCTATCAAAGTTGGCAACAATCAAATGCTTGTAACTTTTTACTGGAGCGTCATAAAACCTTGAAATTTTGTGACAATAAAGTACTCGTGCCTCTTGTTAATTTAAGCTATCGCTCATAGCTATTCTAAGCTTGAGTCCCAAATCAAACACTGATAAAACTTCAAATGGCCCTAACTTCTATACAGTGGGTCCTTTACCTATCAGAGTTTGCAACAATCAAATGCTTGTAACTTTTTACTGGAGCGTAATAAAATCTTGAAATTTTGTGACAATAAAGTACTCGTGCTTCTTGTCAATTTAAGCTATCGCTCATAGCTATGCTACCCTTGAGTCCCAAAACAAACACTGATAAAACTTCAAATGGCCCTAACTTCTATACGGTGCGACCTACACGTATCAAACTTTGCCACAATCAAATGCTTTTAACACTTTACTGGAGCGTTCTACACCTATCAAAGTTGCAACAATCAAATGCTTGTAACTTTTTACTGGAGCGTCATAAAATATTTAAATTTTGTGACAATAAAGTCCTCGGGCCACTTGTCAATTTAAGCTATCGCGCATAGCTATGCTACCCTTGAGTCCCAAATCAAACTCTGATAAGCCTTCAAATAGCCCTAACTTCTTTACGGTGCGTCTCATACCTATCAAAGTTTGCAACAATCAAATGCTTGTAACTTTTTACTGGAGCGTCATAAACCTTGAAATTTTGTGACAATAAAGAACTCGTGCCTCTTGTCACTTTACGGTATCGCTCATAGCTATGCCACCCTTGATTCCCAAATAAAACACTGATAAAACTTCTAATGGCTCTAACTTCTATACGGTGCGGCCTGCATCTATCAAAGTGTGCCACAATCAAATGCTTGTAACTTTTTACTGGAGCGTCATAAAATCTTGAAATTTTGTGACAATAAAGTACTCGTGCCGCTTATCAATTTAAGCTATCGCTCATAGCTATGTTACCCTTGAGTCCCAAATCAAACACTGATAAAACTTCAAATGTCCCTAAATTCTATACGGTGCGTCCTATACCTATCAAAGTTTGCAACAATCCAATGCTTCTAACTTTTTACTGGAGCGTCATAGAAACTTGAAATTTTGTGACAATAAAGTACTCGTGCCTCTTGTCAATTTAAGCTATCGCTGATACTTATGCTACCATTGAGTCGAAAATGAAACACTGATAAAACTTCAAATGGCTCTAACTTCTATACGGTGCGTCCTATACCTATCAAAGTTTGCAACAATCAAATGCTTGTAACTTTTTACTGGAGCGTCATAAAACCTTGAAATTTTGTGACAATAAAGTACTCGTGCCTCTTGTCACTTTACGCTATCGCTCATAGCTATGCTACCCTTGATTCCCAACTAAAACACTGATAAAACTTCAAATGGCCCTAAATTCTATACGGTGTGTCCTATACCTAACAAAGTTTGCAACAATCAAATGCGTGTAACTTTTTACTGGAGCGTCATAAAGCCTTGAAATTTTGTGACAATAAAGTACTCATGAGTCTTGTCAATTTAAGCTGTCGCTCATGGCTATGCTACCCTTGAGTCCCAAATCAAACAATGATAAAACTTCAAATGGCCCTAACTTCTATACGGTCTGTCCTACACCTATCAAAGTTTGCAACAATCAAATGCTTGTAACTTTTTACTGGAGCGTCATAAAATCTGGAAATATTGTGACAATAAAGTACTCGTCCCTCTTATCAATTTAAGCTATCACTCATAGCTATGCTACCCTTGAATCCCAAATCAAACACTGATAAAACTTCAAATGGCCCTAAAATCTATACGGTGCGTACTATACCTATCAAAGTTTGCAACAATTAAATGCTTCTTACTTTTTACGGGACCGTCATAAAACCTTGAAATTTTGTAATAATAAATTACTCGTGCCTCTTGTTCATTTAAGCTATCGCTCATAGGTATTCTACCCTTGAGTCCCAAATCAAACACTGATAAAACTTCATATGGCCCTAACTTCTATTCAGTGGGTCCTTTACCTATCAGAGTTTGCAACAATCAAATGCTTGTAACTTTTTACTGGAGCTTAATAAAATCTTGAAATTTTGTGACAATAAAGTACTCGTACTTCTTGTCAATTAAAGTTATCGCACATAGCTATCCTACCCTTGAGTCCCAAAACAAACACTGATAAAACTTCAAATGGCCCTAACTTCTTTACGGTGCGTCTTATACCTATCAAAGTTTGCAACAATCAAATGCTTGTAACTTTTTACTGGAGCGTCATAAACCTTGAAATTTTGTGACAATAAAGTATTCGTGAGTCTTGTCAATTTAAGCTGTCGCTCATAGCTATGCTACCCTTGAATCCCAAATCAAACACTGATAAAACTTCAAATGGCCCTAACTTCTATACGGTGCGACCTACACGTATCAAACTTTGCCACAATCAAATGCTTTTAACACTTTACTGGAGCGTTCTACACCTATCAAAGTTGCAACAATCAAATGCTTGTAACTTTTTACTGGAGCGTCATAAAATATTGAAATTTTGTGACAATAAAGTCCTGGGCCTCGTGTCAATTTAAGCTATCGCTCATAGCTATGCTACCCTTGAGTCCCAAATCAAACTCTGATAAACCTTCAAATAGTCCTAACTTCTTTACGGTGCGTCTTATACCTATCAAAGTTTGCAACAATCAAATGCTTGTAACTTTTTATTGGAGCGTCATAAACCTTGAAATTTTGTGACAATAAAGTACTCGTGCCTCTTGTCACTTTACGGTATCGCTCATAGCTATGCTACCCTTGATTCCCAAATAAAACACTGATAAAACTTCAAATGGCTCTAACTTCTATACGGTGCGGCCTGCACCTATCAAAGTTTGCAACAATCAAATGCTTCTTACTTTTTACTGGAGCGTCATAAAATCTTGAAATTTTGTGACAATAAAGTGCTCGTGCCTTTTATCAATTTTAGCTGTCGCATATAGCTATGCTACCCTTGAGTCCCAAATCCAACTCTGATAAAACTTCAAATGGCCCTAACTTCTATACGGTGCATGCTATACCTATCAAAGTATGAAACAATCAAATGCTTGTAACTTTTTATTGGAGCGTCATAAAATCTGGAAATATTGTGACAATAAAGAACTCGTGCCTCTTGTCAATTAAAGTTATCGCTCATAGCTATGCTACCCTTGAGTCCCAAACCAAACTATGATAAAACTTAAAATGGCCCTAATTTCCGTACGGTGCGTCTTATACCTATCAAAGTTTGCAACAATCAAATGCTTGTAACTTTTTACTGGAGCGTCATAAAACCTTGAAATTTAGTGACAATAAAGTACTCGAGCCTCTTATCAATTTACGTTATCGCTCATAGCTATGCTACCCTTGAATCCCAAATCAAACACTGATAAAACTTCAGATGGCCCTAAATTCTATACGGTGTGTCCTATACCTATCAAAGTTTGCAACAATTAAATGCTTCTTACTTTTTACGGGAGCGTCATAAAACCTTGAAATTTTGTGACAATAAAGTACTCGAGCCTCTTATCAATTTAAGCTATCGCTCATAGCTATGCTACCCTTGAATCCCAAATCAAACACTGATAAAACTTCAAATGGCCCTAACATCTATACGGTGCGACCTACACGTATCAAACTTTGCCACAATCAAATTCTTTTAACACTTTACTGGAGCGTTCTACACCTATCAAAGTTGCAACAATCAAATGCTTGTAACTTTTTACTGGAGCCTCATAAAATATTGAAATTTTGTGACAATAAACTCCTGGGCCTCTTGTCAATTTAAGCTATCGCTCATAGCTATGCTACCCTTGAGTCCCAAATCAAACTCTGATAAACCTTCAAATAGCCCTAACTTCTTTACGGTGCGTCTTATACCTATCAAAGTTTGCAACAATCAAATGCTTGTAACTTTTTACTGGAGCGTCATAAACCTTGAAATTTTGTGACAATAAAGTACTCGTGCCTCTTGTCACTTTACGGTATCGCTCATAGCTATGCTACCCTTGATTCCCAAATAAAACACTGATAAAACTTCAAATGGCTCTAACTTCTATACGGTGCGGCCTGCACTTATCAAAGTTTGCCACAATCAAATGCTTGTAACTTTTTACTGGAGCGTCATAAAATCTTGAAATTTTCTGACAATAAAATACTCGTGCCTCTTGTCAATTTAAGCTATCGCTCATAGCTATGCTACCCTTAAGTCCCAAATCAAACACTGATAAATCTTCAAATGGTCCGTAACTTCTATACGGTGCGTCCTATACCTATCAAAGTTTGCAACAATCAAATGCTTGTAATTTTTTACTGGAGCGTCACAAAATCTTGCAATTTTGTGACACTAAAGTACTCGAGCCTCTTATCAAATTTAAGCTATCGCTCATAGCTATGCTACCCTTTATTCCCAAATTAAACACTGATAAAACTTCAAATGGCTCTAACTTCTATACGGTGCGGCCTGCACCTATCAAAGTTTGCAACAATCAAATGCTTGTAACTTTTTACTGGAGCGTCATAAAACCTTGAAATTTTGTGACAATAAAGTACTCGAGCCTCTTATCAATTTACGCTATCGCTCATAGCTATGCTACCCTTGAATCCCAAATCAAACACTGATAAAACTTCAGATGGCCCTAAATTCTATACGGTGTGTCCTATACCTAACAAAGTTTGCAACAATCAAATGCGTGTAACTTTTTACTGGAGCGTCATAAAGCCTTGAAATTTTGTGACAATAAAGTACTCGTGAGTCTTGTCAATTTAAGCTGTCGCTTATAGCTATGCTACCCTTGAGTCCCAAATCAAACAATGATAAAACTTCAAATGGCCCTAACTTCTATACGGTCTGTCCTACACCTATCAAAGTTTGCAACAATCAAATGCTTGTAACTTTTTACGGGAGCGTCATAGAACCTTGAAATTTTGTGATCAATTTAAGCTATCGCTCATAGCTATGCTACCCTTGAATCCCAAATCAAACACTGATAAAACTTCAAATGGCCCTAATTTCTATACGGTGCGTCCTATACCTATCAAAGTTTGCAACAATCAAATGCTTGTAACTTTTTACTGGAGCTTAATAAAATCTTGAAATTTTGTGACAATAAAGTATTCGTGCCTCTTGTCAATTTAAGCTATCGCTCATAGCTATGCTACCCTTAAGTCCCAAATCAAACACTGAAAAATCTTCAAATGGCCCGAATTTCTATACGGTGCGACCTACACGTATCAAACTTTGCCACAATCAAATGCTTTTAACACTTTACTGGAGCGTTCTACACCTATCAAAGTTGCAACAATCAAATGCTTGTAACTTTTTACTGGATCGTCATAAAATATTGAAATTTTGTGACAATAAAGTCCTCGGGCCTCTTGTCAATTTAAGCTATCGCTCATAGCTATGCTACCCTTGAGTCCCAAATCAAACTCTGATAAACCTTCAAATAGCCCTAACTTCTTTACGGTGCGTCTTATACCTATTAAAGTTTGCAACAATCAAATGCTTGTAACTTTTTACTGGAGCGTCATAAACCTTGAAATTTTGTGACAATAAAGTACTCGTGCCTCTTGTCACTTTACGATATCGCTCATAGCTATGCTACCCTTGATTGCCAAATAAAACACTGAAAAAACTTCAAATGGCTCTAACTTCTATACGGTGCGGCCTGCACCTATCAAAGTTTGCCACAATCAAATGCTTGTAACTTTTTACTGGAGCGTCATAAAATCTTGAAATTTTCTGACAATAAAATACTCGTGCCTCTTGTCAATTTAAGCTATCGCTCATAGCTATGCTACCCTTAAGTCCCAAATCAAACACTGATAAATCTTCAAATGGCTCTAACTTCTATACGGTGCGGCCTGCACCTATCAAAGTTTGCAACAATCAAATGCTTGTAACTTTTTACTGGAGCGTCATAAAACCTTGAAATTTTGTGACAATAAAGTACTCGAGCCTCTTATCAATTTACGCTATCGCTCATAGCTATGCTACCCTTGAATCCCAAATCAAACACTGATAAAACTTCAGATGGCCCTAAATTCTATACGGTGTGTCCTATACCTAACAAAGTTTGCAACAATCAAATGCGTGTAACTTTTTACTGGAGCGTCATAAAGCCTTGAAATTTTGTGACAATAAAGTACTCGAGACTCTTATCAATTTAAGCTATCGCTCATAGCTATGCTACCCTCGAATCCCAAATCAAACACTGATAAAACTTCAGATGGCCCTAAATTCTATACGGTGCGTACTATACCTATCAAAGTTTGCAACAATCAAATGCTTCTTACTTTTTACTGGAGCGTCATAGAACCTTGAAATTTTGTGATCAATTTAAGCTATCGCTCATAGCTATGCTACCCTTGAATCCCAAATCAAACACTGATAAAACTTCAAATGGCCCTAATTTCTATACGGTGCGTCCTATACCTATCAAAGTTTGCAACAATCAAATGTTTGTAACTTTTTACTGGAGCTTAATAAAATCTTGAAATTTTGTGACAGTGAAGTACTTGTGCCCATTGTCTTTTTAAGCTATCGCTCATAGCTATGCTACCCTTGATTCCCAAATCAAACACTGATAAAACTTCAAATGGCTCTAACTTCTATACGGTGCGGCCTGCACCTATCAAAGTTTGCCACAATCAAATGCTTGTAACTTTTTACTGGAGCGTCATAAAAGCTTGAAATTTTGTGACAATAAAGTACTCGTGCCTCTTGTCAATTTAAGCTATCGCTCATAGCTATGCTACCCTTAAGTCCCAAATCAAACACTGATAAATCTTCAAATGGCCCGAACTTCTATACGGTGCGACCTACACGTATCAAACTTTGCCACAATCAAATGCTTTTAACACTTTACTGGAGCGTTCTACACCTATCAAAGTTGCAACAATCAAATGCTTGTAACTTTTTACTGGATTGTCATAAAATATTGAAATTTTGTGACAATAAAGTCCTCGGACCTCTTGTCGGACCTATCAAAGTTTGCAACAATCAAATGCTTGTAACTTTTTACTGGAGCGTCATAAACCTTGAAATTTTGTGACAATAAAGTACTCGTGCCTCTTGTCACTTTACGATATCGCTCATAGCTATGCTACCCTTGATTCCCAAATAAAACACTGAAAAAACTTCAAATGGCTCTAACTTCTATACGGTGCGGCCTGCACCTATCAAAGTTTGCAACAATCAAATGCTTGTAACTTTTTACTGGAGCGTCATAAAACCTTGAAATTTTGTGACAATAAAGTACTCGAGCCTCTTATCAATTTACGCTATCGCTCATAGCTATGCTACCCTTGAATCCCAAATCAAACACTGATAAAACTTCAGATGGCCCTAAATTCTATACGGTGTGTCCTATACCTAACAAAGTTTGCAACAATCAAATGCGTGTAACTTTTTACTGGAGCGTCATAAAGCCTTGAAATTTTGTGACAATAAAGTACTCGTGAGTCTTGTCAATTTAAGCTGTCGCTTATAGCTATGCTACCCTTGAGTCCCAAATCAAACAATGATAAAACTTCAAATGGCCCTAACTACTATACGGTATGTCCTACATCTATCAAAGTTTGCAACAATCAAATGCTTGTAACTTTTTACGGGAGCGTCATAAAACCTTGAAATTTTGTGACAATAAAGTACTCGAGCCTCTTATCAATTTAAGCTATCGCTCATAGCTATGCTACCCTTGAATCCCAAATCAAACACTGATAAAACTTCAGATGGCCCTAAATTCTATACTGTGCGTACTATACCTATCAAAGTTTGCAACAATCAAATGCTTCTTACTTTTTACTGGAGCGTCATAGAACCTTGAAATTTTGTGATCAATTTAAGCTATCGCTCATAGCTATGCTACCCTTGAATCCCAAATCAAACACTGATAAAACTTCAAATGGCCCTAATTTCTATACGGTGCGTCCTATACCTATCAAAGTTTGCAACAATCAAATGCTTGTAACTTTTTACTGGAGCTTAATAAAATCTTGAAATTTTGTGACAGTGAAGTACTTGTGCCCATTGTCTTTTTAAGCTATCGCTCATAGCTATGCTACCCTTGATTCCCAAATAAAACACTGATAAAACTTCAAATGGCTCTAACTTCTATACGGTGCGGCCTGCACCTATCAAAATTTGCCACAATCAAATGCTTGTAACTTTTTACTGGAGCGTCATAAAAGCTTGAAATTTTGTGACAATAAAGTACTCGTGCCTCTTGTCAATTTAAGCTATCGCTCATAGCTATGCTACCCTTAAGTCCCAAATCAAACACTGATAAATCTTCAAATGGCCCGAACTTCTATACGGTGCGTCCTATACCTATCAAAGTTTGCAACAATCAAATGCTTGTAATTTTTTACTGGAGCGTCACAAAATCTTGAAATTTTGTGACACTAAAATACTCGAGTCTCTTATCAATTAAAGTTGTCGCTCATTGCTATGCTACCCTTGATTCCCAAATAAAACACTGATAAAACTTCAAATGGCCCTAATTTCTATACGGTGCGTCCTATACCTATCAAAGTTTGCAACAATCCAATGCTTCTAACTTTTTACTGGAGCTTAATAAAATCTTGAAATTTTGTGACAGTGAAGTACTTGTGCCTCTTGTCTTTTTAAGCTATCGCTCATAGCTATGCTACCCTTTATTCCCAAATTAAACACTGATAAAACTTCAAATGGCTCTAACTTCTATACGGTGCGGCCTGCACCTATCAAAGTTTGCCACAATCAAATGCTTGTAACTTTTTACTGGAGCGTAATAAAATTTTGAAATTTTGTGACAATAAAGTACTCGTGCTTCTTGTCAATTTAAGCCATCGCTCATAGCCAGCTAGCCCTTGAGTCCCAAAACAAACACTGATAAAACTTCAAATGGCCCTAACTTCTATACGGTGCGTCTTATACCTATCAAAGTTTGCAACAATCAAATGCTTGTAACTTTTAACAGGAGCGTCATAAACCTTGAAATTTTGTGACAATAAAGTACTCGTGCCTCTTGTCACTTTACGGTATCGCTCATAGCTATGCTACCCTTGATTCCCAAATAAAACACTGATAAAACTTCAAATGGCTCTAACTTCTATACGGTGCGGCCTGCACCTATCAAAGTTTGCCACAATCAAATGCTTGTAACTTTTTACTGAAGCGTCATAAAATCTTGAAATTTTGTGACAATAAAGTACTCGTGCCTCTTGTCAATTTAAACTATCGCTCATAGCTATGCTACCCTTAAGTCCCAAATCAAACACTGATAAATCTTCAAATGGCCCGAACTTCTATACGGTGCGTCCTATACCTATCAAAGTTTGCAACAATCAAATGCTTATAAATTTTTACTGGAGCGTCACAAAATCTTGAAATTTTGTGACACTAAAGTACCCGAGCCTCTTATCAATTAAAGTTGTCGCTCATAGCTATGCTGCCCTTAATTCCCAAATAAAACACTGATAAAACTTCAAATGGCCCTAATTTCTATACGGTGCGTCCTATACCTATCAAAGTTTGCAACAATCAAATGCTTGTAATTTTTTACTGGAGCTTAATAAAATCTTGAAATTTTGTGACAATGAAGTACTTATGCCTATTGTCTTTTTAAGCTATCGCTCATAGCTATGCTACCCTTGATTCCCAAATAAAACGCTGATAAAACTTCAAATGGCTCTAATTTCTATACGGTGCGTCCTATACCTAACAAAGTTTGCAACAATCAAATGCGTGTAACTTTTTACTGGAGCGTCATAAAGCCTTGAAATTTTGTGACAATAAAGTACTCGTGAGTCTTGTCAATTTAAGCTGTCGCTCATAGCTATGCTACCCTTGAGTCCCAAATCACACACTATTAAAATTTCAAATGGCCATAACTTCTATACTGTGCGTCCTACACCAATCAAAGTTTGCAACAATCAAATGCTTGTAACTTTTTACTGGAGCGTAATAAAATCTTGAAGTTTTGTGAGAATAAAGTACTCGTGCCTCTTATCAATTTAAGCTATCGCTCATAGCTATGCTACCCTTGAATCCCAAATCAAACACTGATAAAACTTCAAATGGCCCTAAAATCTATACGGTGCGTACTATACCTATCAAATTTTGCAACAATTAAATGCTTCTTACTTTTTACGGGAGCGTCATAAAATCTTGAAATTTTGTGATAATAAATTACTCGTGCCTCTTGTTAATTTAAGCTATCGCTCATAGCTATTCTACCCTTGAGTCCCAAATCAAACACTGATAAAACTTCAAATGGCCCTAACTTCTATACAGTGGGTCCTTTACCTATCAGAGTGTGCAACAATCAAATGCTTGTAACTTTTTACTGGAGCGTAATAAAATCTTGAAATTTTGTGACAATAAAGTACTCGTGCTTCTTGTCAATTAAAGTTATCGCTCATAGCTATGCTACCCTTGAGTCCAAAAACAAACACTGATAAAACTTCAAGTGGCCCTAATTTCTATACGGTGCGACCTACACGTATCAAACTTTGCCACAATCAAGTGCTTTTAACACTTTACTGGAGCGTTATACACCTATCAAAGTTGCAACAGTCAAATGCTTGTAACTTTTTACTGGAGCGTCATAAAATATTGAAATTTTGTGAGAATAAAGTCCTCGTGCCTCTTGTCAATTTAAGCTATCGCTCATAGCTATGCTACCTTTGATTCCCAAATAAAACACTAATAAAACTTAAAATGGCCCTAACTTCTATACGGTGTGTCCTATACCTATCAAAGTTTGCAACAATCAAATGCTTGTAACTTTTTACTGGAGCGTCATAAAACCTTTAAATTTTGAGACAATATAATGCTCGTGCCTTTTATCAATTTTAGCTATCGCTCATAGCTATGCTACCCTTGAGTCTCAAATCCAACTCTGATAAAACTTCAAATGGCCCTAACTTCTATACGGTGCATCCTATACCTATCAAAGTTTGAAACAATCAAATGCTTGTAACTTTTTACTGGAGTGTCATAAAATCTTGAAATTTTGTGACAATAAAGTACTCGTGCTTCTTGTCAATTTAAGCTATCGCTCATAGCTATGCTACCCTTGAGTCCCAAATCAAACACTGATAAAACTTCAAATGGCCCGAACTTCTATACGGTGCGTCCTATACCTATCAAAGTTTGCAACAATCAAATGCTTGTAATTTTTTACTGGAGCGTCACAAAATCTTGAAATTTTGTGACAATAAAGTACTCGAGCCTCTTATCAATTAAAGCTATCGCTCATAGCTATGCTACCCTTAAGTCCCAAAACAAACTCTGATAAAACTTCAAATAGCCCTAACTTCTTTACGGTGCGACCTACACCTATCAAACTTTGCCACAATCAAATGCTTTTAACATTTTACTGGAGCGTTCTCCACCTATCAGAGTTGCAACAATCAAATGTTGTAACTTTTTACTGGAGCGTTATAAAATATTGAAATTTGGTGACAATAAAGTCCTTGTGCCTCTTGTCAATTTAAGCTGTCGCTCATAGCTATGCTACCCTTAAGTCCCAAAACAAACTCTGATAAAACTTCAAATATCCCTAACTTCTTTACGGTGCGTCTTATACCTATCAAAGTTTGCAACAATCAAATGCTTGTTACTTTTTACTGGAGCGTCATAAACCTTGAAATTTTGTGACAATAAAGTACTCGTGCCTCTTGTCACTTTACGGTATCGCTCATAGCTATGCTACCCTTGAGTCCAAAATAAAACATTGATAAAACTGCAAATGACCCTAACTTCTATACGGTGTGTCCTACACCTATTAAAGTTTGCAACAATTAAATGCTTGCAACTTTTGACTGGAGCGTCATAAAATCTTGAAATTCTGTGGCAATAAAGTACTCGTGCCTCTCATCAATTTAAGCTATCGCTCATAGCTATGCTACCCTTGAGTCCCAAATCGAATACTATTAAAATTTCAAATGGCCATAACTTCTTTACTGTGCGTCCTACACCTATCAAAGTTTGCAACAATCAAATGCTTGTAACTTTTTACTGGAGCGTAATAAAATCTTGAAATTTTGTGAGAATAAAGTACTCGTGCCTCTTATCAATTTAAGCTATCGCTCATTGCTATGCTACCCTTGAGTCACAAATCAAACACTGATAAAACTTCAAATGGCTCTAGCATCTATACGGTGTGTCCTACACCTATCAAAGTTTGCAACAATCAAATGCTTGTAACTTTTTACTGGAGCGTCATAGAAACTTGAAATTTTGTGACAATAAAGTACTCGTGCCTCTTGTCAATTTAATCTGTCGCTAATACTTATGCTACCCTTGAGTCGAAAATGAAACACTGATAAAACTTCTAATGGCTCTAACTTCTATACGGTGCGGCCTGCACCCATCAAAGTGTGCCACAATCAAATGCTTGTAACTTTTTACAGGAGCGTCATAAACTCTTGAAATTATGTGAAAATAAAGTACTCGTGCCTCTTATCAATTTAAGCTATCGCTCATAGCTATGCTACCCTTGAATCCCAAATCAAACACTGATAAAACTTCAAATGGCCCTAAAATATATACGGTGCGTACTATACCTATCAAAGTTTGCAACAATTAAATGCTTCTTACTTTTTACGGGAGCGTCATAAAACCTTGAAATTTTGTGACAATAAAGTACTCGTGCCTCTTGTCAATTTAATCTATCGCTAATACTTATGCTACCCTTGAGTCGAAAATGAAACACTGATAAAACTTCTAATGGCTCTAACTTCTATACGGTGCTGCCTGCACCTATCAAAGTGTGCCACAATCAAATGCTTGTAACTTTTTACTGGAGCGTCATAAAATCTTCAAATTTTGTGACAATAAATTACTCGTGCCTCTTATCAATTTAAGCTATCGCTCATAGCTATGCTACCCTTGAATCCCAAATCAAACAATCTTGAAATTTTGTGACAATAAAGTACTCGTGCTTCTTGTCAATTTAAGCTATCGCTCATAGCTATGCTACAATTGAGTCCCAAATCAAACACTGATAAATCTTCAAATGGCCCGAACTTCTATACGGTGCGTCCTATACCTATCAAAGTTTGCAACAATCAAATGCTTGTAATTTTTTACTGGAGCGTCACAAAATCTTGAAATTTTGTGACAATAAAGTACTCGAGCCTCTTATCAATTAAAGATGTCGCTCATAGCTATGCTATCCTTGAGTCCAAAATAAAACACTGATAAAACTGCAAATGACCCTAACTTCTATACGGTATTTCCTACACCTATTAAAGTTTGCAACAATTAAATGCTTGCAACTTTTGACTGGAGCGTCATAAAATCTTGAAATTCTGTGACAATAAAGTACTCGTGCCTCTCATCAATTTAAGCTATCGCTCATAGCTATGCTACCCTTAAGTCCCAAAACAAACTCTGATAAAACTTCAAATAGCCCTAACTTCTTTACGGTGCGTCTTATAACTATCAAAGTTTGCAACAATCAAATGCTTGTAACTTTTTACTGGAGCGTCATAAACCTTGAAATTTTGTGACAATAAAGTACTCGTGCCTTTTATCAATTTAAGCTATCGCTCATAGCTATGCTACCCTTGAGTACCAAATCCAACTCTGATAAAACTTCAAATAGCCCTAACTTCTTTACGGTGCGACCTACACCTATCAAACTTTGCCACAATCAAATGCTTTTAACATTTTACTGGAGCGTTCTCCACCTATCAGGGTTGCAACAATCAAATGTTGTAACTTTTTACTGGAGCGTTATAAAATATTGAAATTTGGTGACAATAAAGTCCTTGTGCCTCTTGTCAATTTAAGCTGTCGCTCATAGCTATGCTACCCTTAAGTCCCAAAACAAACTCTGATAAAACTTCAAATATCCCTAACTTCTTTACGATGCGTCTTATACCTATCAAAGTTTGCAACAATCAAATGCTTGTTACTTTTTACTGGAGCGTCATAAACCTTGAAATTTTGTGACAATAAAGTACTCGTGCCTCTTGTCACTTTACGGTATCGCTCATAGCTATGCTACCCTTGAGTCCAAAATAAAACATTGATAAAACTGCAAATGACCCTAACTTCTATACGGTGTGTCCTACACCTATTAAAGTTTGCAACAATTAAATGCTTGCAACTTTTGACTGGAGCGTCATAAAATCTTGAAATTCTGTGACAATAAAGTACTCGTGCCTCTCATCAATTTAAGCTATCGCTCATAGCTATGCTACCCTTGAGTCCCAAATCGAATACTATTAAAATTTCAAATGGCCATAACTTCTTTACTGTGCGTCCTACACCTATCAAAGTTTGCAACAATCAAATGCTTGTAACTTTTTACTGGAGCGTAATAAAATCTTGAAATTTTGTGAGAATAAAGTACTCGTGCCTCTTATCAATTTAAGCTATCGCTCATTGCTATGCTACCCTTGAGTCACAAATCAAACACTGATAAAACTTCAAATGGCCCTAGCATCTATACGGTGTGTCCTACACCTATCAAAGTTTGCAACAATCAAATGCTTGTAACTTTTTACTGGAGCGTCATAGAAACTTGAAATTTTGTGACAATAAAGTACTCGTGCCTCTTGTCAATTTAATCTGTCGCTAATACTTATGCTACCCTTGAGTCGAAAATGAAACACTGATAAAACTTCTAATGGCTCTAACTTCTATACGGTGCGGCCTGCACCTATCAAAGTGTGCCACAATCAAATGCTTGTAACTTTTTACAGGAGCGTCATAAAATCTTGAAATTATGTGAAAATAAAGTACTCGTGCCTCTTATCAATTTAAGCTGTCGCTCATAGCTATGCTACCCTTGAATCCCAAATCAAACACTGATAAAACTTCAAATGGCCCTAAAATCTATACGGTGCGTACTATACCTATCAAAGTTTGCAACAATTAAATGCTTCTTACTTTTTACGGGAGCGTCATAAAACCTTGAAATTTTGTGATAATAAATTACTCGTGCCTCTTGTTAATTTAAGCTATCGCTCATAGCTATTCTACCCTTGCGTCCCAAATCAAACACTGATAAAACTTCACATGGCCCTAACTTCTATACAGTGGGTCCTTTACTTATCAAAGTTTGCAACAATCAAATGCTTGTAATTTTTTACTGGAGCGTCACAAAATCTTGAGATTTTGTGACACTAAAGTGCTCGAGCCTCTTATCAATTAAAGTTGTCGCTCATAGCAATGCCCACTTGATTCCCAAATAAAACACTGATAAAACTTCAAATGGCCCTAATTTCTATACGGTGCGTCCTATACCTATCAAAGTTTGCAACAATCAAATGCTTGTAACTTTTTACTGGAGCTTAATAAAATCTTGAAATTTTGTGACAGTGAAGTACTTGCGCCTATTGTCTTTTTAAGCTATGGCTCATAGCTATGCTACCCTTGATTCCCAAATAAAACACTGATAAAACTTCAAATGGCTCTAACTTCTATACGGTGCGGCCTGCACCTATTAAAGTTTGCAACAATTAAATGCTTGCAACTTTTGACTGGAGCGTCATAAAATCTTGAAATTCTGTGGCAATAAAGTACTCGTGCCTCTCATCAATTTAAGCTATCGCTCATAGCTATGCTACCCTTAAGTCCTAAAACAAACTCTGATAAAACTTCAAATGGCTCTAACTTCTATACGGTGCGGCCTGCACCTATTAAAGTTTGCAACAATCAAATGCTTGTAACTTTTTACTGGAGCGTAATAAAATCTTGAAATTTTGTGAGAATAAAGTACTCGTGCCTCTTATCAATTTAAGCTATCGCTCATTGCTATGCTACCCTTGAGTCACAAATCAAACACTGATAAAACTTCAAATGGCCCTAGCTTCTATACGGTGTGTCCTACACCTATCAAAGTGTGCAACAATCAAATGCTTGTAACTTTTTACTGAAGCGTCATAGAAACTTGAAATTTTGTGACAATAAAGTACTCGTGCCTCTTGTCAATTTAATCTATCGCTAATACTTATGCTACCCTTGAGTCGAAAATGAAACACTGATAAAACTTCTAATGGCTCTAACTTCTATACGGTGCTGCCTGCACCTATCAAAGTGTGCCACAATCAAATGCTTGTCACTTTTTACTGGAGCGTCATAAAATCTTGAAATTTTGTGACAATAAATTACTCGTGCCTCTTATCAATTTAAGCTATCGCTCATAGCTATGCTACCCTTGAATCCCAAATCAAACACTGATAAAACTTCAAATGGCCCTAAAATCTATACGGTGCGTACTATACCTATCAAAGTTTGCAACAATTAAATGCTTCTTACTTTTTACGGGAGCGTCATAAAACCTTGAAATTTTGTGATAATAAATTACTCGTGCCTCTTGTTAATTTAAGCTATCGCTCATAGCTATTCTACCCTTGCGTCCCAAATCAAACACTGATAAAACTTCACATGGCCCTAACTTCTATACAGTGGGTCCTTTACCTATCAGAGTTTGCAACAATCAAATGCTTGTAACTTTTTACTGGAGCGTAATAAAATCTTGAAATTTTGTGACAATTAAGTACTCGTGCTTCTTGTCAATTAAAGTTATCGCTCATAGCTATGCTACCCTTGAGTCCAAAACCAAACACTGATAAACCTTCAAATAGCCCTAACTTCTTTACGGTGCGTCTTATACCTTTCAAAGTTTGCACCAATCAAATGCTGGTAACTTTTTACTGGAGCGTCATATACCTTGAAATTTTGTAACAATAAAGTACTCGTGCCTCTTGTCACTTTACGGTATCGCTCATAGCTATGCTACCCTTGATTCCCAAATCAAACACTGATAAAACTTCAAATGGCTCTAACTTCTATACGGTACGGCCTGCACCTATCAAAGTTTTCCACAATCAAATGCTTGTAACTTTTTACTGGAGCGTCATAAAATCTAGAAATTTTGTGACAATAAAGTACTCGTGCCTCTTGTCAATTTAAGCTATCGCTCATAGCTATGCTACCCTTAAGTCCCAAATCAAACATTGATAAATCTACAAATGGCCCGAACTTCTATACGGTGCGTCCTATACTTATCAAAGTTTGCAACAATCAAATGCTTGTAATTTTTTACTGGAGCGTCACAAAATCTTGAGATTTTGTGACACTAAAGTGCTCGAGCCTCTTATCAATTAAAGTTGTCGCTCATAGCTATGCTACCCTTGATTCCCAAATAAAACACTGATAAAACTTCAAATGGCCCTAATTTCTATACGGTGCGTCCTATACCTATCAAAGTTTGCAACAATCAAATGCTTGTAACTTTTTACTGGAGCTTAATAAAATCTTGAAATTTTGTGACAGTGAAGTACTTGCGCCTATTGTCTTTTTAAGCTATGGCTCATAGCTATGCTACCCTTGATTCCCAAATAAAACACTGATAAAACTTCAAATGGCTCTAACTTCTATACGGTGCGGCCTGCACCTATTAAAGTTTGCAACAATTAAATGCTTGCAACTTTTGACTGGAGCGTCATAAAATCTTGAAATTCTGTGGCAATAAAGTACTCGTGCCTCTCATCAATTTAAGCTATCGCTCATAGCTATGCTACCCGTAAGTCCTAAAACAAACTCTGATAAAACTTCAAATAGCCCTAACTTCTTTACAGTGCGACCTACACCAATCAAACTTTGCCACAATCAAATGCTTTTAACACTTTACTGGAGCGTTCTCCACCTATCAGAGTTGCAACAATCAAATGTTGTAACTTTTTACTGGAGCGTCATAAAATATTGAAATTAAATGACAATAAAGTCCTTGTGCCTCTTGTCAATTTAAGCTATCGCTCATAGCTATGCTACCCTTAAGTCCCAAAACAAACTCTGATAAAACTTCAAATAGCCCTAACTTCTTTACGGTGCGTCTTATACCTATCAAAGTTTGCAACAATCAAATGCTTGTAACTTTTTACTCGAGCGTCATAAACCTTGAAATTTTGTGACAATAAAGTACTCGTGCCTCTTGTCACTTTACGGTATCGCTCATAGCTATGCAACCCTTGAGTCCAAAATAAAACACTGATAAAACTGCAAATGACCCTAACTTCTATACGGTGTGTCCTACACCTATTAAAGTTTGCAACAATTAAATGCTTGCAACTTTTGACTGGAGCGTCATAAAATCTTGAAATTCTGTGACAATAAAGTACTCGTGCCTCTCATCAATTTAAGCTATCGCTCATAGCTATGCTACCCTTGAGTCCCAAATCACACACTATTAAAATTTCAAATGGCCATAACTTCTATACTGTGCGTCCTACACCAATCAAAGTTTGCAACAATCAAATGCTTGTAACTTTTTACTGGAGCGTAATAAAATCTTGAAATTTTGTGAGAATAAAGTACTCGTGCCTCTTATCAATTTAAGCTATCGCTCATTGCTATGCTACCCTTGAGTCACAAATCAAACACTGATAAAACTTCAAATGGCCCTAGCTTCTATACGGTGTGTCCTACACCTATCAAAGTGTGCAACAATCAAATGCTTGTAACTTTTTACTGAAGCGTCATAGAAACTTGAAATTTTGTGACAATAAAGTACTCGTGCCTCTTGTCAATTTAATCTATCGCTAATACTTATGCTACCCTTGAGTCGAAAATGAAACACTGATAAAACTTCTAATGGCTCTAACTTCTATACGGTGCTGCCTGCACCTATCAAAGTGTGCCACAATCAAATGCTTGTAACTTTTTACTGGAGCGTCATAAAATCTTGAAATTTTGTGACAATAAATTACTCGTGCCTCTTATCAATTTAAGCTATCGCTCATAGCTATGCTACCCTTGAATCCCAAATCAAACACTGATAAAACTTCAAATGGCCCTAAAATCTATACCGTGCATACTATACCTATCAAAGTTTGCAACAATTAAATGCTTCTTACTTTTTACGGGAGCGTCATAAAACCTTGAAATTTTGTGATAATAAATTACTCGTGCCTCTTGTTAATTTAAGCTATCGCTCATAGCTATTCTACCCTTGAGTCCCAAATCAAACACTGATAAAACTTCAAATGGCCCTAACTTCTATACAGTGGGTGCTTTACCTATCAGAGTGTGCAACAATCAAATGCTTGTAACTTTTTACTGGAGCGTATTAAAATCTTGAAATTTTGTGACAATAAAGTACTCGTGCTTCTTGTCAATTAAAGTTATCGCTCATAGCTATGCTACCCTTGAGTCCAAAAACAAACACTGATAAAATTTCAAATGGCCCTAACTTCTATACGGTGCGGCCTACACGTATCAAACTTTGCCACAATCAAATGCTTTTAACACTTTACTGGAGCGTTATACACCTATCAAAGTTGCAACAATCAAATGCTTGTAACTTTTTACTGGAGCGTCATAAAATATTGAAATTTTGTGGAAATAAAGTCCTCGTGCCTCTTGTCAATTTAAGCTATCGCTCATAGCTATGCTACCTTTGATTCCCAAATAAAACACTAATAAAACTTAAAATGGCCCTAACTTCTATACGGTGTGTCCCATACCTATCAAAGTTTGCAACAATCAAATGCTTGTAACTTTTTACTGGAGCGTCATAAAACCTTAAAATTTTGAGACAATATAATGCTCGTGCCTTTTATCAATTTTAGCTATCGCTCATAGCTATGCTACCCTTGAGTCTCAAATCCAACTCTGATAAAACTTCAAATGGCCCTAACTTCTATACGGTGCATCCTATACCTATCAAAGTTTGAAACAATCAAATGCTTGTAACTTTTTACTGGAGCGTCATAAAATCTTGAAATTTTGTGACAATAAAGTACTCGTGCTTCTTGTCAATTTAAGCTATCGCTCATAGCTATGCTACCCTTGAGTCCCAAATGAAATACTGATAAATCTTCAAATGGCCCGAACTTCTATACGGTGCGTCCTATACCTATCAAAGTTTGCAACAATCAAATGCTTGTAATTTTTTACTGGAGCGTCACAAAATCTTGAAATTTTGTGACAATAAAGTACTCGAGCCTCTTATCAATTAAAGATGTCGCTCATAGCTATGCTATCCTTGAGTCCAACATAAAACACTGATAAAACTGCAAATGACCCTAACTTCTATACGGTATTTCCTACACCTATTAAAGTTTGCAACAATTAAATGCTTGCAACTTTTGACTGGAGCGTCATAAAATCTTGAAATTCTGTGACAATAAAGTACTCGTGCCTCTCATCAATTTAAGCTATCGCTCATAGCTATGCTACCCTTAAGTCCCAAAACAAACTCTGATAAAACTTCAAATAGCCCTAACTTCTTTACGGTGCGTCTTATACCTATCAAAGATTGCAACAATCAAATGCTTGTAACTTTTTACTGGAGCGTCATAAACCTTGAAATTTTGTGACAATAAAGTACTCGTGCCTTTTATCAATTTTAGCTATCGCTCATAGCTATGCTACCCTTGAGTCCCAAATCCAAATCTGATAAAACTTCAAATAGCCCTAACTTCTTTACGGTGCGTCTTATACCTATCAAAGTTTGCAACAATCAAATGCTTTTAACATTTTACTGGAGCGTTCTCCACCTATCAGAGTTGCAACAATCAAATGTTGTAACTTTTTACTGGAGCGTTATAAAATATTGAAATTTGGTGACAATAAAGTCCTTGTGCCTCTTGTCAATTTAAGCTGTCGCTCATAGCTATGCTACCCTTAAGTCCCAAAACAAACTCTGATAAAACTTCAAATATCCCTAACTTCTTTACGGTGCGTCTTATACCTATCAAAGTTTGCAACAATCAAATGCTTGTTACTTTTTACTGGAGCGTCATAAACCTTGAAATTTTGTGACAATAAAGTACTCGTGCCTCTTGTCACTTTACGGTATCGCTCATAGCTATGCTACCCTTGAGTCCAAAATAAAACATTGATAAAACTGTAAATGACCCTAACTTCTATACGGTGTGTCCTACACCTATTAAAGTTTGCAACAATTAAATGCTTGCAAATTTTGACTGGAGCGTCATAAAATCTTGAAATTCTGTGACAATAAAGTACTCGTGCCTCTCATCAATTTAAGCTATCGCTCATAGCTATGCTACCCTTGAGTCCCAAATCGAATACTATTAAAATTTCAAATGGCCATAACTTCTTTACTGTGCGTCCTACACCTATCAAAGTTTGCAACAATCAAATGCTTGTAACTTTTTACTGGAGCGTAATAAAATCTTGAAATTTTGTGAGAATAAAGTACTCGTGCCTCTTATCAATTTAAGCTATCGCTCATTGCTATGCTACCCTTGAGTCACAAATCAAACACTGATAAAACTTCAAATGGCCCTAGCATCTATACGGTGTGTCCTACACCTATCAAAGTTTGCAACAATCAAATGCTTGTAACTTTTTACTGGAGCGTCATAGAAACTTGAAATTTTGTGACAATAAAGTACTCGTGCCTCTTGTCAATTTAATCTGTCGCTAATACTTATGCTACCCTTGAGTCGAAAATGAAACACTGATAAAACTTCTAATGGCTCTAACTTCTATACGGTGCGGCCTGCACCTATCAAAGTGTGCCACAATCAAATGCTTGTAACTTTTTACAGGAGCGTCATAAAATCTTGAAATTATGTGACAATAAAGTACTCGTGCCTCTTATCAATTTAAGCTATCGCTCATAGCTATGCTACCCTTGAATCCCAAATCAAACACTGATAAAACTTCAAATGGCCCTAAAATCTATACGGTGCGTACTATACCTATCAAAGTTTGCAACAATTAAATGCTTCTTACTTTTTACGGGAGCGTCATAAAACCTTGAAATTTTGTGATAATAAATTACTCGTGCCTCTTGTTAATTTAAGCTATCGCTCATAGCTATTCTACCCTTGCGTCCCAAATCAAACACTGATAAAACTTCAAATGGCCCTAACTTCTATACAGTGGGTCCTTTACCTATCAGAGTTTGCAACAATCAAATGCTTGTAACTTTTTACTGGAGCGTAATAAAATCTTGAAATTTTGTGACAATTAAGTACTCGTGCTTCTTGTCAATTAAAGTTATCGCTCATAGCTATGCTACCCTTGAGTCCAAAAACAAACACTGATAAACCTTCAAATAGCCCTAACATCTTTACGGTGCGTCTTATACCTTTCAAAGTTTGCACCAATCAAATGCTGGTAACTTTTTACTGGAGCGTCATAAACCTTGAAATTTTGTAACAATAAAGTACTCGTGCCTCTTGTCACTTTACGGTATCGCTCATAGCTATGCTACCCTTGATTCCCAAATCAAACACTGATAAAACTTCAAATGGCCCTAACTTCTGGGTCCTTTACCTATCAGAGTTTGCAACAATCAAATGCTTGTAACTTTTTACTGGAGCGTAATAAAATCTTGAAATTTTGTGACAATAAAGTACTCGTGCCTCTTGTCAATTTAAGCTATCGCTCATAGCTATGCTACCCTTCAGCCCCAAATCAAACTCTGATAAACCTTCAAATATCCCTAACTTCTTTACGGTGCGTCTTATACCTATCAAAGTTTGCAACAATCAAATGCTTGTAACTTTTTACTGGAGCGTCATAAACCTTGAAATTTTGTAACAATAAAGTACTCGTGCCTCTTGTCACTTTACGGTATCGCTCATAGCTATGCTACCCTTGATTCCCAAATCAAACACTGATAAAACTTCAAATGGCTCTAACTTCTATACGGTGCGGCCTGCACCTATCAAAGTTTTCCACAATCAAATGCTTGTAACTTTTTACTGGAGCGTCATAAAATCTTGAAATTTTGTGACAATAAAGTACTCGTGCCTCTTGTCAATTTAAGCTATCGCTCATAGCTATGCTACTCTTAAGTCCCAAATCAAACATTGATAAATCTACAAATGGCCCGAACTTCTATACGGTGCGTCCTATACTTATCAAAGTTTGCAACAATCAAATGCTTGTAATTTTTTACTGGAGCGTCACAAAATCTGGAGATTTTGTGACACTAAAGTGCTCGAGCCTCTTATCAATTAAAGTTGTCGCTCATAGCTATGCTACCCTTGATTCCCAAATAAAACACTGATAAAACTTCAAATGGCCCTAATTTCTATACGGTGCGTCCTATACCTATCAAAGTTTGCAACAATCAAATGCTTGTAACTTTTTACTGGAGCTTAATAAAATCTTGAAATTTTGTGACAGTGAAGTACTTGCGCCTATTGTCTTTTTAAGCTATGGCTCATAGCTATGCTACCCTTGATTCCCAAATAAAACACTGATAAAACTTCAAATGGCTCTAACTTCTATACGGTGCGGCCTGCACCTATCAAAGTTTGCCACAATCAAATGCTTGTAACTTTTTACTGGAGCGTCATCAAATCTGGAAATATTGTGACAGTAAAGTACTCGTGCCTCTTGTCAATTATAGTTATAGCTCATAGCAATGCCACCCTTGGGTCCCAAATCAAACTATGATAAAACTTAAAATGGCCCTAATTTCCGTACGGTGCGTTTTATACCTATCAAAGTTTGCAACAATGAAATGCTTGTAACTTTTTACTGGAGCGTCATAAAACCTTGAAATTTTGTGACAATAAAGTACTCGTGCCTCTTGTCACTTTACGCAATCGCTCATAGCTATGCTACCCTTGGTTCCCAACTAAAACACTGATAAAACTTCAAATGGCCCTAACTTCTATACGGTGTGTCCTATACCTAACAAAGTTTACAACAATCAAATGTGTGTAACTTTTTACTGGAGCGTCATAAAGCCTTGAAATTTTGTGTCAATAAAGTACTCTTGAGTCTTGTCAATTTAAGCTGTCGGTCATAGCTATGATTCCCTTGAGTCCCAAATCAAACGCTGATAAAACTTCAAATGTCCCTAAATTATATACGGTGCGTCCTATACCTATCATAGTTTGCAACAATCCAATGCTTCTAACTTTTTACTGGAGCGTCATAGAAACTTGAAATTTTGTGACAATAAAGTACTCGTGCCTCTTGTCAATTTAAGCTATCGCTAATACTTATGCTACCCTTGAGTCGAAAATGAAACACTGATAAAACTTCTAGTGGCTCTAACTTCTAACTTCAAAGTGTGCCACAATCAAATGCTTGTAACTTTTTACTGGAGCGTAATAAAATCTTGAAATTTTGTGACAATAAAGTACTCGTGCTTCTTGTCAAGTAAAGTTATCGCTCATAGCTATGCTATCCTTGAGTCCCAAAACAAACACTGATAAAACTTCAAATGGCCCTAACTTCTATACGGTGCGACTTACACGTATCAAACTTTGCCACAATCAAATGCTTTTAACACTTTACTGGATCATTCTACACCTATCAAAGTTGCAACAATCAAATGCTTGTAACTTTTTACTAGAGCGTCATAAAATATTGAAATTTTGTGACAATAAAGTCCTCGTGCCTCTTGTCAATTTAAGCTATCGCTCATAGCTATGCTACCCTTAAGTCCCAAATCAAACACTGATAAATCTTCAAATGGCCCGAACTTCTATACGGTGCGTCCTATACCTATCAAAGTTTGCAACAATCAAATGCTTGTAATTTTTTACTGGAGAGTCACAAAATCTTGAAATTTTGTGACACTAAAGTACTCGAGCCTCTTATCAATTAAAGTTGTCGCTCATAGCTATGCTACCCTTGATTCCCAAATAAAACACTGATAAAACTTCAAATGGCCCTAATTTCTATACGGAGTGTCCTATAACTAACAAAGTTTGCAACAATCAAATGCGTGTAACTTTTTACTGGAGCGTCATAAAGCCTTGAAAGTTTGTGACAATAAAGTACTCGTGAGTCTTGTCAATTTAAGCTGTCGCTCATAGCTATGCTACCCTTGAGTCACAAATCAACCATTGATAAAACTTCAAATGGCCCTAACTTCTATACGGTCTGTCCTACACCTATCAAAGTTTGCAACAATCAAATGCTTGTAACTTTTTACGGGAGCGTCATAAAACCTTGAAATTTTGTGACAATAAAGTACTCGAGCCTCTTATCAATTTAAGCTATCATTCATAGCTATGCTACCCTTGAATCCCAAATCAAACACTGATAAAACTTCAGATGGCCCTAAATTCTATACGGTGCGTACTATACCTATCAAAGTTTGCAACAATCAAATGCTTGTAACTTTTTACTGGAGCATAATAAAATCTTGAAATTTTGTGACAATAAAGTACTCGTGCTTCTTGTCAATTTAAGCTATCGCTCATAGCTATGCTACCATTGAGTCCCAAATCAAACACTGATAAAACTTCAAATAGCCCTAATTTCTATACGGTGCGTTCTACACCTATCAAAGTTTGCAACAATCAAATGCTTGTAAATTTTTACTGGAGCGTCATAAACCTTGAAATTTTGTGACAATAAAGTACTCGTGCCTCTTGTCACTTTACGTTATCGCTCATAGCTATACTACCCTTGATTCCCAAATAAAACACTAATAAAACTTCAAATGGCCCTAACTTCTATACGGTGTGTCCTATACCTATCAAAATTTGCTACAATCAAATGCTTGTAACTTTTTACTGGAGCGTCAAAAAACCTTAAAATTTTGAGACAATATAGTGCTCGTGCCTTTTATCAATTTAAGCTATCGCTCATAGCTATGCTACCCTTGGGTCCCAAATCCAACTCTAATAAAACTTCAAATTGCCCTAACTTCTATACGGTGCGTCCTATACCTATCAAAGTTTGAAACAATCAAATACTTTTAACTTTTTACTGGAGCGTCATAAAATCTTGAAAATTTGTGACAATAAAGTACTCGTGCCTCTTGTCAAGTTAAGCTATCGCTCATTGCTATGCTACCCTTGAATCCCAAATCAAACACTGATAAATCTTCAAATGGCCCGAACTTCTATACGGTGCGTCCTATACCTATCAAAGTTTGCAACAATCAAATGCTTGTAATTTTTTACTGGAGTGTCACAAAATCTTGAAATTTTGTGACAATAAAGTACTCGAGCCTCTTATCAATTAAAGATGTCGCTCATACCTATGCTACCCTTGAGTCCAAAATAAAGCACTGATAAAACTGCAAATGACCCTAACTTCTATACGGTGTGTCCTACACCTATTAAAGTTTGCAACAATTAAATGCTTGCAACTTTTGACTGGAGCGTCATAAAATCTTGAAATTCTGTGACAATAAAGTACTCGTGCCTCTCATCAATTTAAGCTACCGCTCATAGCTATGCTACCCTTGAGTCCCAAATCAAACACTATTAAAATGTCAAATGGCCCTAACTTCTGGGTCCTTTACCTATCAGAGTTTGCAACAATCAAATGCTTGTAACTTTTTACTGGAGCGTAATAAAATCTTGAAATTTTGTGACAATAAAGTACTCGTGCCTCTTGTCAATTTAAGCTATCGCTCATAGCTATGCTACCCTTCAGCCCCAAATCAAACTCTGATAAACCTTCAAATATCCCTAACTTCTTTACGGTGCGTCTTATACCTATCAAAGTTTGCAACAATCAAATGCTTGTAACTTTTTACTGGAGCGTCATAAACCTTGAAATTTTGTGACAATAAAGTACTCGTGCCTCTTGTCACTTTACGGTATCGCTCATAGCTATGCTACCCTTGATTCCCAAATAAAACACTGATAACACTTCAAATGGCTCTAACATCTATACGGTGCGGCCTGCACCTATCAAAGTTTGCCACAATCAAATGCTTGTAACCTTTTACTGGAGCGTCATAAAATCTTGAAATTTTGTGACAATAAAGTACTCGTGCCTCTTGTCAATTTAAGCTATCGATCATAGCTATGCTACCCTTGAGTCCCAAATCAAACAGTGATAAATCTTCAAATGGCACGAAGTTCTATACGGTGCGTCCTATACCTATCAAAGTTTATAACAATCAAATGCTTGTAATTTTTTACTGGAGTGTCACAAAATCTTGAAGTTTTGTGACAATAAAGTACTCGAGCCTCTTATCAATTTAAGCTATCGCTCATAGCTATGCTACCCTCGAGTCACAAATCAAACACTGATAAAACTTCAAATGGCCCTAGCTTCTATACGGTGTGTCCTACACCTATCAAAGTTTGCAACAATCAAATGCTTGTAACTTTTTACTGGAGCGTCATAGAAACTGGAAATTTTGTGACAATAAAGTACTCGTGCCCCTTGTCAATTTAATCTATCGCTAATACTTATGCTACCCTTGAGTCGAAAATGAAACACTGATAAAACTTCTAATGGTTCTAACTTCTATACGGTGCGGCCTGCACCTATCAAAGTGTGCCACAATCAAATGCTTGTAACTTTTTACGGGAGCGTCATAAAACCTTGAAATTTTGTGACAATAAAGTACTCGAGCCTCTTATCAATTTAAGCTATCGCTCATAGCTATGCTACCCTCGAGTCACAAATCAAACACTGATAAAACTTCAAATGGCCCTAGCTTCTATACGGTTGGTCCTTTACCTATCAGAGTTTGCAACAATCAAATGCTTGTAACTTTTTCCTGGAGCGTAATAAAATCTTGAAATTTTGTGACAATAAAGTACTCGTGCTTCTTGTCAAGTAAAGTTATCGCTCATAGCTATGCTACCCTTGGGTCCCAAAACAAACACTGATAAAACTTCAAATGGCCCTAACTCCTATACGGTGCGACCTACACGTATCAAACTTTGCCACAATCAAATGCTTTTAACACTTTACTGGATCGTTCTACACCTATCAAAGTTGCAACAATCAAATGCTTGTAACTTTTTACTGGAGCGTCATAAAATATTGAAATTTTGTGACAATAAAGTCCTCGTGCCTTTTGTCAATTTAAGCTATCGCTCATAGCTATGCTACCCTTGAGTCCCAAATCAAACTCTGATAAACCTTCAAATAGCCCTAACTTCTTTACGGTGCGTCGTATACCTATCAAAGTTTGCAACAATCAAATGCTTGTAACTTTTTACTAGAGCGTCATAAACCTTGAAATTTTGTGACAATAAAGTACTCGTGCCTCTTGTCACTTTACGGTATCGCTCATAGCTATGCTACCCTTGATTCCCAAATAAAACACTGATAAAACTTCAAATGGCTCTAACTTATATACGGTGCGGCCTGCACCTATCAAAGCTTGCCACAATCAAATGCTTGTAACTTTTTACTGGATCTTGAATTTTGTGAATCTTGACATTTTGTGACAATAAAGTACTCGTGCCTCTTGTCAATTTAAGCTATCGCTCATAGCTATGCTACCCTTAAGTCCCAAATCAAACACTGATAAATCTTCAAATGGCCCGAACTTCTATACGGTGCGTCCTATACCTATCAAAGTTTGCAACAATCAAATGCTTGTAATTTTTTACTGGAGAGTCACAAAATCTTGAAATTTTGTGACACTAAAGTACTGGAGCCTCTTATCAATTAAAGTTGTCGCTCATAGCTATGCTACCCTTGATTCCCAAATAAAACACTGATAAAACTTCAAATGGCCCTAATTTCTATACGGTGTGTCCTATAACTAACAAAGTTTGCAACAATCAAATGCGTGTAACTTTTTACTGGAGCGTCATAAAGCCTTGAAAGTTTGTGACAATAAAGTACTCGTGAGCCTTGTCAATTTAAGCTGTCGCTCATAGCTATGCTACCCTTGAGTCACAAATCAACCAATGATAAAACTTCAAATGGCCCTAACTTCTATACGGTCTGTCCTACACCTATCAAAGTTTGCAACAATCAAATGCTTGTAACTTTTGACGGGAGCGTCATAAAACCTTGAAATTTTGTGACAATAAAGTACTCGAGCCTCTTATCAATTTAAGCTATCGCTCATAGCTATGCTACCCTTGAATCCCAAATCAAACACTATTAAAATTTCAAATGGCCATAACTTCTATACTGTGCGTCCTACACCTATCAAAGTTTGCAACAATCAAATGCTTGTAACTTTTTACTGGAGTGTAATAAAATCTTCAAATTTTGTGAGAATAAAAAACTCGTGCCTCTTATCAATTTAAGCTATCGCTCATAGCTATGCTACCCTCGAGTCACAAATCAAACACTGATAAAACTTCAAATGGCCCTAGCTTCTATACGGTGTATCCTACACCTATCAAAGTTTGCAACAATCAAATGCTTGTAACTTTTTACTGGAGCGTCATAGAAACTTGAAATTTTGTGACAATAAAGTACTCGTGCCTCTTATCAATTTAAGCTATCGCTCATAGGTATGCTACCCTTGAATCCCAAATCAAACACTGATAAAACTTCAAATGGCCCTAAAATCTATACGGTGCGTACTATACCTATCAAAGTTTGTAACACTTAAATGCTACTTACTTTTTACGGGAGCGTCATAAAACCTTGAAATTTTGTGATAATAAATTACTCGTGCCTCTTGTTAATTTAAGCTATCGCTCATAGTTATTCTACCCTTGAGTCCCAAATCAAACACTGATAAAACTTCAAATGGCCCTAACTTCTATACAGTTGGTCCTTTACCTATCAGAGTTTGCAACAATCAAATGCTTGTAACTTTTTACTGGAGCGTAATAAAATCTTGAAATTTTGTGACAATAAAGTACTCGTGCTTCTTGTCAAGTAAAGTTATCGCTCATAGCTATGCTATCCTTGAGTCCCAAAACAAACACTGATAAAACTTCAAATGGCCCTAACTTCTATACGGTGCGACTTACACGTATCAAACTTTGCCACAATCAAATGCTTTTAAAACTTTACTGGATCGTTCTACACCTATCAAAGTTGCAACAATCAAATGCTTGTAACTTTTTACTAGAGCGTCATAAAATATTGAAATTTTGTGACAATAAAGTCCTCGTGCCTCTTGTCAATTTAAGCTATCGCTCATAGCTATGCTACCCTTGAGTCCCAAATCAAACTCTGATAAACCTTCAAATAGCCCTAACATCTTTACGGTGCGTCCTATACCTATCAAAGTTTGCAACAATCAAATGCTTGTAATTTTTTACTGGAGAGTCACAAAATCTTGAAATTTTGTGACACTAAAGTACTCGAGCCTCTTATCAATTAAAGTTGTCGCTCATAGCTATGCTACCCTTGATTCCCAAATAAAACACTGATAAAACTTCAAATGGCCCTAATTTCTATACGGAGTGTCCTATAACTAACAAAGTTTGCAACAATCAAATGCGTGTAACTTTTTACTGGAGCGTCATAAAGCATTGAAAGTTTGTGACAATAAAGTACTCGTGAGTCTTGTCAATTTAAGCTGTCGCTCATAGCTATGCTACCCTTGAGTCACAAATCAACCATTGATAAAACTTCAAATGGCCCTAACTTCTATACGGTCTGTCCTACACCTATCAAAGTTTGCAACAATCAAATGCTTGTAACTTTTTACGGGAGCGTCATAAAACCTTGAAATTTTGTGACAATAAAGTACTCGAGCCTCTTATCAATTTAAGCTATCATTCATAGCTATGCTACCCTTGAATCCCAAATCAAACACTGATAAAACTTCGGATGGCCCTAAATTCTATACGGTGCGTACTATACCTATCAAAGTTTGCAACAATCAAATGCTTGTAACTTTTTACTGGAGCATAATAAAATCTTGAAATTTTGTGACAATAAAGTACTCGTGCTTCTTGTCAATTTAAGCTATCGCTCATAGCTATGCTACCATTGAGTCCCAAATCAAACACTGAAAAACTTCAAATAGCCCTAATTTCTATACGGTGCGTTCTACACCTATCAAAGTTTGCAACAATCAAATGCTTGTAAATTTTTACTGGAGCGTCATAAACCTTGAAATTTTGTGACAATAAAGTACTCGTGCCTCTTGTCACTTTACGTTATCGCTCATAGCTATACTACCCTTGATTCCCAAATAAAACACTAATAAAACTTCAAATGGCCCTAATTTCTATACGGTGTGTCCTATACCTATCAAAATTTGCTACAATCAAATGCTTGTAACTTTTTACTGGAGCGTCAAAAAACCTTAAAATTTTGAGACAATATAGTGCTCGTGCCTTTTATCAATTTAAGCTATCGCTCATAGCTATGCTACCCTTGGGTCCCAAATCCAACTCTAATAAAACTTCAAATGGCCCTAACTTCTATACGGTGCGTCCTATACCTATCAAAGTTTGAAACAATCAAATACTTTTAACTTTTTACTGGAGCGTCATAAAATCTTGAAAATTTGTGACAATAAAGTAATCGTGCCTCTTGTCAAGTTAAGCTATCGCTCATTGCTATGCTACCCTTGAATCCCAAATCAAACACTGATAAATCTTCAAATGGCCCGAACTTCTATACGGTGCGTCCTATACCTATCAAAGTTTGCAACAATCAAATGCTTGTAATTTTTTACTGGAGTATCACAAAATCTTGAAATTTTGTGACAATAAAGTACTCGAGCCTCTTATCAATTAAATATGTCGCTCATAGCTATGCTACCCTTGAGTCCAAAATAAAGCACTGATAAAACTGCAAATGACCCTAACTTCTATACGGTGTGTCCTACACCTATTAAAGTTTGCAACAATTAAATGCTTGCAACTTTTGACTGGAGCGTCATAAAATCTTGAAATTCTGTGACAATAAAGTACTCGTGCCTCTCATCAATTTAAGCTACCGCTCATAGCTATGCTACCCTTGAGTCCCAAATCAAACACTATTAAAATGTCAAATGGCCCTAACTTCTATACAGTGGGTCCTTTACCTATCAGAGTTTGCAACAATCAAATGCTTGTAACTTTTTACTGGAGCGTAATAAAATCTTGAAATTTTGTGACAATAAAGTACTCGTGCCTCTTGTCAATTTAAGCTATCGCTCATAGCTATGCTACCCTTCAGTCCCAAATCAAACTCTGATAAACCTTCAAATATCCCTAACTTCTTTACGGTGCGTCTTATACCTATCAAAGTTTGCAACAATCAAATGCTTGTAACTTTTTACTGGAGCGTCATAAACCTTGAAATTTTGTGACAATAAAGTACTCGAGCCTCTTGTCACTTTACGGTATCGCTCATAGCTATGCTACCCTTGATTCCCAAATAAAACACTGATAACACTTCAAATGGCTCTAACATCTATACGGTGCGGCCTGCACCTATCAAAGTTTGCCACAATCAAATGCTTGTAACCTTTTACTGGAGCGTCATAAAATCTTGAAATTTTGTGACAATAAAGTACTCGTGCCTCTTGCCAATTTAAGCTATCGATCATAGCTATGCTACCCTTGAGTCCCAAATCAAACAGTGATAAATCTTCAAATGGCACGAAGTTCTATACGGTGCGTCCTATACCTATCAAAGTTTATAACAATCAAATGCTTGTAATTTTTTACTGGAGTGTCACAAAATCTTGAAGTTTTGTGACAATAAAGTACTCGAGCCTCTTATCAATTTAAGCTATCGCTCATAGCTATGCTACCCTCGAGTCACAAATCAAACACTGATAAAACTTCAAATGGCCCTAGCTTCTATACGGTGTGTCCTACACCTATCAAAGTTTGCAACAATCAAATGCTTGTAACTTTTTACTGGAGCGTCATAGAAACTGGAAATTTTGTGACAATAAAGTACTCGTGCCCCTTGTCAATTTAATCTATCGCTAATACTTATGCTACCCTTGAGTCGAAAATGAAACACTGATAAAACTTCTAATGGTTCTAACTTCTATACGGTGCGGCCTGCACCTATCAAAGTGTGCCACAATCAAATGCTTGTAACTTTTTACGGGAGCGTCATAAAACCTTGAAATTTTGTGACAATAAAGTACTCGAGCCTCTTATCAATTTAAGCTATCGCTCATAGCTATGCTACCCTCGAGTCACAAATCAAACACTGATAAAAATGCAAATGGCCCTAGCTTCTATACGGTTGGTCCTTTACCTATCAGAGTTTGCAACAATCAAATGCTTGTAACTTTTTCCTGGAGCGTAATAAAATTTTGAAATTTTGTGACAATAAAGTACTCGTGCTTCTTGTCAAGTAAAGTTATCGCTCATAGCTATGCTACCCTTGGGTCCCAAAACAAACACTGATAAAACTTCAAATGGCCCTAACTCCTATACGGTGCGACCTACACGTATCAAACTTTGCCACAATCAAATGCTTTTAACACTTTACTGGATCGTTCTACACCTATCAAAATTGCAACAATCAAATGCTTGTAACTTTTTACTGGAGCGTCATAAAATATTGAAATTTTGTGACAATAAAGTCCTCGTGCCTTTTGTCAATTTAAGCTATCGCTCATAGCTATGCTACCCTTGAGTCCCAAATCAAACTCTGATAAACCTTCAAATAGCCCTAACTTCTTTACGGTGCGTCGTATACCTATCAAAGTTTGCAACAATCAAATGCTTGTAACTTTTTACTAGAGCGTCATAAACCTTGAAATTTTGTGACAATAAAGTACTCGTGCCTCTTGTCACTTTACGGTATCGCTCATAGCTATGCTACCCTTGATTCCCAAATAAAACACTGATAAAATTTCAAATGGCTCTAACTTATATACGGTGCGGCCTGCACCTATCAAAGCTTGCCACAATCAAATGCTTGTAACTTTTTACTGGATCTTGAATTTTGTGAATCTTGACATTTTGTGACAATAAAGTACTCGTGCCTCTTGTCAATTTAAGCTATCGCTCATAGCTATGCTACCCTTAAGTCCCAAATCAAACACTGATAAATCTTCAAATGGCCCGAACTTCTATACGGTGCGTCCTATACCTATCAAAGTTTGCAACAATCAAATGCTTGTAATTTTTTACTGGAGAGTCACAAAATCTTGAAATTTTGTGACACTAAAGTACTGGAGCCTCTTATCAATTAAAGTTGTCGCTCATAGCTATGCTACCCTTGATTCCCAAATAAAACACTGATAAAACTTCAAATGGCCCTAATTTCTATACGGTGTGTCCTATAACTAACAAAGTTTGCAACACTCAAATGCGTGTAACTTTTTACTGGAGCGTCATAAAGCCTTGAAAGTTTGTGACAATAAAGTCCTCGTGAGCCTTGTCAATTTAAGCTGTCGCTCATAGCTATGCTACCCTTGAGTCACAAATCAACCAATGATAAAACTTCAAATGGCCCTAACTTCTATACGGTCTGTCCTACACCTATCAAAGTTTGCAACAATCAAATGCTTGTAACTTTTTACGGGAGCGTCATAAAACCTTGAAATTTTGTGACAATAAAGTACTCGAGCCTCTTATCAATTTAAGCTATCGCTCATAGCTATGCTACCCTTGAATCCCAAATCAAACACTATTAAAATTTCAAATGGCCATAACTTCTATACTGTGCGTCCTACACCTATCAAAGTTTGCAACAATCAAATGCTTGTAACTTTTTACTGGAGTGTAATAAAATCTTCAAATTTTGTGAGAATAAAGAACTCGTGCCTCTTATCAATTTAAGCTATCGCTCATAGCTATGCTACCCTCGAGTCACAAATCAAACACTGATAAAACTTCAAATGGCCCTAGCTTCTATACGGTGTATCCTACACCTATCAAAGTTTGCAACAATCAAATGCTTGTAACTTTTTACTGGAGCGTCATAGAAACTTGAAATTTTGTGACAATAAAGTACTCGTGCCCCTTGTCAATTTAATCTATCGCTAATACTTATGCTACCCTTGAGTCGAAAATGAAACACTGATAAAACTTCTAATGGTTCTAACTTCTATACGGTGCGGCCTGCACCTATCAAAGTGTGCCATAATCAAATGCTTGTAACTTTTTACTGGAGCGTCATAAAATCTTGAAATTTTGTGACAATAAAGTTCTCGTGCCTCTTATCAATTTAAGCTATCGCTCATAGTTATTCTACCCTTGAGTCCCAAATCAAACACTGATAATACTTCAAATGGCCCTAACTTCTATACAGTTGGTCCTTTACCTATCAGAGTTTGCAACAATCAAATGCTTGTAACTTTTTCCTGGAGCGTAATAAAATCTTGAAATTTTGTGACAATAAAGTACTCGTGCTTCTTGTCAAGTAAAGTTATCGCTCATAGCTATGCTACCCTTGAGTCCCAAAACAAACACTGATAAAACTTCAAATGGCCCTAAATTCTATACGGTGCGACCTACACGTATCAAACTTTGCCACAATCAAATGCTTTGAACACTTTACTGGATCGTTCTACACCTATCAAAGTTGCAACAATCAAATGCTTGTAACTTTTTACTGGAGCGTCATAAAATATTGAAATTTTGTGACAATAAAGTCCTCGTGCCTCTTGTCAATTTAAGCTATCGCTCATAGCTATGCTACCCTTGAGTCCCAAATCAAACTCTGATAAACCTTCAAATAGCCCTAACTTCTTTACGGTGCGTCTTATACCTATCAAAGTTTGCAACAATCAAATGCTTGTAACTTTTTACTGGAGCGTCATAAACCTTGAAATTTTGTGACAATAAAGTACTCGTGCCTCTTGTCACTTTACGGTATCGCTCATCGCTATGCTACCCTTGATTCCCAAATAAAACACTGATAAAACTTCAAATGGCTCTAACTTATATACGGTGCGGCCTGCACCTATCAAAGCTTGCCACAATCAAATTCTTGTAACTTTTTACTGGATCTTGAATTTTGTGAATCTTGACATTTTGTGACAATAAAGTACTCGTGCCTCTTGTCAATTTAAGCTATCGCTCATAGCTATGCTACCCTTAAGTCCCAAATCAAACACTGATAAATCTTCAAATGGCCCGAACTTCTATACGGTGCGTCCTATACCTATCAAAGTTTGCAACAATCAAATGCTTGTAATTTTTTACTGGAGAGTCACAAAATCTTGAAATTTTGTGACACTAAAGTACTGGAGCCTCTTATCAATTAAAGTTGTCGCTCATAGCTATGCTACCCTTGATTCCCAAATAAAACACTGATAAAACTTCAAATGGCCCTAATTTCTATACGGTGTGTCCTATAACTAACAAAGTTTGCAACAATCAAATGCGTGTAACTTTTTACTGGAGCGTCATAAAATCTTGAAATTTTGTGACAATGAAGTACTCGTGCCTCTTGTCAATTTAAGCTATCGCTCATAGCTATGCTACCCTCGAGTCACAAATCAAACACTGATAAAACTTCAAATGGCCCTAGCTTCTATACGGTGTGTCCTACACCTATCAAAGTTTGCAACAATCAAATGCTTGTAACTTTTTACTGGAGCGTCATAGAAACTTGAAATTTTGTGACAATAAAGTACTCGTGCCTCTTGTCAATTTAATCTATCGCTAATACTTATGCTACCCTTGAGTCGAAAATGAAACACTGATAAAACTTCTAATGGTTCTAACTTCTATACGGTGCGGCCTGCACCTATCAAAGTGTGCCACAATCAAATGCTTGTAACTTTTTACTGGAGCGTCATAAAATCTTGAAATTTTGTGACAATAAAGTTCTCGTGCCTCTTATCAATTTAAGCTATCGCTCATAGTTATTCTACCCTTGAGTCCCAAATCAAACACTGATAATACTTCAAATGGCCCTAACTTCTATACAGTTGGTCCTTTACCTATCAGAGTTTGCAACAATCAAATGCTTGTAATTTTTTACTGGAGCGCAATAAAATCTTGAAATTTTGTGACAATAAAGTACTCGTGCTTCTTGTCAAGTAAAGTTATCGCTCATAGCTATGCTACCCTTGAGTCCCAAAACAAACACTGATAAAACTTCAAATGGCCCTAACTTCTATACGGTGCGACCTACACGTATCAAACTTTGCCACAATCAAATGCTTTTAACACTTTACTGGATCGTTCTACACCTATCAAAGCTTGCCACAATCAAATGCTTGTAACTTTTTACTGGATCTTAAATTTTGTGAATCTTGACATTTTGTGACAATAAAGTACTCGTGCCTCTTGTCAATTTAAGCTATCGCTCATAGCTATGCTACCCTTAAGTCCCAAATCAAACACTGATAAATCTTCAAATGGCCCGAACTTCTATACGGTGCGTCCTATACCTATCAAAGTTTGCAACAATCAAATGCTTGTAATTTTTTACTGGAGAGTCACAAAATCTTGAAATTTTGTGACACTAAAGTACTGGAGCCTCTTATCAATTAAAGTTGTCGCTCATAGCTATGCTACCCTTGATTCCCAAATAAAACACTGATAAAACTTCAAATGGCCCTAATTTCTATACGGTGTGTCCTATAACTAACAAAGTTTGCAACAATCAAATGCGTGTAACTTTTTACTGGAGCGTCATAAAGCCTTGAAAGTTTGTGACAATAAAGTACTCGTGAGCCTTGTCAATTTAAGCTGTCGTTCATAGCTATGCTACCCTTGAGTCACAAATCAACCAATGATAAAACTTCAAATGGCCCTAACTTCTATACGGTCTGTCCTACACCTATCAAAGTTTGCAACAATCAAATGCTTGTAACTTTTTACTGGAGATTAATATAATCTTGAAATTCTGTGACAATAAAGTACTCGTGCCTCTTGTCAATTTAAGCTATCGCTCATAGCTATGCTACCCTTCAGTCCCAAATCAAACTCTGATAAACCTTCAAATATCCCTAACTTCTTTACGGTGCGTCTTATACCTATCAAAGTTTGCAACAATCAAATGCTTGTAACTTTTTACTGGAGCGTCATAAACCTTGAAATTTTGTGACAATAAAGTACTCGTGCCTCTTGTCACTTTACGGTATCGCTCATAGCTATGATACCCTTGATTCCCAAATAAACCACTGATAACACTTCAAATGGCTCTAACTTTTATACGGTGCGGCCTGCACCTATCAAAGTTTGCCACAATCAAATGCTTGTAACCTTTTACTGGAGCGTCATAAAATCTTGAAATTTTGTGACAATAAAGTACTCGTGCCTCTTGTCAATTTAAGCTATCGCTCATAGCTATGCTACCCTTAAGTCCCAAATCAAACACTGATAAATCTTCAAATGGCCCGAACTTCTATACGGTGCGTCCTATACCTATCAAAGTTTGCAACAATCAAATGCTTGTATTTTTTTACTGGAGCGTCACAAAATCTTGAAATTTTGTGACACTAAAGTACTCGAGCCTCTTATCAATTAAAGTTGTCGCTCATAGTTATGCTACCCTTGATTCCCAAATAAAATACTGTTAAAACTTCAGATGGCCCTAATTTCTATACGGTGTGTCATCTAACTAACAAAGTTTGCAACAATCAAATGCGTGTAACTTTTTACTGGAGCGTCATAAAGCCTTGAAATTTTGTGACAATAAAGTACTCGTGAGTCTTGTCAATTTAAGCTGTCGCTCATAGCTATGCTACCCTTGAGTCCCAAATCAAACAATGATAAAACTTCAAATGGCCCTAAATTCTATACGGTGCGTACTATACCTATCAAAGTTTGCAACAATCAAATGCTTGTAACTTTTTACTGGAGCGTAATGAAATCTTGAAATTTTGTGACAATAAAGTACTCGTGCTTCTTGTCAATTTAAGCTATCGGTCATAGCTATGCTACCATTGAGTCCCAAATCAAACACTGATAAAACTTCAAATAGCCCTATTTTCTATACGGTGCGTTCTACATCTATCAAAGTTTGCAACAATCAAATGCTTGTACATTTTTACTGTAGCGTCATAAACCTTGAAATTTTGTGACAATAAAGTACTCGTGCCTCTTGTCACTTTACGGTATCGCTCATAGCTATGCTATTCTTGATTCCCAAATAAAACACTAATAAAACTTCAAATGGCCCTAACTTCTATACGGTGTGTCCTATACCTATCAAAGTTTGCAACAATCAAATGGTTGTAACTTTTTACTGGAGCGTCATAAAACCTTGAAATTTTGAGACAATATAGTGCTCGTGCCTTTTATCAATTTAAGCTATCGCTCATAGCTCTGCTACCCTTGAGTCCCAAATCCAACTCTAATAAAACTTCAAATGGCCCTAACTTCTATACGGTGCGTCCTATACCTATCAAAGTTTGAAACAATCAAATGCTTGTAACTTTTTACTGGAGCGTCATAAAATCTTGAAATTTTGTGACAATAAAGTACTCGTGCCTCTTGTCAATTTAAGCTATCGTTCATAGCTATGCTACCCTTGAGTCCCAAATCAAACACTGATAAGACTTCAAATGGCTCTAATTTTTATACTGTGCGTCCTATACCTATCAAAGTTTGCAACATTGAAATGCTTGTAACTTTTTACTAGAGCGTCATAAAATCGTGGAATTTTGTGACAATAAAGTACTGGAGCCTCTTGTCAATTATAGTTATCGCTCATAGCTATGCTACCCTTGAGTCCCAAAACAAACAGTGATAAAACTTCAAATGGCCCTAACTTCTATACGGTGCGACCTACACCTATCAAACTTTGCCACAATCAAATGCTTTTAACACTTTACTGGAGCGTTCTCCACCTATCAGGGTTGCAACAATAAAATGCTTGTAACTTTTTACTGGAGCGTCATAAACCTTGAAATTTTGTGACAATAAAGTACTCGTGCCTCTTGTCACTTTACGGTATCGCTCATAGCTATGCTACCCTTGATTCCCAAATAAAACACTGATAAAACTTCAAATGGCTCTAACTTCTATACGGTGCGGCCTGCACCTATCAAAGCTTGCCACAATTAAATGCTTGTAACTTTTTACTGGATCTTGAATTTTGTGAATCTTGAAATTTTGTGACAATAAAGTACTCGTGCCTCTTGTCAATTTAAGCTATCGCTCATAGTTATGCTACCCTTAAGTCCCAAATCAAACACTGATAAATCTTCAAATGGCCCGAACTTCTATACGGTGCGTCCTATACCTATCAAAGTTTGCAACAATCAAATGCTTGTAATTTTTTACTGGAGCGTCACAAAATCTTGAAATTTTGTGACACTAAAGTACTCAAGCCTCTTATCAATTAAAGTTGTCGCTCATAGCTATGCTACCCTTGATTCCCAAATAAAATACTGATAAAATTTCAGATGGCCCTAATTTCTATACGGTGTGTCCTATAACTAACAAAGTTTGCAACAATCAAATGCGTGTAACTTTTTACTGGAGCGTCATAAAGCCTTGAAATTTTGTGACAATAAAGTACTCGTGAGTCTTGTCAATTTAAGCTGTCGCTCATAGCTATGCTACCCTTGATTCCCAAATAAAACACTAATAAAACTTCAAATGGCCCTAACTTCTCTGTGGTGTGTCCTATACCTATCAAAGTTTGCAACAATCAAATGGTTGTAACTTTTCACTGCAGCGTCATAAAACCTTGAAATTTTGAGACAATATAGTGCTCGTGCCTTTTATCAATTTAAGCTATCGCTCACAGCTCTGCTACCCTTGAGTCCCAAATCAAACACTGATAAGACTTCAAATGGCTCTAATTTTTATACTGTGCGTCCTATACCTATCAAAGTTTGCAACATTGAAATGCTTGTAACTTTTTACTAGAGCGTCATAAAATCGTGGAATTTTGTGACAATAAAGTACTGGAGCCTCTTGTCAATTATAGTTATCGCTCATAGCTATGCTACCCTTGAGTCCCAAAACAAACACTGATAAAACTTCAAATGGCCCTAACTTCTATACGGTGCGACCTACACCTATCAAACTTTGCCACAATCAAATGCTTTTAACACTTTACTGGAGCGTTCTCCACCTATCAGAGTTGCAACAATCAAATGTTTGTAACTTTTTACTGGCCCGTCATAAAATCTTGAAATTTTGTGACAATAAAGTACTCGTGGCTCTTGTCAATTTAAGCTATCGCTCATAGCTATGCTACCCTTGAGTCCCAAATCAAACAGTGATAAATCTTCAAATGGCCCGAACATCTATACGGTGCGTCCTATACCTATCAAAGTTTATAACAATCAAATGCTTGTAATTTGTTACTGGAGTGTCACAAAATCTTGAAATTTTGTGACAATAAAGTACTCGAGCCTCTTATCAATTAAAGATGTCGCTCATAGCTATGCTACCCTTGAGTCCAAAATAAAACGCTGATAAAACTGCAAATGACCCTAACTTCTATACGGTGTGCTACACCTGTTAAAGTTTGCAACAATTAAATGCTTGCAACTTTTGACTGGAGCGTCATAAAATCTTGGAATTCTGTGACAATAAAGTACTCGTGCCTCTCATCAATTTAAGCTATCGATCATAGCTATGGTACCCTTGAGTCCCAAATCAAACACTATTAAAATGTCAAATGGCCCTAACTTCTATACAGTGGGTCCTTTACCTATCAGAGTTTGCAACAATCAAATGCTTGTAACTTTTTACTGGAGCGTAATAAAATCTTGAAATTTTGTGACAATATAGTACTCGTGCCTCTTGTCAATTTAAGCTATCGCTCATAGCTATGCTACCCTTCAGTCCCAAATCAAACTCTGATAAACCTTCAAATATCCTTAATTTCTTTACGGTGCGTCTTATACCTATCAAAGTTTGCAACAATCAAATGCTTGTAACTTTTTACTGGAGCGTCATAAACCTTGAAATTTTGTGACAATAAGGTACTCGTGCCTCTTGTCACTTTACGGTATCGCTCATAGCTATGCTACCCTTGATTCCCAAATAAAACACTGATAACACTTCAAATGGCTCTAACTTCTATACGGTGCGGCCTGCACCTATCAAAGTTTGCCACAATCAAATGCTTGTAACCTTTTACTGGAGCGTCATAAAATCTCGAAATTTTGTGACAATAAAGTACTCGTGAATCTTGTCAATTTAAGCTATCGCTCATAGCTATGCTACCCGTAAGTCCCAAATCAAACACTGATAAATCTTCAAATGGCCCGAACTTCTATACGGTGTGTCCTATACATATCAAAGTTTGCAACAATCAAATGGTTGTAACTTTTTACTGCAGCGTCATAAAACCTTGAAATTTTGAGACAATATAGTGCTCGTGCCTTTTATCAATTTAAGCTATCGCTCATAGCTCTGCTACCCTTGAGTCCCAAATCAAACACTGATAAGACTTCAAATGGCTCTAATTTTTATACTGTGCGTCCTATACCTATCAAAGTTTGCAACATTGAAATGCTTGTAACTTTTTACTAGAGCGTCATAAAATCGTGGAATTTTGTGACAATAAAGTACTGGAGCCTCTTGTCAATTATAGTTATCGCTCATAGCTGTGCTACCCTTGACTCCCAAAACAAACACTGATAAAACTTCAAATGGCCCTAACTTCTATACGGTGCGACCTACACCTATCAAAATTTGCCACAATCAAATGCTTTTAACACTTTACTGGAGCGTTCTCCACCTATCAGAGTTGCAACAATCAAATGTTTGTAACTTTTTACTGGCGCGTCATAAAATCTTGAAATTTTGTGACAATAAAGTACTCGAGCCTCTTATCAATTAAAGATGTCGCTCATAGCTATGCTAATCTTGAGTCCAAAATAAAACACTGATAAAACTGCAAATGACCCTAACTTCTATACGGTGTGTCCTACACCTATTAAAGTTTGCAACAATTAAATGCTTGCAACTTTTGACTGGAGCGTCATAAAATCTTGAAATTCTGTGACAATAAAGTACTCGTGCCTCTCATCAATTTAAGCTATCGCTCATAGCTATGCTACCCTTGAGTCCCAAATCAAACATTATTAAAATTTCAAATGGCCATAACTTCTATACTGTGTGTCCTACACCTATCAAAGTTTGCAACAATCAAATGCTTGTAACTTTTTACTGGAGCGTAATAAAATCTTCAAATTTTGTGAGAATAAAGAACTCGTGCCTCTTATCAATTTAAGTATCGCTCATAGCTATGCTACCCTTGAGTCACAAATCAAACACTGATAAAACTTCAAATGGCCCTAGCTTCTATACGGTGTGTCCTACACCTATCAAAGTTTGCAGCAATCAAATGCTTGTAACTTTTTACTGGAGCGTCATAGAAACTTGAAATTTTGTGACAATAAAGTACTCGTGCCTCTTGTCAATTTAATCTATCGCTAATACTTATGCTACCCTTGAGTCGAAAATGAAACACTGATAAAACTTCTAATGGTTCTAACTTCTATACGGTGCGGCCTGCACCTATCAAAGTGTGCCACAATCAAATGCTTGTAACTTTTTACTGGAGCGTCATAAAATCTTGAAATTTTGTGACAATAAAGTTCTCGTACCTCTTATCAATTTAAGCTATCGCTCATAGCTATGCTACCCTTAAGTCCCAATTCAAACACTGATAAATCTTCAAATGGCCCGAACTTCTATACGGTGCGTCCTATACCTATCAAAGTTTGCAACAATCAAATGCTTGTAACTTTTTACTGGAGCGTAATAAAATCTTCAAATTTTGTGAGAATAAAGAACTCGTGCCTCTTATCAATTTAAGCTATAGCTCATAGCTATGCTACCCTTGAGTCACAAATCAAACACTGATAAGACTTCAAATGGCCCTAGCTTCTATACGGTGTGTCCTACACCTATCAAAGTTTGCAACAATCAAATGTTTGTAACTTTTTACTGGAGCGTCATAGAAACTTGAAATTTTGTGACAATAAAGTACTCGTGCCTCTTGTCAATTTAATCTATCGCTAATACTTATGCTACCCTTGAGTCGAAAATGAAACACTGATAAAACTTCTAATGGTTCTAACTTCTATACGGTGCGGCCTGCACCTATCAAAGTGTGCCACAATCAAATGCTTGTAACTTTTTACTGGAGCGTCATAAAATCTTGAAATTTTGTGACAATAAAGTTCTCGTGCCTCTTATCAATTTAAGCTATCGCTCATAGCTATGCTGCCCTTAAGTCCCAATTCAAACACTGATAAAACTTCAAATGGCCCTAAAATCTGTACGGTGCGTACTATACCTATCAAAATTTGCAACAATTAAATGCTTCTTACTTTTTACGGGAGCGTCATAAAACCTTGAAATTTTGTGATAATAAATTACTCGTGCCTCTTGTCACTTTACGGTATCGCTCATAGCTATTCTACCCTTGAGTCCCAAATCAATCACTGATAAAACTTCAAATGACCCTAGCTTCTATACAGTGGGTCCTTTACCTATCAGAGTTTGCAACAATCAAATGCTTGTAACTTTTTACTGGAGCGTAATAAAATCTTGAAATTTTGTGACAGTGAAGTACTTGCGCCTATTGTCTTTTTAAGCTATCGCTCATAGCTTTGCTACCCTTGATTCCCAAATAAAACACTGATAAAACTTCAAATGGCTCTAACTTCTATACGGTGCGGCCTGCACCTATCAAAGTTTGCCACAATCAAATGCTTGTAACTTTTTACTGGAGCGTCATAAAATCTGGAAATATTGTGAGAAGAAAGTACTCGTGCCTCTTGTCAATTTAAGCTATCGCTCATAGCTATGCTACCCTTAAGTCCCAATTCAAACACTGATAAATCTTCAAATGGCCCGAACTTCTATACGGTGCGTCCTATACCTATCAAAGTTTGCAACAATCAAATGCTTGTAATTTTTTACTGGAGCGTCACAAAATCTTGAAATTTTGTGACACTAAAGTACTCGAGCCTCTTATCAATTAAAGTTGTCGCTCATAGTTATGCTACCCTTGATTCCCAAATAAAACACTGATAAAACTTCAAATGGCCCTAATTTCTATACGATGCGTCCTATACCTATCAAAGTTTGCAACAATCAAATGCTTGTAACTTTTTGCTGGAGCTTAATAAAATCTTGAAATTTTGTGACAGTGAAGTACTTGCGCCTATTGTCTTTTTAAGCTATCGCTCATAGCTATGCTACCCTTGATTCCCAAATAAAACACTGAAAAAACTTCAAATGGCTCTTCTATACGGTGCGGCCTGTACCTATCAAAGTTTGCCACAATCAAATGCTTGTAACTTTTTACTGGAGCGACTTAACATCTGGAAATATTGTGAGAATAAAGTACTCGTTCTTCTTGTCAATTAAAGTTATCGCTCATAGCTATGCTACCCTTGAGTCCCAAAACAAACACTGATAAAACTTCAAATGGCCCTAACTTCTATACGGTGCGACCTACACGTATCAAACTTTGCCACAATCAAATGCTTTTAACACTTTTCTGGAGCGTTCTACACCTATCAAAGTTACAACAATCAAATGCTTGTAACTTTTTACTGGAGCGTCATAAAATATTGAAATTTTGTGACAATAAAGTCCTCGTGCCTCTTGTCAATTTAAGCTATCGCTCATAGCTATGCTACCCTTGAGTCCAAAATCAAACTCTGATAAACCTTCAAATAGCCCTAACTTCTTTACGGTGCGTCTTATACCTATCAAAGTTTGCAACAATCAAATGCTTGTAACTTTTTACTGGAGCGTCATAAACCTTGAAATTTTGTGACAATAAAGTACTCGTGCCTCTTGTCACTCTACGGTATCGCTCATAGCTATGCTACCCTTGATTCCCAAATAAAACACTGATAACTCTTCAAATGGCTCTAACTTCTATACGGTGCGGCCTGCACCTATCAAAGTTTGCCACAATCAAATGCTTGTAACTTTTTACTAGAGCGTCATAAAATCTTGAAATTTTGTGACAATAACGTACTCGTGCCTCTTGTCAATTTAAGCTATCGCTCATAGCTATGCTACCCTTAAGTCCCAAATCAAACACTGATAAATTTTCAAATGGCCCGAACTTCTATACGGTGCGTCCTATACTTATCAAAGTTTGCAACAATCAAATGCTTGTAATTTTTTACTGGAGCGTCACAAAATCTTGAAATTTTGTGACACTAAAGTACTCGAGCCTCTTATCAATTAAAGTTGTCGCTCATAGCTATGCTACCCTTGATTCCCAAATAAAACACTGATAAAACTTCAAATGGCCCTAACTTCTATACGGTCTGTCCTACACCTATCAAAGTTTGCAACAATCAAATGCTTGCAACTTTTTACGGGAGCGTCATAAAACCTTGAAATTTTGTGACAATAAAATACTCGAGCCTCTTATCAATTTAAGCTATCACTCATAGCTATACTACCCTTGAATCCCAAATCAAACTCTGATAAAACTTCAGATGGCCCTAAATTCTATACGATGCGTACTATACCTATCAAAGTTTGCAACAATCAAATGCTTCTTACTTTTTACTGGAGCGTCAGAAAACCTTGAAATTTTGTGATAATAAATTACTCGAGCCTCTTATCAATTTAAGCTATCGCTCATGGCTATGTTACCATTGAGTCCCAAATCAAACACTGATAAAACTTCAAATAGCCCTAATTTCTATACGGTGCGTTCTACACCTATCAAAGTTTGCAACAATCAAATGCTTGTAAATTTTTACTGGAGCGTCATAAACCTTGAAATATTGTGACAATAATGTACTCGTGCCTCTTGTCACTTTACGGTATAGCTCATTGCTATGCTACCCTTGATTCCCAAATAAAACACTAATAAAACTTCAAATGGCCCTAACTTCTATACGGTGTGTCCTACACCTATCAAAGTTTGCAACAATCAAATGCTTGTAACTTTTTACTGGAGCGTCATAAAACCTTGAAATTTTGAGACAATATAGTGCTCGTGCCTTTTATCAATTTAAGCTATCGCTCATAGCTATGCTGCCCTTGAGTCCAAAATCCAACTCTAATAAAACTTCAAATGGCCCTAACTTCTATACGGTGCGTCCTATACCTATCAAAGTTTGAAACAATTAAATGCTTGTAACTTTTTACTGGAGCGTCATAAAATCTTGAAATTTTGTGACAATAAAGTACTCGTGCCTCTTATCAATTTAAGTATCGCTCATAGCTATGCTACCCTTGAGTCACAAATCAAACACTGATAAAGTTTGCAACAATCAAATGCTTGTAATTTTTTACTGGAGAGTCACAAAATCTTGAAATTTTGTGACACTAAAGTACTGGAGCCTCTTATCAATTAAAGTTGTCGCTCATAGCTATGCTACCCTTGATTCCCAAATAAACCACTGATAAAACTTCAAATGGCCCTAATTTCTATACGCTGTGTCCTATAACTAACAAAGTTTGCAACAATCAAATGCGTGTAACTTTTTACTGGAGCGTCATAAAGCCTTGAAAGTTTGTGACAATAAAGTACTCGTGAGCCTTGTCAATTTAAGCTGTCGCTCATAGCTATGCCACCCTTGAGTCACAAATCAACCAATGATAAAACTTCAAATGGCCCTAACTTCTATACGGTCTGTCCTACACCTATCAAAGTTTGCAACAATCAAATGCTTGTAACTTTTTACTGGAGATTAATATAATCTTGAAATTTTGTAACAATAAAGTACTCGTGCCTCTTGTCAATTTAAGCTATCGCTCATAGCTATGCTACCCTTCAGTCCCAAATCAAACACTGATAAACCTTCAAATATCCCTAACTTCTTTACGGTGCGTCTTATACCTATCAAAGTTTGCAACAATCAAATGCTTGTAACTTTTTACTGGAGCGTCATAAACCTTGAAATTTTGTGACAATAAAGTACTCGTGCCCCTTGTCACTTTACGGTATCGCTCATAGCTATGCTACCCTTGATTCCCAAATAAAACACTGATAACACTTCAAATGGCTCTAACTTTTATACGGTGCGGCCTGCACCTATCAAAGTTTGCCACAATCAAATGCTTGTAACCTTTTACTGGAGCGTCATAAAATCTTGAAATTTTGTGACAATAAAGTACTCGTGCCTCTTGTCAATTTAAGCTATCGCTCATAGCTATGCTACCCTTAAGTCCCAAATCAAACACTGATAAATCTTCAAATGGCCCGAACTTCTATACGGTGCGTCCTATACCTATCAAAGTTTGCAACAATCAAATGCTTGTAATTTTTTACTGGAGAGTCACAAAATCTTGAAATTTTGTGACACTAAAGTACTGGAGCCTCTTATCAATTAAAGTTGTCGCTCATAGCTATGCTACCCTTGATTCCTAAATAAAACACTGATAAAACTTTAAATGGCCCTAATTTCTATACGGTGTGTCCTATAACTAACAAAGTTTGCAACAATCAAATGCGTGTAACTTTTTACTGGAGCGTCATAAAGCCTTGAAAGTTTGTGACAATAAAGTACTCGTGAGTCTTGTCAATTTAAGCTGTCGCTCATAGCTATGCTACCCTTGAGTCACAAATCAACCAATGATAAAACTTCAAATGGCCCTAACTTCTATACGGTCTGTCCTACACCTATCAAAGTTTGCAACAATCAAATGCTTGTAACTTTTTACGGGAGCGTCATAAAACCTTGAAATTTTGTGACAATAAAGTACTCGAGCCTCTTATCAATTTAAGCTATCGCTCATAGCTATGCTACCCTTGAATCCCAAATCAAACACTGATAAAACTTCAGATGGCCCTAAATTCTATACGGTGCGTACTATAGCTATCAAAGTTTGCAACAATCAAATGCTTGTAACTTTTTACTGGAGCATAATAAAATCTTGAAATGTTGTGACAATAAAGTACTCGTGCCTCTTGTCAATTTAAACTATCGCTCATAATTATGCTACCATTGAGTCCCAAATCAAACACTGATAAAACTTCAAATGGCCCTAATTTCTATACTGTGCGTTCTACACCTATCAAAGTTTGCAACAATCAAATGCTTGTAAATTTTTACTGGAGCGTCATAAACCTTGAAATTTTGTGACAATAAATTACTCGTGCCTCTTGTCACTTTACGGTATCGCTCATAGCTATGCTACCCTTGATTCCCAAATAAAACACTAATAAAACTTCAAATGGCCCTAACTTCTATAAGGTGTGTCCTATACCTATCAAAATTTGCAACAATCAAATGCTTGTAACTTTTTACTGGAGCGCCATAAAACCTTAAAATTTTGAGACAATATAGTGCTCGTGCCTTTTATCAATTTAAGCTATCGCTCATAGCTATGCTACCCTTGGGTCCCAAATCCAACTCTAATAAAACTTCAAATGGCCCTAACTTCTATACGGTGCATCCTATACCTATCAAAATTTGAAACAATCAAATACTTTTAACTTTTTACTGGAGCGTCATAAAATCTTGAAATTTTGTGACAATAAAGTACTCGGGCCTCTTGTCAATTTAAGCTATCGCTCATAGCTATGCTACCCTTGAATCCGAAATCAAACATTGATAATATTGAAATAGGCCTAACTTATATACGGTGCGTCCTATACCTATCAAAGTTTGCAACAATCAAATGCTTGTAATTTTTTACTGGAGTGGCACAAAATCTTGAAATTTTGTGACAATAAAGTACTCGAGCCTCTTATCAGTTAAAGATGTCGCTCATAGCTATGCTACCCTTGAGTAAAAAAAAAGCACTGATAAAACTGCAAATGACCCTAACTTCTATACGGTGTGTCCTACACCTATTAAAGTTTGCAACAATTAAATGCTTGCAACTTTTGATTGGAGCGTCATAAAATCTTGAAATTCTGTGACAATAAAGTACTCGTGCCTCTCATCAATTTAAGCTATCGCTCATAGCTATGCTACCCTTCAGTCCCAAATCAAACTCTGATAAACCTTCAAATATCACTAACTTCTTTACGGTGCGTCTTATACCTATCAAAGTTTGCAACAATCAAATGCTTGTAACTTTTTACTGGAGCGTCATAAAATCTTGAAATTTTGTGACAATAAAGTACTCGTGCCTCTTGTCAATTTAAGCTATCGCTCATAGCTATGCTACCCTTAAGTCCCAAATCAAACACTGATAAATCTTCAAATGGCCCGAACTTCTATACGGTGCGTCCTATACCTATCAAAGTTTGCAACAATCAAATGCTTGTAATTTTTTACTGGAGAGTCACAAAATCTTGAAATTTTGTGACACTAAAGTACTGGAGCCTCTTATCAATTAAAGTTGTCGCTCATAGCTATGCTACCCTTGATTCCTAAATAAAACACTGATAAAACTTTAAATGGCCCTAATTTCTATACGGTGTGTCCTATAACTAACAAAGTTTGCAACAATCAAATGCGTGCAACTTTTTACTGGAGCGTCATAAAGCCTTGAAAGTTTGTGACAATAAAGTACTCGTGAGTCTTGTCAATTTAAGCTGTCGCTCATAGCTATGCTACCCTTGAGTCACAAACCAACCAATGATAAAACTTCAAATGGCCCTAACTTCTATACGGTCTGTCCTACACCTATCAAAGTTTGCAACAATCAAATGCTTGTAACTTTTTACGGGAGCGTCATAAAACCTTGAAATTTTGTGACAATAAAGTACTCGAGCCTCTTATCAATTTAAGCTATCGCTCATAGCTATGCTACCCTTGAATCCCAAATCAAACACTGATAAAACTTCAGATGGCCCTAAATTCTATACGGTGCGTACTATAGCTATCAAAGTTTGCAACAATCAAATGCTTGTAACTTTTTACTGGAGCATAATAAAATCTTGAAACTTTGTGACAATAAAGTACTCGTGCCTCTTGTCAATTTAAACTATCGCTCATAGCTATGCTACCATTGAGTCCCAAATCAAACACTGATAAAACTTCAAATAGCCCTAATTTCTATACGGTGCGTTCTACACCTATCAAAGTTTGCAACAATCAAATGCTTGTAAATTTTTACTGGAGCGTCATAAACCTTGAAATTTTGTGACAATAAATTACTCGTGCCTCTTGTCACTTTACGGTATCGCTCATAGCTATGCTACCCTTGATTCCCAAATAAAACACTAATAAAACTTCAAATGGCCCTAACTTCTATAAGGTGTGTCCTATACCTATCAAAATTTGCAACAATCAAATGCTTGTAACTTTTTACTGGAGCGCCATAAAACCTTAAAATTTTGAGACAATATAGTGCTCGTGCCTTTTATCAATTTAAGCTATCGCTCATAGCTATGCTACCCTTGGGTCCCAAATCCAACTCTAATAAAACTTCAAATGGCCCTAACTTCTATACGGTGCATCCTATACCTATCAAAATTTGAAACAATCAAATACTTTTAACTTTTTACTGGAGCGTCATAAAATCTTGAAATTTTGTGACAATAAAGTACTCGTGCCTCTTGTCAATTTAAGCTATCGCTCATAGCTATGCTACCCTTGAATCCCAAATCAAACACTGATAAATCTTCAAATGGCCCGAACTTCTATACGGTGCGTCCTATACCTATCAAAGTTTGCAACAATCAAATGCTTGTAATTTTTTACTGGAGTGTCACAAAATCTTGAAATTTTGTGACAATAAAGTACTCGAGCCTCTTATCAGTTAAAGATGTCGCTCATAGCTATGCTACCCTTGAGTAAAAAAAAAGCACTGATAAAACTGCAAATGACCCTAACTTCTATACGGTGTGTCCTACACCTATTAAAGTTTGCAACAATTAAATGCTTGCAACTTTTGATTGGAGCGTCATAAAATCTTGAAATTCTGTGACAATAAAGTACTCGTGCCTCTCATCAATTTAAGCTATCGCTCATAGCTATGCTACCCTTCAGTCCCAAATCAAACTCTGATAAACCTTCAAATATCACTAACTTCTTTACGGTGCGTCTTATACCTATCAAAGTTTGCAACAATCAAATGCTTGTAACTTTTTACTGGAGCGTCATAAACCTTGAAATTTTGTGACAATAAAGTACTCGTGCCTCTTGTCACTTTACGGTATCGCTCATAGCTATGCTACCCTTGATTCCCAAATAAAACACTGATAACACTTCAAATGGCTCTAACTTCTATTCGGTGCGGCCTGCACCTATCAAAGTTTGCCACAATCAAATGCTTGTAACCTTTTACTGGAGCGTCATAAAATCTTGAAATTTTGTGACAATAAAGTACTCGTGCCTCTTGTCAATTAATGTTGTCGCTCATAGCTATGCTACCCTTGATTCCCAAATAAAATACTGATAAAATTTCAGATGGCCCTAATTTCTATACGGTGTGTCCTATAACTAACAAAGTTTGCAACAATCAAATGCGTGTAACTTTTTACTGGAGCGTCATAAAGCCTTGAAATTTTGAGACAATAAAGTACTCGTGAGTCTTGTCAATTTAAGCTGTCGCTCATAGCTATGCTACCCTTGATTCCCAAAAAAAACAATAATAAAACTTCAAATGGCCCTAACTTCTATGTGGTGTGTCCTATACCTATCAAAGTTTGCAACAATCAAATGGTTGTAACTTTTTACTGCAGCGTCATAAAACCTTGAAATTTTGAGACAATATAGTGCTCGTGCCTTTTATCAATTTAAGCTATCGCTCATAGCTCTGCTACCCTTGAGTCCCAAATCAAACACTGATAAGACTTCAAATGGCTCTAATTTTTATACTGTGCGTCCTATACGTATCAAAGTTTGCAACATTGAAATGCTTGTAACTTTTTACTAGAGCGTCATAAAATCGTGGAATTTTGTGACAATAAAGTACTGGAGCCTCTTGTCAATTATAGTTATCGCTCATAGCTATGCTACCCTTGAGTCCCAAAACAAACACTGATAAAACTTCAGATGGCCCTAAATTCTATACGGTGCGACCTACACCTATCAAACTTTGCCACAATCAAATGCTTTTAACACTTTACTGGAGCGTTCTCCACCTATCAGAGTTGCAACAATCAAATGTTTGTAACTTTTTACTGGCGCGTCATAAAATCTTGAAATTTTGTGACAATAAAGTACTCGTGCCTCTTGTCAATTTAAGCTATCGCTCATAGCTATGCTACCCTTGAGTCCCAAATCAAACAGTGATAAATCTTCAAATGGCCCGAACTTCTATACGGTGCGTCCTATACCTATCAAAGTTTATAACAATCAAATGCTTGTAATTTGTTACTGGAGTGTCACAAAATCTTGAAATTTTGTGACAATAAAGTACTCGAGCCTCTTATCAATTAAAGATGTCGCTCATAGCTATGCTACCCTTGAGTCCAAAATAAAACACTGATAAAACTGCAAATGACCCTAACTTCTATACGGTGTGTCCTACACCTATTAAAGTTTGCAACAATTAAATGCTTGCAACTTTTGACTGGAGCGTCATAAAATCTTGAAATTCTGTGACAATAAAGTACTCGTGCCTCTCATCAATTTAAGCTATCGATCATAGCTATGGTACCCTTGAGTCCCAAATCAAACACTATTAAAATGTCAAATGGCCCTAACTTCTATACAGTGGGTCCTTTACCTATCAGAGTTTGCAACAATCAAATGCTTGTAACTTTTTACTGGAGCGTAATAAAATCTTGAAATTTTGTGACAATATAGTACTCGTGCCTCTTGTCAATTTAAGCTATCGCTCATAGCTATGCTACCCTTCAGTCCCAAATCAAACTCTGATAAACCTTCAAATATCCTTAACTTCTTTACGGTGCGTCTTATACCTATCAAAGTTTGCAACAATCAAATGCTTGTAACTTTTTACTGGAGCGTCATAAACCTTGAAATTTTGTGACAATAAAGTACTCGTGCCTCTTGTCACTTTACGGTATCGCTCATAGCTATGCTACCCTTGATTCCCAAATAAAACACTGATAACACTTCAAATGGCTCTAACTTCTATACGGTGCGGCCTGCACCTATCAAAGTTTGCCACAATCAAATGCTTGTAACCTTTTACTGGAGCGTCATAAAATCTCGAAATTTTGTGACAATAAAGTACTCGTGCCTCTTGTCAATTTAAGCTATCGCTCATAGCTATGCTACCCTTAAGTCCCAAATCAAACACTGATAAATCTTCAAATGGCCCGAACTTCTATACGGTGCGTCCTATACCTATCAAAGTTTGCAACAATCAAATGCTTGTAATTTTTTACGGGAGCGTCACAAAATCTTGAAATTTTGTGACACTAAAGTACTCGAGCCTCTTATCAATTAAAGTTGTCGCTCATAGCTATGCCTTGATTCCCTTGATTCCCAAATAAAATACTGATAAAATTTCAGATTACCCTAATTTCTATACGGTGTGTCCTATAACTAACAAAGTTTGAAACAATCAAATGCGTGTAACTTTTTACTGGAGCGTCATAAAGCCTTGAAATTGTGTGACAATAAAGTACTCGTGAGTCTTGTCAATTTAAGCTGTCGCTCATAGCTATGCTACCCTTGATTCCCAAATAAAACACTAATAAAGCTTCAAATGGCCCTAACTTCTATACGGTGTGTACTATACCTATCAAAGTTTGCAACAATCAAATGGTTGTAACTTTTTACTGCAGCGTCATAAAACCTTGAAATTTTGAGACAATATAGTGCTCGTGCCTTTTATCAATTAAAGTTGTCGCTCATAGCTATGCTACCCTTGATTCCCAAATAAAACACTGATAAAACTTCAAATGGCCCTAACTTCTATACGGTCTGTCCTACACCTATCAAAGTTTGCAACAATCAAATGCTTGCAACTTTTTACGGGAGCGTCATAGAACCTTGAAATTTTGTGACAATAAAATACTCGAGCCTCTTATCAATTTAAGCTATCACTCATAGCTATGCTACCCTTGAATCCCAAATCAAACACTGATAAAACTTCAGATGGCCCTAAATTCTATACGGTGCGTACTATACCTATCAAAGTTTGCAACAATCAAATGCTTCTTACTTTTTACTGGAGCGTCATAAAACCTTGAAATTTTGTGATAATAAATTACTCGAGCCTCTTATCAATTTAAGCTATCGGTCACAGCTATGTTACCATTGAGTCCCAAATCAAACACTGATCAAACTTCAAATAGCCCTAATTTCTATACGGTGCGTTCTACACCTATCAAAGTTTGCAACAATCAAATGCTTGTAAATTTTTACTGGAGCGTCATAAACCTTGAAATCTTGTGACAATAATGTACTCGTGCCTCTTGTCACTTTACGGTATAGCTCATTGCTATGCTACCCTTGATTCCCAAATAAAACACTAATAAAACTTCAAATGGCCCTAACTTCTATACGGTGTGTCCTATACCTATCAAAGTTTGCAACAATCAAATGCTTGTAACTTTTTACTGGAGCGTCATAAAACCTTGAAATTTTGAGACAATATAGTGCTCGTGCCTTTTATCAATTTAAGCTATCGCTCATAGCTATGCTACCATTGAGTCCCAAAACCAACACTAATAAAACTTCAAATGGCCCTAACTTCTATACGGTGCGTCCTATACCTATCAAAGTTTGAAACAATTAAATGCTTGTAACTTTTTACTGGAGCGTCATAAAATCTTGAAATTTTGTGACAATAAAGTACTCGTGCCTCTTGTCAATTTAAGCTATCGCTCATAGCTATGCTACCCTTGAGTCCCAAATCAAACACTGATAAGACTTCAAATGGCTCTAATTTTTATACTGTGCGTCCTATACCTATCAAAGTTTGCAACATTGAAATGCTTGTAACTTTTTACTAGAGCGTCATAAAATCGTGGAATATTGTGACAATAAAGTACTGGAGCCTCTTGTCAATTAAAGTTATCGCTCCTAGCTATGCTACCCCTGAGTCCCACATCAAACACTGATAAAATTTGAAATGGCCCTAACTTCTATACGGTGCGACCTACACCTATCAAACTTTGCCACAATCAAATGCTTTTAACACTTTACTGGAGCGTTCTCCACCTATCAAAGTTTGCAACAATCAAATGCTTGTAATTTTTTACGGGAGCGTCACAAAATCTTGAAATTTTGTGACACTAAAGTACTCGAGCCTCTTATCAATTAAAGTTGTCGCTCATAGCTATGCTACCCTTGATTCCCAAATAAAATACTGATAAAATTTCAGATGGCCCTAATTTCTATACGGTGTGTCCTATAACTAACAAAGTTTGAAACAATCAAATGCGTGTAACTTTTTACTGGAGCGTCATAAAGCCTTGAAATTGTGTGACAATAAAGTACTCGTGAGTCTTGTCAATTTAAGCTGTCGCTCATAGCTATGCTACCCTTGATTCCCAAATAAAACACTAATAAAACTTCAAATGGCCCTAACTTCTATACGGTGTGTCCTATACCTATCAAAGTTTGCAACAATCAAATGGTTGTAACTTTTTACTGCAGCGTCATAAAACCTTGAAATTTTGAGACAATATAGTGCTCGTGCCTTTTATCAATTAAAGTTGTCGCTCATAGCTATGCTACCCTTGATTCCCAAATAAAACACTGATAAAACTTCAAATGGCCCTAACTTCTATACGGTGCGACCTACACCTATCAAACTTTGCCACAATCAAATGCTTTTAACACTTTACTGGAGCGTTCTCCACCTATCAGAGTTGCAACAATCAAATGTTTGTAACTTTTTACTGGAGCGTAATAAAATCTTAAAATTTTGTGAGAATAAAGAACTCGTGCCTCTTATCAATTTAAGTATCGCTCATAGCTATGCTACCCTTGAGTCACAAATCAAACACTGATAAAACTTCAAATGGCCCTAGCTTCTATACGGTGTGTCCTATACCTATCAAAGTTTGCAACAATCAAATGCTTGTAACTTTTTACTGGAGCGTCATAGAAACTTGAAATTTTGTGACAATAAAGTACTCGTGCCTCTTGTCAATTTAATCTATCGCTAATACTTATGCTACCCTTGAGTCGAAAATGAAACACTGATAAAACTTCTAATGGTTCTAACTTCTATACGGTGCGGCCTGCACCTATCAAAGTGTGCCACAATCAAATGCTTGTAACTTTTTACTGGAGCGTCATAAAATCTTGAAATTTTGTGACAATAAAGTTCTCGTGCCTCTTATCAATTTAAGCTATCGCTCATAGCTATGCTACCCTTAAGTCCCAATTCAAACACTGATAAAACTTCAAATGGCCCTAAAATCTGTACGGTGCGGCCTGTACCTATCAAAGTTTGCCACAATCAAATGCTTGTAACTTTTTACTGGAGCGACTTAAAATCTGGAAATATTGTGAGAATAAAGTACTCGTTCTTCTTGTCAATTAAAGTTATCGCTCATAGCTATGCTACCCTTGAGTCCCAAAACAAACACTGATAAAACTTCAAATGGCCCTAACTTCTATACGGTGCGACCTACACGTATCAAACTTTGCCACAATCAAATGCTTTTAACACTTTACTGGAGCGTTCTACACCTATCAAAGTTGCAACAATCAAATGCTTGTAACTTTTTACTGGAGCGTCATAAAATATTGAAATTTTGTGACAATAAAGTCCTCGTGCCTCTTGTCAATTTAAGCTATCGCTCATAGCTATGCTACCCTTGAGTCCCAAATCAAACTCTGATAAACCTTCAAATAGCCCTAACTTCTTTACGGTGCGTCTTATACCTATCAAAGTTTGCAACAATCAAATGCTTGTAACTTTTTACTGGAGCGTCATAAACCTTGAAATTTTGTGACAATAAAGTACTCGTGCCTCTTGTCACTCTACGGTATCGCTCATAACTATGCTACCCTTGATTCCCAAATAAAACACTGATAACTCTTCAAATGGCTCTAACTTCTATACGATGCGGCCTGCACCTATCAAAGTTTGCCACAATGAAATGCTTGTAACTTTTTACTAGACCGTCTTAAAATCTTGAAATTTTGTGACAATAACGTACTCGTGCCTCTTGTCAATTTAAGCTATCGCTCATAGCTATGCTACCCTTAAGTCCCAAATCAAACACTGATAAATTTTCAAATGGCCCGAACTTCCATACGGTGCGTCCTATACCTATCAAAGTTTGCAACAATCAAATGCTTGTAATTTTTTACTGGAGCGTCACAAAATCTTGAAATTTTGTGACACTAAAGTACTCGAGCCTCTTATCAATTAAAGTTGTCGCTCATAGCTATGCTACCCTTGATTCCCAAATAAAACACTGATAAAACTTCAAATGGCCCTAACTTCTATACGGTCTGTCCTACACCTATCAAAGTTTGCAACAATCAAATGCTTGCAACTTCTTACGGGAGCGTCATAAAACCTTGAAATTTTGTGACAATAAAATACTCGAGCCTCTTATCAATTTAAGCTATCACTCATAGCTATGCTACCCTTGAATCCCAAATCAAACACTGATAAAACTTCAGATGGCCCTAAATTCTATACGGTGCGTACTATACCTATCAAAGTTTGCAACAATCAAATGCTTCTTACTTTTTACTGGAGCGTCATAAAACCTTGAAATTTTGTGATAATAAATTACTCGAGCCTCTTATCAATTTAAGCTATCGCTCATAGCTATGTTACCATTGAGTCCCAAATCAAACACTGATAAAACTTCAAATAGCCCTAATTTTTATACGGTGCGTTCTACACCTATCAAAGTTTGCAACAATCAAATGCTTGTAAATTTTTACTGGAGCGTCATAAACCTTGAAATATTGTGACAATAATGTACTCGTGCCTCTTGTCACTTTACCGTATAGCTCATTGCTATGCTACCCTTGATTCCCAAATAAAACACTAATAAAACTTCAAATGGCCCTAACTTCTATACGATGTGTCCTATACCTATCAAAGTTTGCAACAATCAAATGCTTGTAACTTTTTACTGGAGCGTCATAAAACCTTGAAATTTTGAGACAATATAGTGCTCGTGCCTTTTATCAATTTAAGCTATCGCTCATAGCTATGCTACCATTGAGTCCAAAATCCAACTCTAATAAAACTTCAAATGGCCCTAACTTCTATACGGTGCGTCCTATACCTATCAAAGTTTGAAACAATTAAATGCTTGTAACTTTTTACTGGAGCGTCATAAAATCTTGAAATTTTGTGACAATAAAGTACTCGAGCCTCTTGTCAATTTAAGCTATCGCTCATAGCTATGCTACCCTTGAGTCCCAAATCAAACACTGATAAGACTTCAAATGGCTCTAATTTTTATACTGTGCGTCCTATACCTATCAAAGTTTGCAACATTGAAATGCTTGTAACTTTTTACTAGAGCGTCATAAAATCGTGGAATTTTGTGACAATAAAGTACTGGAGCCTCTTGTCAATTAAAGTTATCGCTCCTAGCTATGCTACCCCTGAGTCCCAAATCAAACACTGATAAAATTTGAAATGGCCCTAACTTCTATACGGTGCGACCTACACCTATCAAACTTTGCCACAATCAAATGCTTTTAACACTTTACTGGAGCGTTCTCCACCTATCAGAGTTGCAACAATCAAATGCTTGTAACTTTTTACTGGAGCGTCATAAAATATTGAAATTTTGTGACAATAAAGTACTCGTGCCTCTTGTCAATTTAAGCTATCGCCCATAGCTATGCTACCCTTAAGTCCCAAAACAAACTCTTATAAAACTTCAAATAGCCCTAACTTCTTTACGGTGCGTCTTATACCTATCAAAGTTTGCAACAATCAAATGCTTGTAACTTTTTACTGGAGCGTCATAAACCTTGAAATTTTGTGACAATAAAGTACTCGTGCCTCTTGTCACTTTACGGTATCGCTCATAGCTATGCTACCCTTGATTCCCAAATAAAACGCTAATAAAACTTCAAATGGCCCTAACTTCTATACGGTGTGTCGTATACCTATCAAAGTTTGCAACAATCAAATGCTTGTAACTTTTTACTAGAGCGTCATAAAATCGTGGAATTTTGTGACAATAAAGTACTGGAGCCTCTTGTCAATTAAAGTTATCGCTCATAGCTATGCTACCCTTGAGTCCCAAAACAAACACTGATAAAACTTCAAATGGCCCTAACTTCTATACAGTGCGACCTACACATATCAAACTTTGCCACAATCAAATGCTTTTAACACTTTACTGGAGCGTTCTCCACCTATCAGAGTTGCAACAATCAAATACTTGTAACTTTTTACTGGAGCGTCATAAAATATTGAAATTTTGTGACAATAAAGTCCTCGTGTCTCTTTGTCAATTTAAGCTATCGCTCATAGCTATGCTACCCTTAAGTCCCAAAACAAACTCTGATAAAACTTCAAATAGCCCTAACTTCTTTACGGTGCGTCTTATACCTATCAAAGCTTGCAACAATCAAATGCTTGTAACTTTTTACTGGAGCGTCATAAACCTTGAAATTTTGTGACAATAAAGTACTCGTGCTCTTATCAATTTAAGCTATCGCTCATAGCTATGCTACACTTGAGTCACAAGACAAACACTGATAAAACTTCAAAAGGCCCTAGCTTCTATACGGTGTGTCCTATACCTATCAAAGTTTGCAACAATCAAATGCTTGTAACTTTTTACTGGAGCGTCATAAACCTTGAAATTTTGTGACAATAAAGTACTCGTGCCTCTTGTCACTTTACGGTATCGCTCATAGCTATGCTACCCTTGATTCCCAAATAAAACACTAATAAAACTTCAAATGGACCTAACTTCTATACGGTGTGTCCTATACCTATCAAAGTTTGCAACAATCAAATGCTTGTATCTTTTTACTAGAGCGTCATAAAATAGTGGAATTTTGTGACAATAAAGTACTGGAGCCTCTTGTCAATTAAAGTTATCGCTCATAGCTATGCTACCCTTGAGTCCCAAAACAAACACTGATAAAACCTCAAATGGCCCTAACTTCTATACGGTGCGACCTACACCTATCAAACTTTGCCACAATCAAATGCTTTTAACACTTTACTGGAGCGTTCTCCACCTATCAGAGTTGCAACAATCAAATGCTTGTAACTTTTTACTGGAGCGTCAAAAAATATTGAAATTTTGTGACAATAAAGTCCTCGTGCCTCTTTGTCAATTTAAGCTATCGCTCATAGCTATGCTACTCTTAAGTCCGAAAACAAACTCTGATAAAACTTCAAATAGCCCTAACTTCTTTACGGTGCGTCTTATACCTATCAAAGTTTGCAACAATCAAATGCTTGTAACTTTTTACTGGAGCGTCATAAAATCTTGAAATTTTGTTACAATAATGTACTCGTGCCTCTTATCAATTTAAGCTATCGCTCATAGCTTTGCTACCCTTGATTCCCAAATCAAACACTGTTAAAACTTCAAATGGCCCTAGTTTCTATACTGTGCGTCCTATACCTATCAAAGTTTGCAACAATCAAATGCTTCTTACTTTTTACTGGAGCGTCATAAAACTTTGAAATTTTGTGACAATAAAGTACTCGTGCGTCTTGTCAATTTAAACTGTCGCTCATAGCTATGCTACCCTTGAGTCCCAAATCAAACATTTATAAAACTTCAAATGGCCCTAACTTCTATACGGTGCGGCCTACACCTATCAAAGTTTGCAACAATCAAATGCTTGTAATCTGCTGGAGCGTCATAAAATCTTGAAATTTTGTGACAATAAAGTACTCCAGCCTCTTGTCAATTTAAGTTATCGCTCATAGCTATGCTACCCTTGAGTCCCAAATCAAACACTGATAAAACTTCAAATGGCCCTAACTTCTGTACGGTGCGACCTACACCTATCAAACTTTGCCACAATCAAATGCTTTTAACACTTTACTGGAGCGTTCTCCACCTATCAAAGTTGCAACCATCAAATGCTTGTAACTTTTTACTGGAACGTCATAAAATATTGAAATTTTGTGACAATAAAGTCCTCGTGCCTCTTGTCAATTTAAGCTATCGCTATGCTACCATTGAGTCCCAAATGAAACACTGATAAAACTTCAAATGGCTCTAACTTCTATACGGTGCGTCCTATACCTATCAAAGTTTGCAACATTGAAATGCTTGTAACTTTTTACTAGAGCGTCATAAAATCTTGAAATTTTGTGACAATAAAGTACTCGTGCCTCTTGTCACTTTATGGTATCGCTCATAGCTATGCTACCCTTTATTTCCAAATAAAACACTGATAAAATTTGAAATGGCCCTAACTTCTATACGGTGCGACCTACACCTATCAAACTTTGCCACAATCAAATGCTTTTAACACTTTACTGGAGCGTTCTCCACCTATCAGAGTTGCAACAATCAAATGCTTGTAACTTTTTACTGGAGCGTCATAAAATATTGAAATTTTGTGACAATAAAGTACTCGTGCCTCTTGTCAATTTAAGCTATCGCCCATAGCTATGCTACCCTTAAGTCCCAAAACAAACTCTTATAAAACTTCAAATAGCCCTAACTTCTTTACGGTGCGTCTTATACCTATCAAAGTTTGCAACAATCAAATGCTTGTAACTTTTTACTGGAGCGTCATAAACCTTGAAATTTTGTGACAATAAAGTACTCGTGCCTCTTGTCACTTTACGGTATCGCTCATAGCTATGCTACCCTTGATTCCCAAATAAAACACTAATAAAACTTCAAATGGCCCTAACTTCTATACGGTGTGTCGTATACCTATCAAAGTTTGCAACAATCAAATGCTTGTAATTTTTTACTGGAGCGTCACAAAATCTAGAAATTTTGTGAGAATAAAGTACTCGTGCCTCTTCTCAATTTAAGCAATCGCTCATAGCTATGCTACCCTTGAGTCACAAATCAAACACTGATCAAGCTTCAAATGGCCCTAACTTCTATACGGTGTGTCCTACACCTATCAAAGTTTGCAACAATCAAATGCTTGCAACTTTTTTTGGGAGCGTCATAAAACCTTGTGATTTTGTGACAATAAAGTACTCGTGCGTCTTGTCAATTTAAGCTTTCGCTCATAGCTATGCTACCCTTGAGTCTCAAATCAAACACTGATAAAACTTCAAATGGCCCTAGCTCCTATACGGTGTGTCCTACACCTATCAAAGTTTACCACAATCAAATGCTTTTAACACTTTACTGGAGCGTCCTACACCTATCAAAGTTGCAACAATCAAATGCTTCTAACTTTTTACTGGAGCGTCCAAAAATATTGAAATTTTGTTACAATAAAGTCCTCGTGCCTCTTGAAAATTAAAGCTTTCGCTCATAGCTATGCTACCCTTGAGTCTCAAATAAAACACTGATATAACTTCAAATGGCCCTAACTTCTATACTATCAAAGTTTCTAGGTATTTCTATACCTATCAAAGTTTGCAACATTGAAATGCTTGTAACTTTTTACTGGAGCGTCATAGAGCGTGAAATTTTGTGGCAATAAAGTAGTGGAGTCTCTTGTTAATTAAAGTTATCGCTCATAGCTATGCTTCCCTTGAGTCCCAAAACAAACACTGATAAAACTGCAAATGACCTTAACTTATATACGGTGCGTCCTACACCTATCAAAGTTTGCAACAATAAAATGGTTGTAACTTTTTACTGGAGCGTCATAAAATCTTGAAATATTGTGACAATAAAGTACTCGTGCCTCTTGTCAATTTAAGCTATCGCTCATAGCTATGCTACCATTGAGTCCCAAATCAAACACCGATAAAACTTCAAATGGCCCTAACTTCTATACGGTGCATCCTACACCTATCAAAGTTTGCAACAATCAAATGTTTGTAGTTTTTTACTGGAGCGTCATAAAATCTTGAAATTTCGTGACAATAAAATACTCGAGACTCTTGTCAATTAAAGTTATCGCTCATAGCTATGCTATCCTTGAGTCGTAAATAAAACACTGATAGAACTTCAAATGGCCTTAACTTCTATACGGTGTGTCCTACACCTTTCAAAGTTTGCAACAATCAAATGTTTGCAACTTTTTTTGGGAGCCTCATAAAACCTTGTGATTTTGTGACAATAAAGTACTCGTGCGTCTTGTCAATTTAAGCTTTCGCTCATAGCTATGCTACCCTTGAGTCTCAAATCAAACACTGCTAAAACTTCAAATGGCCCTAACTTCTATACGGTGCGTCCTACTCCTATCAAAGTTTGCAACAATCAAATGCTTGTAACTTTTTACTGGAGCGTCATAAAATCTTGAAATTTTGTGACAATAAAGTACTCGTGCCTCTTGTCAATTTAAGCTATCGCTCATAGCTATGCTACCCTTGAGTCGAAAATAAAACACTGATAAAACTTCAAATGACCCGAACTAATACACGGTGCGTCCTACACCTATCAAAGTTTGCAACAAAAAAATGCTTGTAACTTTTTACTGGAGCGTCATAAAATCTTGAAATTTTGTGACAATAATGTACTCGTGCCTCTTATCAATTTAAGCTATCGCTCATAGCTCTGCTACCGTTGAGTCCCAAATGAAACACTAATAAAACTTCAAATGGCCCCAACTTCTATACTCTCCGTTCTACACCTATCAAAGTTTGCAACAATCAAATGCTTGCAACTTTTTACTGGAGCGTCATAAAATCTTGAAAATCTGTGACAATAAAGTACTCGTGCCTCTTGTCAATTTAAGCTATCGCTCATAGCTATGCTACCCTTGAGTCACAAATCAAACACTGATAAAACTTCAAATGGCCCTAACTTCTATACGGTGTGTCCTACACCTTTCAAAGTTTGCAACAATCAAATGCTTATAACTTTTTGCGGGACCGTCATAAAACCTTGTACTTTTGTGACAATAAAGTGCTCGTGCGTCTTGTCAATTTAAGCTGCCGCTCATAGCTATACTACCCTTGAGTCCCAAAACAAACACTGATAAATTTTCAAATGGCCCGAAAAATCTTGAAATTTTGTGACAATAAAGTACTCGAGCCTCTTGTCAATTTAAGCTATCGCTCATAGCTATGCTACCCTTGAGTCCCAAATCAAACACTGATAAGACTTCAAATGGCTCTAATTTTTATACTGTGCGTCCTATACCTATCAAAGTTTGCAACATTGAAATGCTTGTAACTTTTTACTAGAGCGTCATAAAATCGTGGAATTTTGTGACAATAAAGTACTGGAGCCTCTTGTCAATTAAAGTTATCGCTCCTAGCTATGCTACCCCTGAGTCCCAAATCAAACACTGACAAAATTTGAAATGGCCCTAACTTCTATACGGTGCGACCTACACCTATCAAACTTTGCCACAATCAAATGCTTTTAACACTTTACTGGAGCGTTCTCCACCTATCAGAGTTGCAACAATCAAATGCTTGTAACTTTTTACTGGAGCGTCATAAAATATTGAAATTTTGTGACAATAAAGTACTCGTGCCTCTTGTCAATTTAAGCTATCGCCCATAGCTATGCTACCCTTAAGTCCCAAAACAAACTCTTATAAAACTTCAAATAGCCCTAACTTCTTTACGGTGCGTCTTATACCTATCAAAGTTTGCAACAATCAAATGCTTGTAACTTTTTACTGGAGCGTCATAAACCTTGAAATTTTGTGACAATAAAGTACTCGTGCCTCTTGTCACTTTACGGTATCGCTCATAGCTATGCTACCCTTGATTCCCAAATAAAACACTAATAAAACTTCAAATGGCCCTAACTTCTATACGGTGTGTCGTATACCTATCAAAGTTTGCAACAATCAAATGCTTGTAACTTTTTACTAGAGCGTCATAAAATCGTGGAATTTTGTGACAATAAAGTACTGGAGCCTCTTGTCAATTAAAGTTATCGCTCATAGCTATGCTACCCTTGAGTCCCAAAACAAACACTGATAAAACTTCAAATGGCCCTAACTTCTATACAGTGCGACCTACACATATCAAACTTTGCCACAATCAAATGCTTTTAACACTTTACTGGAGCGTTCTCCACCTATCAGAGTTGCAACAATCAAATGCTTGTAACTTTTTACTTTAGCGTCATAAAATATTGAAATTTTGTGACAATAAAGTCCTCGTGTCTCTTTGTCAATTTAAGCTATCGCTCATAGCTATGCTACCCTTAAGTCCCAAAACAAACTCTGATAAAACTTCAAATAGCCCTAACTTCTTTACGGTGCGTCTTATACCTATCAAAGTTTGCAACAATCAAATGCTTGTAACTTTTTACTGGAGCGTCATAAACCTTGAAATTTTGTGACAATAAAGTACTCGTGCTCTTATCAATTTAAGCTATCGCTCATAGCTATGCTACACTTGAGTCACAAGACAAACACTGATAAAACTTCAAAAGGCCCTAGCTTCTATACGGTGTGTCCTATACCTATCAAAGTTTGCAACAATCAAATGCTTGTAACTTTTTACTGGAGCGTCATAAACCTTGAAATTTTGTGACAATAAAGTACTCGTGCCTCTTGTCACTTTACGGTATCGCTCATAGCTATGCTACCCTTGATTCCCAAATAAAACACTAATAAAACTTCAAATGGACCTAACTTCTATACGGTGTGTCCTATACCTATCAAAGTTTGCAACAATCAAATGCTTGTATCTTTTTACTAGAGCGTCATAAAATAGTGGAATTTTGTGACAATAAAGTACTGGAGCCTCTTGTCAATTAAAGTTATCGCTCATAGCTATGCTACCCTTGAGTCCCAAAACAAACACTGATAAAACCTCAAATGGCCCTAACTTCTATACGGTGCGACCTACACCTATCAAACTTTGCCACAATCAAATGCTTTTAACACTTTACTGGAGCGTTCTCCACCTATCAGAGTTGCAACAATCAAATGCTTGTAACTTTTTACTGGAGCGTCAAAAAATATTGAAATTTTGTGACAATAAAGTCCTCGTGCCTCTTTGTCAATTTAAGCTATCGCTCATAGCTATGCTACTCTTAAGTCCGAAAACAAACTCTGATAAAACTTCAAATAGCCCTAACTTCTTTACGGTGCGTCTTATACCTATCAAAGTTTGCAACAATCAAATGCTTGTAATTTTTTACTGGAGCGTCATAAAATCTTGAAATTTTGTTACAATAATGTACTCGTGCCTCTTATCAATTTAAGCTATCGCTCATAGCTTTGCTACCCTTGATTCCCAAATCAAACACTGTTAAAACTTCAAATGGCCCTAGTTTCTATACTGTGCGTCCTATACCTATCAAAGTTTGCAACAATCAAATGCTTCTTACTTTTTACTGGAGCGTCATAAAACTTTGAAATTTTGTGACAATAAAGTACTCGTGCGTCTTGTCAATTTAAACTGTCGCTCATAGCTATGCTACCCTTGAGTCCCAAATCAAACGCTAATAAAACTTCAAATGGCCCTAACTTCTATACGGTGCGGCCTACACCTATCAAAGTTTGCAACAATCAAATGCTTGTAATCTGCTGGAGCGTCATAAAATCTTGAAATTTTGTGACAATAAAGTACTCCAGCCTCTTGTCAATTAAAGTTATCGCTCATAGCTATGCTACCCTTGAGTCCCAAAACAAACACTGATAAAACTTCAAATGGCCCTAACTTCTGTACGGTGCGACCTACACCTATCAAACTTTGCCACAATCAAATGCTTTTAACACTTTACTGGAGCGTTCTCCACCTATCAAAGTTGCAACCATCAAATGCTTGTAACTTTTTACTGGAACGTCATAAAATATTGAAATTTTGTGACAATAAAGTCCTCGTGCCTCTTGTCAATTTAAGCTATCGCTATGCTACCATTGAGTCCCAAATGAAACACTGATAAAACTTCAAATGGCTCTAACTTCTATACGGTGCGTCCTATACCTATCAAAGTTTGCAACATTGAAATGCTTGTAACTTTTTACTAGAGCGTCATAAAATCTTGAAATTTTGTGACAATAAAGTACTCGTGCCTCTTGTCACTTTATGGTATCGCTCATAGCTATGCTACCCTTTATTTCCAAATAAAACACTGATAAAACTTCAAATGGCCCTAACTTCTATACGGTGTGTCCTATACCTATCAAAGATAGCAACTATCAAATGTTTGTAACTTTTTACTGGAGCGTCATAAAAGCTTGAAATATTGAGACAATATAGTGCTCGTGCCTTTTATCAATTTAAGCTATCGCTCATAGCTATGCTACCCTTGAGTCCCAAATCCAACTCTAATAAAACTTCAAATGGCCCTAACTTCTATACGGTGAGTCCTATACCTATCAAAGTTTGAAACAATCAAATGCTTGTAACTTTTTACTGGAGCATCATAAAATTTTGAAATTTTGTGACAATAAAGTACTCGTGCCTCCTGTCAATTTAAGCCATCGCTCATAGCTGTGCTAACCTTGAGTCCCAAATCAAACACTGATAAATCTTCAAATGGCCCGAACTTCTATACGGTGCGTCCTACACCTATCAAAGTTTGCAACAATCAAATGCTTGTAATTTTTTACTGGAGCGTCACAAAATCTAGAAATTTTGTGAGAATAAAGTACTCGTGCCTCTTCTCAATTTAAGCAATCGCTCATAGCTATGCTACCCTTGAGTCACAAATCAAACACTGATCAAGCTTCAAATGGCCCTAACTTCTATACGGTGTGTCCTACACCTATCAAAGTTTGCAACAATCAAATGCTTGCAACTTTTTTTGGGAGCGTCATAAAACCTTGTGATTTTGTGACAATAAAGTACTCGTGCGTCTTGTCAATTTAAGCTTTCGCTCATAGCTATGCTACCCTTGAGTCTCAAATCAAACACTGATAAAACTTCAAATGGCCCTAGCTCCTATACGGTGTGTCCTACACCTATCAAAGTTTACCACAATCAAATGCTTTTAACACTTTACTGGAGCGTCCTACACCTATCAAAGTTGCAACAATCAAATGCTTCTAACTTTTTACTGGAGCGTCCAAAAATATTGAAATTTTGTTACAATAAAGTCCTCGTGCCTCTTGAAAATTAAAGCTTTCGCTCATAGCTATGCTACCCTTGAGTCTCAAATAAAACACTGATATAACTTCAAATGGCCCTAACTTCTATACGGTGTGTCCTACACCTATCAAAGTTTGCAACAATCAAATTATTGTAACTTTTTACTGGAGCGTAATAAAACCTTGAAATTTTGTGACAATAAAGTACTCGCGCTTCTTGTCAATTTAAGCTATCTCTCATAGCTATGCTACCATTGAGTCCCAAATCAAACAGTGATAAAACTTCAAATAGCCCTAATTTCTATACTATCAAAGTTTCTAGGTATTTCTATACCTATCAAAGTTTGCAACATTGAAATGCTTGTAACTTTTTACTGGAGCGTCATAGAGCGTGAAATTTTGTGGCAATAAAGTAGTGGAGTCTCTTGTTAATTAAAGTTATCGCTCATAGCTATGCTTCCCTTGAGTCCCAAAACAAACACTGATAAAACTGCAAATGACCTTAACTTATATACGGTGCGTCCTACACCTATCAAAGTTTGCAACAATAAAATGGTTGTAACTTTTTACTGGAGCGTCATAAAATCTTGAAATATTGTGACAATAAAGTACTCGTGCCTCTTGTCAATTTAAGCTATCGCTCATAGCTATGCTACCATTGAGTCCCAAATCAAACACCGATAAAACTTCAAATGGCCCTAACTTCTATACGGTGCATCCTACACCTATCAAAGTTTGCAACAATCAAATGTTTGTAGTTTTTTACTGGAGCGTCATAAAATCTTGAAATTTCGTGACAATAAAATACTCGAGACTCTTGTCAATTAAAGTTATCGCTCATAGCTATGCTATCCTTGAGTCGTAAATAAAACACTGATAGAACTTCAAATGGCCTTAACTTCTATACGGTGTGTCCTACACCTTTCAAAGTTTGCAACAATCAAATGTTTGCAACTTTTTTTGGGAGCCTCATAAAACCTTGTGATTTTGTGACAATAAAGTACTCGTGCGTCTTGTCAATTTAAGCTTTCGCTCATAGCTATGCTACCCTTGAGTCTCAAATCAAACACAGATAAAACTTCAAATGGCCCTAACTTCTATACGGTGCGTCCTACTCCTATCAAAGTTTGCAACAATCAAATGCTTGTAACTTTTTACTGGAGCGTCATAAAATCTTGAAATTTTGTGACAATAAAGTACTCGTGCCTCTTGTCAATTTAAGCTATCGCTCATAGCTATGCTACCCTTGAGTCGAAAATAAAACACTGATAAAACTTCAAATGACCCGAACTAATACACGGTGCGTCCTACACCTATCAAAGTTTGCAACAAAAAAATGCTTGTAACTTTTTACTGGAGCGTCATAAAATCTTGAAATTTTGTGACAATAATGTACTCGTGCCTCTTATCAATTTAAGCTATCGCTCATAGCTCTGCTACCGTTGAGTCCCAAATGAAACACTAATAAAACTTCAAATGGCCCCAACTTCTATACTCTCCGTTCTACACCTATCAAAGTTTGCAACAATCAAATGCTTGCAACTTTTTACTGGAGCGTCATAAAATCTTGAAAATCTGTGACAATAAAGTACTCGTGCCTCTTGTCAATTTAAGCTATCGCTCATAGCTATGCTACCCTTGAGTCACAAATCAAACACTGATAAAACTTCAAATGGCCCTAACTTCTATACGGTGTGTCCTACACCTTTCAAAGTTTGCAACAATCAAATGCTTATAACTTTTTGCGGGACCGTCATAAAACCTTGTACTTTTGTGACAATAAAGTGCTCGTGCGTCTTGTCAATTTAAGCTGCCGCTCATAGCTATACTACCCTTGAGTCCCAAAACAAACACTGATAAAACTGCAAACGACCCTAACTTCTATACGGTGCGTTTTACACCTATCAAAGTGTACCACAATCAAATGCTTTTAACACTTTACTGGAGCGTCCTACACCTATCAAAGTTGCAACAATCAAATGCTTCTAACTTTCTACTGGAGCGTCCAAAAATATTGAAATTTTGTTACAATAAAGTCCTCGTGCCTCTTGTCAATTAAAGCTTTCGCTCATAGATATGCTACCCTTGAGTCACAAATCAAACACTGATAAAACTTCAAATGGCCCTAACTTCTATACGGTGTGTCCTACACCTTTCAAAGTTTGCAACAATCAAATGCTTGCAACTTTTTTTGGGAGCGTCATAGAACTTTGTGATTTTGTGACAATAAAGTACTCGTGTGTCTTGTCAATTTAAGCTTTCGCTCATAGCTATGCTACCCTTGAGTCTCAAATCAAACACAGATAAAACTTCAAATGGCCCTAACTTCTATACGGTGCGTCCTACACCTATCAAAGTTTGCAACAATCAAATGCTTGTAACTTTTTACTGGAGCGTCATAAAATCTTGAAATTTGGTGACAATAAAGTACTCGTGCCTCTTGTCAATTTAAGCTATCGCTCATAGCTATGCTACCCTTGAGTCGAAAATAAAACACTGATAAAACTTCAAATGGCCCGAACTTCTATACGGTGCATCCTACACCTATCAAACTTTGCAAGAAAAAAATGCTTGTAACTTTTTACTGGAGCGTCATAAAATCTTGAAATTTTGTGACAATAATGTACTCGTGCCTCTTATCAATTTAAGCTATCGCTCATAGCTCTGCTACCGTTGAGTCCCAAATGAAACACTGATAAAACTTCAAATGGCCACAACTTCTATACTCTCCGTTCTACACCTATCAAAGTTTGCAACAATCAAATGCTTGCAACTTTTTACTGGAGCGTCATAAAATCTTGAAAATCTGTGACAATAAAGTACTCGTGCCTCTTGTCAATTTAAGCTGTCGCTCATAGCTATGCTACCCTTGAGTCCCAAAACAAACACTGATAAAACTGCAAACGACCCTAACTTCTATACGGTGCGTCCTACACCTTTCAAAGTTTGCAACAATCAAATGCTTATAACTTTTTGCGGGACCGTCATAAAACCTTGTACTTTTGTGACAATAAAGTACTCGTGCGTCTTGTCAATTTAAGCTGTCGCTCATAGCTATGCTACCCTTGAGTCCCAAAACAAACACTGATAAAACTGCAAACGACCCTAACTTCTATACGGTGCGTCCTACACCTATCAAAGTTTACCACAATCAAATGCTTTTAACACTTTACTGGAGCGTCCTACACCTATCAATGTTGCAACAATCAAATGCTTCTAACTTTTTACTGGAGCGTCCAAAAATATTGAAATTTTTTTACAATAAAGTCCTCGTGCCTCTTGTCAATTAAAGCTTTCGCTCATAGCTATGCTACCCTTGAGTCTCAAATAAAACACTGATAAAACTTCAAATGGCCTTAACTTCTATACGGTGTGTCCTACACCTATCAAAGTTTGCAACAATCAAATTATTGTAGCTTTTTACTGGAGCGTAATAAAACCTTGAAATTTTGTGACAATAAAGTACTCGCGCTTCTTGTCAATTTAAGCTATCTCTCATAGCTATGCTACCATTGAGTCCCAAATCAAACAGTGATAAAACTTCAAATAGCCCTAATTTCTATACTATCAAAGTTTCTAGGTATTTCTATACCTATCAAAGTTTGCAACATTGAAATGCTTGTAACTTTTTACTGGAGCGTCATAGAGCGTGAAATTTTGTGGCAATAAAGTAGTGGAGCCTCTTGTTAATTAAAGTTATCGCTCATAGCTATGCTTCCCTTGAGTCCAAAAACAAACACTGATAAAACTGCAAATGACCTTAACTTATATACGGTGCGTCCTACACCTATCAAAGTTTGCAACAATAAAATGCTTGTAACTTTTTACTGGAGCGTCATAAAATCTTGAAATATTGTGACAATAAAGTACTCGTGCCTCTTGTCAATTTAAGCTATCGCTCATAGCTATGCTACCCTTGAGTCCCAAATCAAACACTGATAAAACTTCAAATGGCCCTAACTTCTATACGGTGCATCCTACACCTATCAAAGTTTGCAACAATCAAATGCTTGTAGTTTTTTACTGGAGCGTCATAAAACCTTGAAATATTGTGACAATAAAATACTCGAGACTCTTGTCAATTAAAGTTATCGCTCATAGCTATGCTATCCTTGAGTCGAAAATAAAACACAGACAAATCTTCAAATGGCCCTAACTTCTATACGGTGCGTCCTACACCTATCAAAGTTTGCAATAATCTGATGCTTGTAACTTTTTACTGGAGCGTCATAAAGTCTGGAAATATTGTGACAATAAAGTACTCGTGCCTCTTGTCAATTAAAGTTATCGCTCATAGCTATGCTACCATTGAGTCTAAAATGAAACACTGATAAAACTATCAAAGTTTGCAACAATCAAATGCTTGTAACTTTTTACTGGAGCGTCATAAAATCTCGAAATAGTGTGACACTAAAGGACTCGAGCCTCTTATCAATTTAAGTTGTCGCTCATAGCTATGCTACCCTTGAGTCCAAAATAAGACACTGATAAAACTGCAAATGACCCTGTTTTCTATACGGTGTGTCCTACACCTATTAAAGTTTGCAACAATCAAATGCTTGCAACTTTTTACTGGAGCGTCATAAAATCTTGAAAATCTGTGACAATACAGTACTCGTGCCTCTTGTCAATTTAAGCTATCGCTCATAGCTATGCTACCCTTGAGTCACAAATCAAACACTGATAAAACTTCAAATGGCCCTTACTTCTATACGGTGTGTCCTACACCTTTCAAAGTTTGCAACAATCAAATGCTTGTAACTTTTTGCAGGACCGTCATAAAACCTTGTAATTTTGTGACAATAAAGTACTCGTGCGTCTTGTCAATTTAAGCTGTCGCTCATAGCTATGCTACCCTTGAGTCCCAAAACAAACACTGATAAAACTGCAAATGACCCTAACTTCTATACGGTGCGTCCTACACCTATCAAAGTTTACCACAATAAAATGCTTTTAACACTTTACTGGAGCGTCCTACACCTATCAAAGTTGCAACAATCAAATGCTTCTAACTTGTTACTGGAGCGTCCAAAAATATTGAAATTTTGTGACAATAAAGTCCTCGTGCCTCTTGTCAATTAAAGCTTTCGCTCATAGCTATGCTACCCTTGAGTCTCAAATAAAACTCTGATAAAACTTCAACTGGCCCTAGCTTCTATACAGTGGGCCCTTTACCTATCAGAGTTTGCAACAATCAAATGCTTGTAACTTTTTACTGGAGCGTAATAAAATCTTGAAATTTTGTGACAGTGAAGTACTTGCGCCTATTGTCTTTTTAAGCTATCGCTCATAGCTTTGCTACCCTTGATTCCCAAATAAAACACTGATAAAACTTCAAATGGCTCTACCTTCTATACGGTGCGGCCTGCACCTATCAAAGTTTGCCACAATCAAATGCTTGTAACTTTTTACTGGAGCGTCATAAAATCTGGAAATATTGTGAGAATAAAGTACTCGTGCCTCTTGTCAATTTAAGCTATCGCTCATAGCTATGCTACCATTGAGTCCCAAATCAAACACCGATAAAACTTCAAAGGGCTCTACCTTCTATACGGTGCGGCCTGCACCTATTAAAGTTTGCAACAATCAAATGCTTGCAACTTTTTACTGGAGCGTCATAAAATCTTGAAAATCTGTGACAATAAAGTACCCGTGCCTCTTGTCAATTTAAGCTATCGCTCATAGCTATGCTACCCTTGAGTCACAAATCAAACACTGATAAAACTTCAAATGGCCCTAACTTCTATACGGTGTGTCCTACACCTTTCAAAGTTTGCAACAATCAAATGCTTATAACTTTTTGCGGGACCGTCATAAAACCTTGTACTTTTGTGACAATAAAGTGCTCGTGCGTCTTGTCAATTTAAGCTGCCGCTCATAGCTATACTACCCTTGAGTCTCAAAACAAACACTGATAAAACTGCAAACGACCCTAACTTCTATACGGTGCGTTTTACACCTATCAAAGTGTACCACAATCAAATGCTTTTAACACTTTACTGGAGCGTCCTACACCTATCAAAGTTGCAACAATCAAATGCTTCTAACTTTTTACTGGAGCGTCCAAAAATATTGAAATTTTGTTACAATAAAGTCCTCGTGCCTCTTGTCAATTAAAGCTTTCGCTCATAGATATGCTACCCTTGAGTCACAAATCAAACACTGATAAAACTTCAAATGGCCCTAACTTCTATACGGTGTGTCCTACACCTTTCAAAGTTTGCAACAATCAAATGCTTGCAACTTTTTTTGGGAGCGTCATAGAACTTTGTGATTTTGTGACAATAAAGTACTCGTGTGTCTTGTCAATTTAAGCTTTCGCTCATAGCTATGCTACCCTTGAGTCTCAAATCAAACACAGATAAAACTTCAAATGGCCCTAACTTCTATACGGTGCGTCCTACACCTATCAAAGTTTGCAACAATCAAATGCTTGTAACTTTTTACTGGAGCGTCATAAAATCTTGAAATTTGGTGACAATAAAGTACTCGTGCCTCTTGTCAATTTAAGCTATCGCTCATAGCTATGCTACCCTTGAGTCGAAAATAAAACACTGATAAAACTTCAAATGGCCCGAACTTCTATACGGTGCATCCTACACCTATCAAAGTTTGCAAGAAAAAAATGCTTGTAACTTTTTACTGGAGCGTCATAAAATCTTGAAATTTTGTGACAATAATGTACTCGTGCCTCTTATCAATTTAAGCTATCGCTCATAGCTCTGCTACCGTTGAGTCCCAAATGAAACACTGATAAAACTTCAAATGGCCACAACTTCTATACTCTCCGTTCTACACCTATCAAAGTTTGCAACAATCAAATGCTTGCAACTTTTTACTGGAGCGTCATAAAATCTTGAAAATCTGTGACAATAAAGTACTCGTGCCTCTTGTCAATTTAAGCTGTCGCTCATAGCTATGCTACCCTTGAGTCCCAAAACAAACACTGATAAAACTGCAAACGACCCTAACTTCTATACGGTGCGTCCTACACCTTTCAAAGTTTGCAACAATCAAATGCTTATAACTTTTTGCGGGACCGTCATAAAACCTTGTACTTTTGTGACAATAAAGTACTCGTGCGTCTTGTCAATTTAAGCTGTCGCTCATAGCTATGCTACCCTTGAGTCCCAAAACAAACACTGATAAAACTGCAAACGACCCTAACTTCTATACGGTGCGTCCTACACCTATCAAAGTTTACCACAATCAAATGCTTTTAACACTTTACTGGAGCGTCCTACACCTATTAATGTTGCAACAATCAAATGCTTCTAACTTTTTACTGGAGCGTCCAAAAATATTGAAATTTTTTTACAATAAAGTCCTCGTGCCTCTTGTCAATTAAAGCTTTCGCGCATAGCTATGCTACCCTTGAGTCTCAAATAAAACACTGATAAAACTTCAAATGGCCTTAACTTCTATACGGTGTGTCCTACACCTATCAAAGTTTGCAACAATCAAATTATTGTAGCTTTTTACTGGAGCGTAATAAAACCTTGAAATTTTGTGACAATAAAGTACTCGCGCTTCTTGTCAATTTAAGCTATCTCTCATAGCTATGCTACCATTGAGTCCCAAATCAAACAGTGATAAAACTTCAAATAGCCCTAATTTCTATACTATCAAAGTTTCTAGGTATTTCTATACCTATCAAAGTTTGCAACATTGAAATGCTTGTAACTTTTTACTGGAGCGTCATAGAGCGTGAAATTTTGTGGCAATAAAGTAGTGGAGCCTCTTGTTAATTAAAGTTATCGCTCATAGCTATGCTTCCCTTGAGTCCAAAAACAAACACTGATAAAACTGCAAATGACCTTAACTTATATACGGTGCGTCCTACACCTATCAAAGTTTGCAACAATAAAATGCTTGTAACTTTTTACTGGAGCGTCATAAAATCTTGAAATATTGTGACAATAAAGTACTCGTGCCTCTTGTCAATTTAAGCTATCGCTCATAGCTATGCTACCCTTGAGTCCCAAATCAAACACTGATAAAACTTCAAATGGCCCGAACTTCTATACGGTGCATCCTGCACCTATCAAAGTTTGCAACAATCAAATGCTTGTAGTTTTTTACTGGAGCGTCATAAAACCTTGAAATATTGTGACAATAAAATACTCGAGACTCTTGTCAATTAAAGTTATCGCTCATAGCTATGCTATCCTTGAGTCGAAAATAAAACACAGACAAATCTTCAAATGGCCCTAACTTCTATACGGTGCGTCCTACACCTATCAAAGTTTGCAATAATCTGATGCTTGTAACTTTTTACTGGAGCGTCATAAAGTCTGGAAATATTGTGACAATAAAGTACTCGTGCCTCTTGTCAATTAAAGTTATCGCTCATAGCTATGCTACCATTGAGTCTAAAATGAAACACTGATAAAACTATCAAAGTTTGCAACAATCAAATGCTTGTAACTTTTTACTGGAGCGTCATAAAATCTCGAAATAGTGTGACACTAAAGGACTCGAGCCTCTTATCAATTTAAGTTGTCGCTCATAGCTATGCTACCCTTGAGTCCAAAATAAGACACTGATAAAACTGCAAATGACCCTGTTTTCTATACGGTGTGTCCTACACCTATTAAAGTTTGCAACAATCAAATGCTTGCAACTTTTTACTGGAGCGTCATAAAATCTTGAAAATCTGTGACAATACAGTACTCGTGCCTCTTGTCAATTTAAGCTATCGCTCATAGCTATGCTACCCTTGAGTCACAAATCAAACACTGATAAAACTTCAAATGGCCCTTACTTCTATACGGTGTGTCCTACACCTTTCAAAGTTTGCAACAATCAAATGCTTGTAACTTTTTGCAGGACCGTCATAAAACCTTGTAATTTTGTGACAATAAAGTACTCGTGCGTCTTGTCAATTTAAGCTGTCGCTAATAGCTATGCTACCCTTGAGTCCCAAAACAAACACTGATAAAACTGCAAATGACCCTAACTTCTATACGGTGCGTCCTACACCTATCAAAGTTTACCACAATAAAATGCTTTTAACACTTTACTGGAGCGTCCTACACCTATCAAAGTTGCAACAATCAAATGCTTCTAACTTGTTACTGGAGCGTCCAAAAATATTGAAATTTTGTGACAATAAAGTCCTCGTGCCTCTTGTCAATTAAAGCTTTCGCTCATAGCTATGCTACCCTTGAGTCTCAAATAAAACTCTGATAAAACTTCAAATGGCCCTAGCTTCTATACAGTGGGCCCTTTACCTATCAGAGTTTGCAACAATCAAATGCTTGTAACTTTTTACTGGAGCGTAATAAAATCTTGAAATTTTGTGACAGTGAAGTACTTGCGCCTATTGTCTTTTTAAGCTATCGCTCATAGCTTTGCTACCCTTGATTCCCAAATAAAACACTGATAAAACTTCAAATGGCTCTACCTTCTATACGGTGCGGCCTGCACCTATCAAAGTTTGCCACAATCAAATGCTTGTAACTTTTTACTGGAGCGTCATAAAATCTGGAAATATTGTGAGAATAAAGTACTCGTGCCTCTTGTCAATTTAAGCTATCGCTCATAGCTATGCTACCATTGAGTCCCAAATCAAACACCGATAAAACTTCAAAGGGCTCTACCTTCTATACGGTGCGGCCTGCACCTATTAAAGTTTGCAACAATCAAATGCTTGCAACTTTTTACTGGAGCGTCATAAAATCTTGAAAATCTGTGACAATAAAGTACTCGTGCCTCTTGTCAATTTAAGCAATCGCTCATAGCTATGCTACCCTTGAGTCTCAAATCAAACACTGATAAAACTTCAAATGGCCCTAGCTCCTATACGGTGTGTCCTACACCTATCAAAGTTTACCACAATCAAATGCTTTTAACACTTTACTGGAGCGTCCTACACCTATCAAAGTTTGCAACAATCAAATTATTGTAACTTTTTACTGGAGCGTAATAAAACCTTGAAATTTTGTGACAATAAAGTACTCGCGCTTCTTGTCAATTTAAGCTATCTCTCATAGCTATGCTACCATTGAGTCCCAAATCAAACAGAGATAAAACTTCAAATAGCCCTAATTTCTATACTATCAAAGTTTCTAGGTATTTCTATACCTATCAAAGTTTGCAACATTGAAATGCTTGTAACTTTTTACTGGAGCGTCATAGAGCGTGAAATTTTGTGGCAATAAAGTAGTGGAGCCTCTTGTTAATTAAAGTTATCGCTCATAGCTATGCTTCCCTTCAGTCCCAAAACAAACACTGATAAAACTGCAAATGACCTTAACTTATATACGGTGCGTCCTACACCTATCAAAGTTTGCAACAATAAAATGGTTGTAACTTTTTACTGGAGCGTCATAAAATCTTGAAATATTGTGACAATAAAGTACTCGTGCCTCTTGTCAATTTAAGCTATCGCTCATAGCTATGCTACCATTGAGTCCCAAATCAAACACCGATAAAACTTCAAATGGCCCTAACTTCTATACGGTGCAGCCTACACCTATCAAAGTTTGCAACAATCAAATGCTTGTAGTTTTTTACTGGAGCGTCATAAAATCTTGAAATTTCGTGACAATAAAATACTCGAGACTCTTGTCAATTAAAGTTATCGCTCATAGCTATGCTATCCTTGAGTCGTAAATAAAACACTGATAAAACTTCAAATGGCCCTAACTTCTATACGGTGTGTCCTACACCTTTCAAAGTTTGCAACAATCAAATGCTTGCAACTTTTTTTGGGAGCGTCATAAAACCTTGTGATTTTGTGACAATAAAGTACTCGTGCGTCTTGTCAATTTAAGCTTTCGCTCATAGCTATGCTACCCTTGAGTCTCAAATCAAACACAGATAAAACTTCAAATGGCCCTAACTTCTATACGGTGCGTCCTACTCCTATCAAAGTTTGCAACAATCAAATGCTTGTAACTTTTTACTGGAGCGTCATAAAATCTTGAAATTTGGTGACAATAAAGTACTCGTGCCTCTTGTCAATTTAAGCTATCGCTCATAGCTATGCTACCCTTGAGTCGAAAATAAAACACTGATAAAACTTCAAATGACCCGAACTTCTATGCGGTGCGTCCTACACCTATCAAAGTTTGCAACAAAAAAATGCTTGTAACTTTTTACTGGAGCGTCATAAAATCTTGAAATTTTGTGACAATAATGTACTCGTGCCTCTTATCAATTTAAGCTATCGCTCATAGCTCTGCTACCGTTGAGTCCCAAATGAAACACTAATAAAACTTCAAATGGCCCCAACTTCTATACTCTCCGTTCTACACCTATCAAAGTTTGCAACAATCAAATGCTTGCAACTTTTTACTGGAGCGTCATAAAATCTTGAAAATCTGTGACAATAAAGTACTCGTGCCTCTTGTCAATTTAAGCTATCGCTCATAGCTATGCTACCCTTGAGTCACAAATCAAACACTGATAAAACTTCAAATGGCCCTAACTTCTATACGGTGTGTCCTACACCTTTCAAAGTTTGCAACAATCAAATGCTTATAACTTTTTGCGGGACCGTCATAAAACCTTGTACTTTTGTGACAATAAAGTACTCGTGCGTCTTGTCAATTTAAGCTGTCGCTCATAGCTATGCTACCCTTGAGTCCCAAAACAAACACTGATAAAACTGCAAACGACCCTAACTTCTATACGGTGCGTCCTACACCTATCAAAGTGTACCACAATCAAATGCTTTTAACACTTTACTGGAGCGTCCTACACCTATCAAAGTTGCAACAATCAAATGCTTCTAACTTTTTACTGGAGCGTCCAAAAATATTGAAATTTGGTTACAAGAAAGTCCTCGTGCCTCTTGCTTAAAGCTTTCGCTCATAGATATGCTACCCTTGAGTCACAAATCAAACACTGATAAAACTTCAAATGGCCCTAACTTCTATACGGTGTGTCCTACACCTTTCAAAGTTTGCAACAATCAAATGCTTGCAACTTTTTTTGGGAGCGTCATAAAACCTTGTGATTTTGTGACAATAAAGTACTCGTGTGTCTTGTCAATTTAAGCTTTCGCTCATAGCTATGCTACCCTTGAGTCTCAAATCAAACACAGATAAAACTTCAAATGGCCCTAACTTCTATACGGTGCGTCCTACACCTATCAAAGTTTGCAACAATCAAATGCTTGTAACTTTTTACTGGAGCGTCATAAAATCTTGAAATTTGGTGACAATAAAGTACTCGTGCCTCTTGTCAATTTAAACTATCGCTCATAGCTATGCTACCCTTGAGTCGAAAATAAAACACTGATAAAACTTCAAATGGCCCGAACTTCTATACGGTGCGTCCTACACCTATCAAAGTTTGCAACAAAAAAATGCTTGTAACTTTTTACTGAAATTTTGTGACAATAATGTACTCGTGCCTCTTATCAATTTAAGCTATCGCTCATAGCTCTGCTACCGTTGAGTCCCAAATGAAACACTGATAAAACTTCAAATGGCCCCAACTTCTATACTCTCCGTTCTACACCTAGCAAAGTTTGCAACAATCAAATGCTTGCAACTTTTTACTGGAGCGTCCTAAAATCTTGAAAATCTGTGACAATAAAGTACTCGTGCCTCTTGGCAATTTAAGCTATCGCTCATAGCTATGCTACCCTTGAGTCCCAAAACAAACACTGATAAAACTGCAAACGACCCTAACTTCTATACGGTGCGTCCTACACCTATCAAAGTTTACCACAATCAAATGCTTTTAACACTTTACTGGAGCGTCCTACACCTATCAAAGTTGCAACAATCAAATGCTTCTAACTTTTTACTGGAGCGTCCAAAAATATTGAAATTTTTTTACAATAAAGTCCTCGTGCCTCTTGTCAATTAAAGCTTTCGCTCATAGCTATGCTACCCTTGAGTCTCAAATAAAACACTGATAAAACTTCAAATGGCCCTAACTTCTATACGGTGTGTCCTACACCTATCAAAGTTTGCAACAATCAAATTATTGTAGCTTTTTACTGGAGCGTAATAAAACCTTGAAATTTTGTGACAATAAAGTACTCGCGCTTCTTGTCAATTTAAGCTATCTCTCATAGCTATGCTACCATTGAGTCCCAAATCAAACAGTGATAAAACTTCAAATAGCCCTAATTTCTATACTATCAAAGTTTCTAGGTATTTCTATACCTATCAAAGTTTGCAACATTGAAATGCTTGTAACTTTTTACTGGAGCGTCATAGAGCGTGAAATTTTGTGGCAATAAAGTAGTGGAGCCTCTTGTTAATTAAAGTTATCGCTCATAGCTATGCTTCCCTTGAGTCCCAAAACAAACACTGATAAAACTGCAAATGACCTTAACTTATATACGGTGCGTCCTACACCTATCAAAGTTTGCAACAATAAAATGCTTGTAACTTTTTACTGGAGCGTCATAAAATCTTGAAATATTGTGACAATAAAGTACTCGTGCCTCTTGTCAATTTAAGCTATCGCTCATAGCTATGCTACCATTGAGTCCCAAATCAAACACCGATAAAACTTCAAATGGCCCTAACTTCTATACGGTGCATTCTACACCTATCAAAGTTTGCAACAATCAAATGCTTGTAGTTTTTTACTGGAGCGTCATAAAATCTGGAAATTTCGTGACAATAAAATACTCGAGACTCTTGTCAATTAAAGTTATCGCTCATAGCTATGCTATCCTTGAGTCGAAAATAAAACACACACAAATCTTCAAATGGCCCTAACTTCTATACGGTGCGTCCTACACCTATCAAAGTTTGCAATAATCTGATGCTTGTAACTTTTTACTGCAGCGTCATAAAGTCTGGAAATATTGTGACAATAAAGTACTCGTGCCTCTTGTCAATTAAAGTTATCGCTCATAGCTATGCTACCATTGAGTCTAAAATGAAACACTGATAAAACTATCAAAGTTTGCAACAATCAAATGCTTGTAACTTTTTACTGAAGCGTCATAAAATCTCGAAATAGTGTGACACTAAAGGACTCGAGCCTCGTATCAATTTAAGTTGTCGCTCATAGCTATGCTACCCTTGAGTCCAAAATAAGACACTGATAAAACTGCAAATGACCCTGTTTTCTATACGGTGTGTCCTACACCTATTAAAGTTTGCAACAATCAAATGCTTGCAACTTTTTACTGGAGCGTCATAAAATCTTGAAAATCTGTGACAATAAAGTACTCGTGCCTCTTGTCAATTTAAGCTATCGCTCATAGCTATGCTACCCTTGAGTCACAAATCAAACACTGATAAAACTTCAAATGGCCCTTACTTCTATACGGTGTGTCCTACACCTTTCAAAGTTTGCAACAATCAAATGCTTGTAACTTTTTGCGGGACCGTCATAAAACCTTGTAATTTTGTGACAATAAAGTACTCGTGCGTCTTGTCAATTTAAGCTGTCGCTCATAGCTATGCTACCCTTGAGTCCCAAAACAAACACTGATAAAACTGCAAATGACCCTAACTTCTATACGGTGCGTCCTACACCTATCAAAGTTTACCACAATAAAATGCTTTTAACACTTTACTGGAGCGTCCTACACCTATCAAAGTTGCAACAATCAAATGCTTCTAACTTGTTACTGGAGCGTCCAAAAATATTGAAATTTTGTGACAATAAAGTCCTCGTGCCTCTTGTCAATTAAAGCTTTCGCTCATAGCTATGCTACCCTCGAGTCTCAAATAAAACACTGATAAAACTTCAAATGGCCCTAGCTTCTATCCAGTGGGCCCTTTACCTATCAGAGTTTGCAACAATCAAATGCTTGTAACTTTTTACTGGAGCGTAATAAAATCTTGAAATTTTGTGACAGTGAAGTACTTGCGCCTATTGTCTTTTTAAGCTATCGCTCATAGCTTTGCTACCCTTGATTCCCAAATAAAACACTGAAAAAACTTCAAATGGCTCTACCTTCTATACGGTGCGGCCTGCACCTATCAAAGTTTGCCACAATCAAATGCTTGTAACATTTTACTGGAGCGTCATAAAATCTGGAAATATTGTGAGAATAAAGTACTCGTGCCTCTTGTCAATTTAAGCTATCGCTCATAGCTATGCTCCCAATTCAAACACTGATAAATTTTCAAATGGCCCGAGCTTCTATACGGTGCGTCCTATACATATCAAAGTTTGCAACAATCAAATGCTTGTAATTTTTTACTGGAGCGTCACAAAATCTTGAAATTTTGTGACACTAAAGTACTCGAGCCTCTTACCAATTAAAGTTGTCGCTCATAGCTATGCTACCCTTGATTCCCAAATAAAACACTGATAAAACTTCAAATGGCCCTAATTTCTATACGATGCGTCCTATACCTATCAAAGTTTGCAACAATCAAATGCTTGTAACTTTTTACTGGAGCTTAATAAAATCTTGAAATTTTGTGACAGTGAAGTACTTGTCTTTTTAAGCTATCGCTCATAGCTATGCTACCCTTGATTCCCAAATAAAACACTGATAAAACTTCAAATGGCTCTAACTTCTATACGGTGCGGCCTGCACCTATCAAAGTTTACCACAATCAAATGCTTGTAACTTTTTACTGGAGCGTCATAAAATCTGGAAATATTGTGAGAATAAAGTACTCGTGCTTCTTGTCAATTAAAGTTATCGCTCATAGCTATGCTACCCTTGAGTCCCAAAACAAACACTGATAAAACTGCAAACGACCCTAACTTCTATACGGTGCGTCCTACACCTATCAAAGTTTACCACAATCAAATGCTTTTAACACTTTACTGGAGCGTCCTACACCTATCAAAGTTCCAACAATCATATGCTTCTAACTTTTTACTGGAGCGTCCAAAAATATTGAAATTTTGTTACAATAAAGTCCTCGTGCCTCTTGTCAATTAAAGCTTTCGCTATGCTACCCTTGAGTCTCAAATAAAACACTGATAAAACTTCAAATGGCCCTAACTTTTATACGGTGTGTCCTACACCTATCAAAGTTTGCAACAATCAAATTATTGTAACTTTTTACTGGAGCGTAATAAAACCTTGAAATTTTGTGACAATAAAGTACTCGCGCTTCTTGTCAATTTAAGCTATCTCTCATAGCTATACTACCATTGAGTCCCAAATCAAACAGTGATAAAACTTCAAATAGCCCTAATTTCTATACTATCAAAGTTTCTAGGTATTTCTATACCTATCAAAGTTTGCAACATTGAAATGCTTGTAACTTTTTACTGGAGCGTCATAGAGCGTGAAATTTTGTGGCAATAAAGTAGTGGAGCCTCTTGTTAATTAAAGTTATCGCTCATAGCTATGCTTCCCTTCAGTCCCAAAACAAACACTGATAAAACTGCAAATGACCTTAACTTATATACGGTGCGTCCTACACCTATCAAAGTTTGCAACAATCAAATGCTTGTAACTTTTTGCGGGACCGTCATAAAACCTTGTAATTTTGTGACAATAAAGTACTCGTGCGTCTTGTCAATTTAAGCTGTCGCTCATAGCTATGCTACCCTTGAGTCCCAAAACAAACACTGATAAAACTGCAAATGACCCTAACTTCTATACGGTGCGTCCTACACCTATCAAAGTTTACCACAATAAAATGCTTTTAACACTTTACTGGAGCGTCCTACACCTATCAAAGTTGCAACAATCAAATGCTTCTAACTTGTTACTGGAGCGTCCAAAAATATTGAAATTTTGTGACAATAAAGTCCTCGTGCCTCTTGTCAATTAAAGCTTTCGCTCATAGCTATGCTACCCTTGAGTCTCAAATAAAACTCTGATAAAATTTCAAATGGCCCTAGCTTCTATACAGTGGGCCCTTTACCTATCAGAGTTTGCAACAATCAAATGCTTGTAACTTTTTACTGGAGCGTAATAAAATCTTGAAATTTTGTGACAGTGAAGTACTTGCGCCTATTGTCTTTTTAAGCTATCGCTCATAGCTTTGCTACCCTTGATTCCCAAATAAAACACTGATAAAACTTCAAATGGCTCTACCTTCTATACGGTGCGGCCTGCACCTATCAAAGTTTGCCACAATCAAATGCTTGTAACTTTTTACTGGAGCGTCATAAAATCTGGAAATATTGTGAGAATAAAGTACTCGTGCCTCTTGTCAATTTAAGCTATCGCTCATAGCTATGCTACCATTGAGTCCCAAATCAAACACCGATAAAACTTCAAATGGCTCTACCTTCTATACGGTGCGGCCTGCACCTATTAAAGTTTGCAACAATCAAATGCTTGCAACTTTTTACTGGAGCGTCATAAAATCTTGAAAATCTGTGACAATAAAGTACTCGTGCCTCTTGTCAATTTAAGCTATCGCTCATAGCTACGCTACCCTTGAGTCTCAAATCAAACACTGATAAAACTTCAAATGGCCCTAGCTCCTATACGGTGTGTCCTACACCTATCAAAGTTTGCAACAATCAAATTATTGTAACTTTTTACTGGAGCGTAATAAAACCTTGAAATTTTGTGACAATAAAGTACTCGAGACTCTTGTCAATTAAAGTTATCGCTCATAGCTATGCTATCCTTGAGTCGTAAATAAAACACTGATAAAACTTCAAATGGCCCTAACTTCTATACGGTGTGTCCTACACCTTTCAAAGTTTGCAACAATCAAATGCTTGCAACTTTTTTTGGGAGCGTCATAAAACCTTGTGATTTTGTGACAATAAAGTACTCGTGCGTGTTGTCAATTTAAGCTTTCGCTCATAGCTATGCTACCCTTGAGTCTCAAATCAAACACAGATAAAACTTCAAATGGCCCTAACTTCTATACGGTGCGTCCTACTCCTATCAAAGTTTGCAACAATCAAATGCTTGTAACTTTTTACTGGAGCGTCATAAAATCTTGAAATTTGGTGACAATAAAGTACTCGTGCCTCTTGTCAATTTAAGCTATCGCTCATAGCTATGCTACCCTTGAGTCACAAATCAAACACTGATAAAACTTCAAATGGCCCTAACTTCTATACGGTGTGTCCTACACCTTTCAAAGTTTGCAACAATCAAATGCTTATAACTTTTTGCGGGACCGTCATAAAACCTTGAACTTTTGTGACAATAAAGTACTCGTGCGTCTTGTCAATTTAAGCTGTCGCTCATAGCTATGCTACCCTTGAGTCCCAAAACAAACACTGATAAAACTGCAAACGACCCTAACTTCTATACGGTGCGTCCTACACCTATCAAAGTGTACCACAATCAAATGCTTTTAACACTTTACTGGAGCGTCCTACACCTATCAAAGTTGCAACAATCAAATGCTTCTAACTTTTTACTGGAGCGTCCAAAAATATTGAAATTTTGTTACAATAAAGTCCTCGTGCCTCTTGTCAATTAAAGCTTTCGCTCATAGCTATGCTACCCTTGAGTCTCAAATAAAACACTGATAAAACTTCAAATGGCCCTAGCTTCTATACAGTGGGCCCTTTACCTATCAGAGTTTGCAACAATCAAATGCTTGTAACTTTTTACTGGAGCGTAATAAAATCTGGAAATTTTGTGACAGTGAAGTACTTGCGCCTATTGTCTTTTTAAGCTATCGCTCATAGCTTTGCTACCCTTGATTCCCAAATAAAACACTGAAAAAACTTCAAATGGCTCTACCTTCTATACGGTGCGGCCTGCACCTATCAAAGTTTGCCACAATCAAATGCTTGTAACTTTTTACTGGAGCGTCATAAAATCTGGAAATATTGTGAGAATAAAGTACTCGTGCTTCTTGTCAATTTAAGCTATCGCTCATAGCTATGCTCCCAATTCAAACACTGATAAATTTTCAAATGGCCCGAACTTCTATACGGTGCGTCCTATACATATCAAAGTTTGCAACATTCAAATGCTTGTAATTTTTTACTGGAGCGTCACAAAATCTTGAAATTTTGTGACACTAAAGTACTCGAGCCTCTTACCAATTAAAGTTGTCGCTCATAGCTATGCTACCCTTGATTCCCAAATAAAACACTGATAAAACTTCAAATGGCCCTAATTTCTATACGATGCGTCCTATACCTATCAAAGTTTGCAACAATCAAATGCTTGTAACTTTTTACTGGAGCTTAATAAAATCTTGAAATTTTGTGACAGTGAAGTACTTGTCTTTTTAAGCTATCGCTCATAGCTATGCTACCCTTGATTCCCAAATAAAACACTGATAAAACTTCAAATGGCTCTAACTTCTATACGGTGCGGCCTGCACCTATCAAAGTTTACCACAATCAAATGCTTGTAACTTTTTACTGGAGCGTCATAAAATCTGGAAATATTGTGAGAATAAAGTACTCGTGCTTCTTGTCAATTAAAGTTATCGCTCATAGCTATGCTACCCTTGAGTCCCAAAACAAACACTGATAAAACTGCAAACGACCCTAACTTCTATACGGTGCGTCCTACACCTATCAAAGTTTACCACAATCAAATGCTTTTAACACTTTACTGGAGCGTCCTACACCTATCAAAGTTCCAACAATCAAATGCTTCCAACTTTTTACTGGAGCGTCCAAAAATATTGAAATTTTGTGACAATAGAGTCCTCGTGCCTCTTGTCAATTAAAGCTTTCGCTCATAGCTATGCTACCCTTGAGTCTCAAATAAAACACTGATAAAACTTCAAATGGCCCTAACTTCTATACGGTGTGTCCTACACCTATCAAAGTTTGCAACAATCAAATTATTGTAACTTTTTACTGGAGCGTAATAAAACCTTGAAATTTTTTGACAATAAAGTACTCGCGCTTCTTGTCAATTTAAGCTATCTCTCATAGCTATGCTACCATTGAGTCCCAAATCAAACAGTGATAAAACTTCAAATAGCCCTAATTTCTATACTATCAAAGTTTCTAGGTATTTCTATACCTATCAAAGTTTGCAACATTGAAATGCTTGTAACTTTTTACTGAAGCGTCATACAGCGTGAAATTTTGTGGCAATAAAGTAGTGGAGCCTCTTGTTAATTAAAGTTATCGCTCATAGCTATGCTTCCCTTGAGTCCCAAAACAAACACTGATAAAACTGCAAATGACCTTAACTTATATACGGTGCGTCCTACACCTATCAAAGTTTGCAACAATAAAATGCTTGTAACTTTTTACTGGAGCGTCATAAAATCTTGAAATATTGTGACAATAAAGTACTCGTGCCTCTTGTCAATTTAAGCTATCGCTCATAGCTATGCTACCATTGAGTCCCAAATCAAACACCGATAAAACTTCAAATGGCCCTAACTTCTATACGGTGCATCCTACACCTATCAAAGTTTGCAACAATCAAATGCTTGTAGTTTTTTACTGGAGCGTCATAAAATCTTGAAATTTCGTGCAATAAAATACTCGAGACTTTTGTCAATTAAAGTTATCGCTCCTAGCTATGCTATCCTTGAGTCGAAAATAAAACACAGACAAATCTTCAAATGGCCCTAACTTCTATACGGTGCGTCCTACACCTATCAAAGTTTGCAATAATCTGATGCTTGTAACTTTTTACTGGAGCGTCATAAAGTCTGGAAATATTGTGACAATAAAGTACTCGTGCCTCTTGTCAATTAAAGTTATCGCTCATAGCTATGCTACCATTGAGTCTAAAATGAAACACTGATAAAACTATCAAAGTTTGCAACAATCAAATGCTTGTAACTTTTTACTATAGCGTCATAAAATCTCGAAATAGTGTGACACTAAAGGACTCGAGCCTCTTATCAATTTAAGTTGTCGCTCATAGCTATGCTACCCTTGAGTCCAAAATAAGACACTGATAAAACTGGAAATGACCCTGTTTTCTATACGGTGTGTCCTACACCTATTAAAGTTTGCAACAATCAAATGCTTGCAACTTTTTACTGGAGCGTCATAAAATCTTGAAAATCTGTGACAATAAAGTACTCGTGCCTCTTGTCAATTTAAGCTATCGCTCATAGCTATGCTACCCTTGAGTCACAAATCAAACACTGATAAAACTTCAAATGGCCCTTACTTCTATACGGTGTGTCCTACACCTTTCAAAGTTTGCAACAATCAAATGCTTGTAACTTTTTGCGGGACCGTCATAAAACCTTGTAATTTTGTGACAATAAAGTACTCGTGCGTCTTGTCAATTTAAGCTGTCGCTCATAGCTATGCTACCCTTGAGTCCCAAAACAAACACTGATAAAACTGCAAATGACCCTAACTTCTATACGGTGCGTCCTACACCTATCAAAGTTTACCATAATCAAATGCTTTTAACACTTTACTGGAGCGTCCTACACCTATCAAAGTTGCAACAATCAAATGCTTCTAACTTGTTACTGGAGCGTCCAAAAATATTGAAATTTTGTGACAATAGAGTCCTCGTGCCTCTTGTCAATTAAAGCTTTCGCTCATAGCTATGCTACCCTTGAGTCTCAAATAAAACACTGATAAAACTTCAAATTGCCCTAGCTTCTATACAGTGGGTCCTTTACCTATCAGAGTTTGCAACAATCAAATGCTTGTAACTTTTTACTGGAGCGTAATAAAATCTGGAAATTTTGTGACAGTGAAGTACTTGCGCCTATTGTCTTTTTAAGCTATCGCTCATAGCTTTGCTACCCTTGATTCCCAAATAAAACACTGATAAAACTTCAAATGGCTCTAACTTCTATACGGTGCGGCCTGCACCTATCAAAGTTTGCCACAATCAAATGCTTGTAACTTTTTACTGGAGCGTCATAAAATCTGGAAATATTGTGAGAATAAAGTACTCGTGCCTCTTGTCAATTTAGCTATGCTACCCTTAAGTCCCAATTCAAACACTGATAAATCTTCAAATTGCCCGAACTTCTATACGGTGCGTCCTATACCTATCAAAGTTTGCAACAATCAAATGGTTGTAATTTTTTACTGGAGCGTCACAAAATCTGGAAATTTTGTGACACTAAAGTACTCGAGCCTCTTATCAGTTAAAGTTGTCGCTCATAGCTATGCTACCCTTGATTCCCAAATAAAACACTGATAAAAACTTCAAATGGCCCTAATTTCTATACGGTGCGTCCTATACCTATCAAAGTTTGCAACAATCAAATGCTTGTAACTTTTTACTGGAGCTTAATAAAATCTTGAAATTTTGTGACAGGGAAGTACTTGCGCCTATTGTCTTTTTAAGCTATCGCTCATAGCTATGCTACCCTTCATTCCCAAATAAAACACTGATAAAACTTCAAATGGCTCTAACTTCTATACGGTGCGGCCTGCACCTATCAAAGTTTGCCACAATCAAATGCTTGTAACTTTTTACTGGAGCGTCATAAAATCTGGAAATATTGTGACAATAAAGTACTCGTGCCTCTTGTCAATTAAAGTTATCGCTCATAGCTATGCTACCCTTGAATCCCAAATCAAACACTGATAAAACTTCAGATGGCCCTAATTTCTATACGGTGCGTTCTACACCTATCAGAGTTTGCAACAATCAAATGCTTGTAAATTTTTACTGGAGCGTCATAAACCTTGAAATATTGTGACAATAAAGTACTCGTGCCTCTTGTCACTTTACGCTATCGCTCATTGCTATGCTACCCTTGATTCCCAAATAAAACACTAATAAAACTTCAAATGGCCCTAACTTCTATGCGGTGTGTCCTATACCTATCAAAGTTTGCAACAATCAAATGCTTGTAACTTTTTACTGGAGCGTCATAAAACCTTGAAATTTTGAGACAATATAGTGCTCGTGCCTTTTATAAATTTAAGCTATCGCTCATAGCTATGCTACCCTTGAGTCCCAAATCCAACTCTAATAAAACTTCAAATGGCCCTAACTTCTATACGGTGCGTCCTATACCTATCAAAGTTTGAAACAATCAAATGCTTGTAACTTTTTACTGGAGCGTCATAAAATCTTGAAATTTTGTGACAATAAAGTACTCGTGCCTCTTGTCAATTTAAGCTATCGCTCATAGCTATGCTACCCTTGAGTCCCAAATCAAACACTGATAAGACTTCAAATGGCTCTCATTTTTATACTGTGCGTCCTATACCTATCAAAGTTTGCAACATTGAAATGCTTGTAACTTTTTACTAGAGCGTCATAAAATCGTGGAATTTTGTGACAATAAAGTACTGGAGCCTCTTGTCAATTAACGCTATCGCTCCTAGCTATGCTACCCCTGAGTCCCAAATCAAACACTGATAAAACTTGAAATGGCCCTAATTTCTATACGTTGCGACCTACACCTATCAAACTTTGCCACAATCAAATGCTTTTAACACTTTACTGGAGCGTTCTCCACCTATCAGAGTTGCAACAATCAAATGCTTGTAACTTTTTACTGGAGCGTCATAAAATATTGAAATTTTGTGACAATAAAGTCCTCGTGCCTCTTGTCAATTTACGCTATCGCCCATAGCTATGCTACCCTTAAGTCCCAAAACAAACTCTGATAAAACTTCAAATAGCCCTAACTTCTTTACGGTGCGTCTTATACCTATCAAAGTTTGCAACAATCAAATGCTTGTAACTTTTTAATGGAGCGTCATAAACCTTGAAATTTTGTGACAATAAAGTACTCGTGCCTCTTGTCACTTTACGGTATCGCTCATAGCTATGCTACCCTTGATTCCCAAATAAAACACTAATAAAACTTCAAATGGCCCTAACTTCTATAAGGTCTGTCCTACACCTATCAAAGTTTGCAACAATCAAATGCTTGCAACTTTTTACGGGAGCGTCATAAAACCTTGAAATTTTGTGACAATAAAATACTCGAGCCTCATCAATTTAAGCTATCGCTCATAGCTATGCTACCCTTGAATCCCAAATCAAACACTGATAAAACTTCAGATGGCCCTAACTTCTATACGGTGCGACCTACACCTATCAAACTTTGCCAAAATCAAATGCTTTTAACACTTTACTGGAGCGTTCTTCACCTATCAGAGTTGCAACAATCAAATGCTTGTAACTTTTTACTGGAGCGTCATAAAATATTGAAATTTTGTGACAATAAAGTCCTCGTGCCTCTTGTCAATTTACGCTATCGCCCATAGCTATGCTACCCTTAAGTCCCAAAACAAACTCTGATAAAACTTCAAATAGCCCTAACTTCTTTACGGTGCGTCTTATACCTATCAAAGTTTGCAACAATCAAATGCTTGTAACTTTTTACTGGAGCGTCATAAAACCTTGAAATTTTGAGACAATATAGTGCTCGTGCCTTTTATAAATTTAAGCTATCGCTCATAGCTATGCTACCCTTGAGTCCCAAATCCTACTCTAATAAAACTTCAAATGGCCCTAACTTCTATACGGTGCGTCCTATACCTATCAAAGTTTGAAACAATCAAATGCTTGTAACTTTTTACTGGAGCGTCATAAAATCTTGAAATTTTGTGACAATAAAGTACTCGTGCCTCTTGTCAATTTAAGCTATCGCTCATAGCTATGCTACCCTTGAGTCCCAAATCAAACACTGATAAGTCTTCAAATGGCTCTCATTTTTATACTGTGCGTCCTATACCTATCAAAGTTTGCAACATTGAAATGCTTGTAACTTTTTACTAGAGCGTCATAAAATCGTGGAATTTTGTGACAATAAAGTACTGGAGCCTCTTGTCAATTAACGCTATCGCTCCTAGCTATGCTACCCCTGAGTCCCAAATCAAACACTGATAAAACTTGAAATTGCCCTAACTTCTATACGTTGCGACCTACACCTATCAAACTTTGCCACAATCAAATGCTTTTAACACTTTACTGGAGCGTTCTTCACCTATCAGAGTTGCAACAATCAAATGCTTGTAACTTTTTACTGGAGCGTCATAAAATATTGAAATTTTGTGACAATAAAGTCCTCGTGCCTCTTGTCAATTTACGCTATCGCCCATAGCTATGCTACCCTTAAGTCCCAAAACAAACTCTGATAAAACTTCAAATAGCCCTAACTTCTTTACGGTGCGTCTTATACCTATCAAAGTTTGCAACAATCAAATGCTTGTAACTTTTTAATGGAGCGTCATAAACCTTGAAATTTTGTGACAATAAAGTACTCGTGCTTCTTGTCACTTTACGGTATCGCTCATAGCTATGCTACCCTTGATTCCCAAATAAAACACTAATAAAACTTCAAATGGCCCTAACTTCTATAAGGTGTGTCCTATACCTATCAAAGTTTGCAACAATCAAATGCTTGTAACTTTTTACTAGAGCGTCATAAAATCGTCGAATTTTGTGACAATAAAGTACTGGAGCCTCTTGTCAATTAAAGTTATCGCTCATAGCTATGCTACCCTTGAGTCCCAAAACAGACACTGATAAAACTTCAAATGGCCCTAACTTCTATACGGTGCGACCTACACCTATCAAACTTTGCCAAAATCAAATGCTTTTAACACTTTACTGGAGCGTTCTCCACCTATCAGAGTTGCAACAATCAAATGCTTGTAACTTTTTACTGGAGCGTCATAAAATATTGAAATTTTGTGACAATAAAGTCCTCGTGCCTCTTTGTCAATTTAAGCTATCGCTCATAGCTATGCTACCCTTAAGTCCCAAAACAAACTCTGATAAAACTTCAAATAGCCCTAACTTCTTTACGGTGCGTGTTATACCTATCAAAGTTTGCAACAATCAAATGCTTGTAACTTTTTACTGGAGCGTCATAAACCTTGAAATTTTGTGACAATAAAGTACTCGTGCCTCTTATCAATTTAAGCTATCGCTCATAGCTATGCTACCCTTGAGTCACAAATCAAACACTGATAAAACTTCAAACGGCCCTAGCTTCTATACGGTGTGTCCTACACCTATCAAAGTTTGTAACAATCAAATGCTTGTAACTTTTTGCGGGAGCGCCATAAAACCTTGTAATTTTGTGACAATAAAGTACTCGTGCGTCTTGTCAATTTAAGCTGTCGCTCATAGCTATGTTAGCCTTGAGTCGCAAATCAAACACTGATAAAATTTCAAATGGCCAGAACTTCTATACTGTGCGTCCTACACCTATCAAAGTTTGCAACAATCAAATGCTTGTAATTTTTTACTGGAGCGTCATAAAATCTTGAAATTTCGTGACAATAAAATACTCGAGCCTCTTGTCAATTAAAGTTATCGCTCATAGCTATGCTACCCTTGAGTCGATAATAAAACACTGATAAAACTTCAAATGGCCCGAACTTCTATACGGTGCGTCCTACACCTATCAAAGTTTGCAACAATTAAATGCTTGTAATTTTTTACTGGAGCGTCATAAAATCTTGAAATTTTGTGACAATAATGTACTCGTGCCTCTTATCAATTTAAGCTATCGCTCATAGCTTTGCTACCCTTGATTCCCAAATCAAACACTGTTAAAACTTCAAATGGCCCTAGTTTCTATACTGTGCGTCCTATACCTATCAAAGTTTGCAACAATCAAATGCTTCTTACTTTTTACTGGAGCGTCATAAAACTTTGAAATTTTGTGACAATAAAGTACTCGTGCGTCTTGTCAATTTAATCTGGCGCTCATAGCTATGCTACCCTTGAGTCCCAAATCAAACGCTAATAAAACTTCAAATGGCCCTAACTTCTATACGGTGCGGCCTACACCTATCAAAGTTTGCAACAATCAAATGCTTGTAAGTTTTTACTGGAGCGTCATAAAATCTTGAAATTTTGTGACAATAAAGTACTCGAGCCTCTTGTCAATTAAAGTTATCGCTCATAGCTATGCTACCCTTGAGTCCCAAAACAAACACTGATAAAACTTCAAATGGCCCTAACTTCTGTACGGTGCGACCTACACCTATCAAAGTTTGCCACAATCAAATGCTTTTAACACTTTACTGGAGCGTTCTCCACCTATCAAAGTTGCAACCATCAAATGCTTGTAACTTTTTACTGGAACGTCATAAAATATTGAAATTTTGTGACAATAAAGTCCTCGTGCCTCTTGTCAATTTAAGCTATCGCTATGCTACCATTGAGTCCCAAATGAAACACTGATAAAATTTCAAATGGCTCTAACTTCTATACGGTGCGTCCTATACCTATCAAAGTTTGCAACATTGAAATGCTTGTAACTTTTTACTAGAGCGTCATAAAATCTTGAAATTTTGTGACAATAAAGTACTCGTGCCTCTTGTCACTTTATGGTATCGCTCATAGCTATGCTACCCTTTATTTCCAAATAAAACAATGATAAAACTTCAAATGGCCCTAACTTCTATACGGTGTGTCCTATACCTATCAAAGATTGCAACAATCAAATGTTTGTAACTTTTTACTGGAGCGTCATAAAACCTTGAAATATTGAGACAATATAGTGCTCGTGCCTTTTATCAATTTAAGCTATCGCTCATAGCTATGCTACCCTTGAGTCCCAAATCCAACTCTAATAAAACTTCAAATGGCCCTAACTTCTATACGGTGAGTCCTATACCTCTCAAAGTTTGAAAAAATCAAATGCTTGTAACTTTTTACTGGAGCATCATAAAATCTTGAAATTTTGTGACAATAAAGTACTCGTGCCTCCTGTCAATTTAAGCTATCGCTCATAGCTGTGCTAACCTTGAGCCCCAAATCAAACACTGATAAGTCTTCAAATGGCTCTCATTTTTATACTGTGCGTCCTATACCTATCAAAGTTTGCAACATTGAAATGCTTGTAACTTTTTACTAGAGCGTCATAAAATCGTGGAATTTTGTGACAATAAAGTACTGGAGCCTCTTGTCAATTAACGCTATCGCTCCTAGCTATGCTACCCCTGAGTCCCAAGTCAAACACTGATAAAACTTGAAATTGCCCTAACTTCTATACGTTGCGACCTACACCTATCAAACTTTGCCACAATCAAATGCTTTTAACACTTTACTGGAGCGTTCTTCACCTATCAGAGTTGCAACAATCAAATGCTTGTAATTTTTTACTGGAGCGTCATAAAATCTTGAAATTTTGTGACAATAATGTACTCGTGCCTCTTATCAATTTAAGCTATCGCTCATAGCTTTGCTACCCTTGAGTCCCAAATCAAACACTGCTAAATCTTCAAATGGCCCGAACTTCTATACGGTGCGTCCTATACCTACCAAAGTTTGCAACAATCAAATGCTTGTAATTTTTTACTGGAGCGTCACAAAATCTAGAAATTTTGTGAGAATAAAGTACTCGTGCCTCTTATCAATTTAAGCAATCGCTCATAGCTATGCTACCCTTGAGTCACAAATCAAACAGTGATAAAACTTCAAATGGCCCTAACTTCTATACGGTGTGTTCTACACCTATCAAAGTTTGCAACAATCAAATGCTTGCAACTTTTTTTGGGAGCGTCATAAAACCTTGTGATTTTGTGACAATAAAGTACTCGTGTGTCTTGTCAATTTAAGCTTTCGCTCATAGCTTTGCTACCCTTGAGTCTCAAATCAAACACTGATAAAACTTCAAATGGCCCTAGCTTCTATACGGTGTGTCCTACACCTATCAAAGTTTGCAAAATCAAATGCTTGTAACTTTTTGCGGGAGCGTCATAAAACCATGTAATTTTGTGACAATTAAGTACTCGTGCGTCTTGTCAATTTAAGCTGTAGCTAATAGCTATGTTAGCCTTGAGTCGCAAATCAAACACTGATAAAACTTCAAATGGCCCTAACTTCTATACGGTGCATCCTACACCTATAAAAGTTTGCAACAATCAAATGCTTGTAACTTTTTACTGGAGCGTCATAAAATCTTGAAATTTGGTGACAATAAAGTACTCGTGCCTCTTGTCAATTTAAGCTATCGCTCATAGCTATGCTACCCTTGAGTCGAAAATAAAACACTGATAAAACTTCAAATGGCCCGAACTTCTATACGGTGTGCTACACCTTTCAAAGTTTGCAACAATCAAATGCTTGCAACTTTTTTTGGGAGCGTCATAAAACCTTGTGATTTTGTGACAATAAAGTACTCGTGCGTCTTGTCAATTTAAGCTTTCGCTCATAGCTATGCTACCCTTGAGTCCCAAATCAAACACTGATAAAACTTCAAATGGCCCTAACTTCTATACGGTACGTCCTACACCTATCAAAGTTTGCAACAATCAAATGCTTGTAACTTTTTACTGGAGCGTCATAAAATCTCGAAATATTGTTCACTAAAGGACTCGAGCCTCTTATCAATTTAAGTTGTCGCTCATAGCTTTGCTACCCTTGAGTCCAAAATAAGACACTGCTAAAACTGCAAATGACCCTGTCTTCTATACGGTGTGTCCTACACCTATTAAAGTTTGCAACAATCAAATGCTTGCAACTTTTTACTGGAGCGTCATAAAATCTTGAAAATCTGTGACAATAAAGTACTCGTGCCTCTTGTCAATTTAAGCTATCGCTCATAGCTATGCTACCCTTGAGTCACAAATCAAACACTGATAAGACTGCAAATGGCCCTAACTTCTATACGGTGTGTCCTACACCTTTCAAAGTTTGCAACAATCAAATGCTTATAACTTTTTGCGGGACCGTCATAAAACCTTGTACTTTTGTGACAATAAAGTACTCGTGCGTCTTGTCAATTTAAGCTGTCGCTCATAGCTATGCTACCCTTGAGTCCCAAAACAAACGCTGATAAAGCTGCAAACGACCCTAACTTCTATACGGTGCGTCCTACACCTATCAAAGTTTGCAACAATAAAATGCTTGTAACTTTTTACTGGAGCGTCATAAAATCTTGAAATATTGTGACAATAAAGTACTCGTGCCTCTTGTCAATTTAAGCTATCGCTCATAGCTATGCTACAATTGAGTCCCAAATCAAACAGTGATAAAACTTCAAATAGCCCTAATTTCTATACTATCAAAGTTTCTAGGTATTTCTATACCTATCAAAGTTTGCAACATTGAAATGCTTGTAACTTTTTACTGGAGCGTCATAGAGCGTGAAATTTTGTGGCAATAAAGTAGTGGAGCCTCTTGTTAATTAAAGTTATCGCTCATAGCTATGCTTCCCTTGAGTCCCAAAACAAACACTGATAAAACTGCAAATGACCTTAACTTATATACGGTGCGTCCTACACCTATCAAAGTTTGCAACAATAAAATGCTTGTAACTTTTTACTGGAGCGTCATAAAATCTTGAAATATTGTGACAATAAAGTACTCGTGCCTCTTGTCAATTTAAGCTATCGCTCATAGCTATGCTACCATTGAGTCCCAAATCAAACACCGATAAAACTTCAAATGGCCCTAACTTCTATACGGTGCATCCTACACCTATCAAAGTTTGCAACAATCAAATGCTTGTAGTTTTTTACTGGAGCGTCATAAAATCTTGAAATTTCGTGACAATAAAATTCTCGAGACTCTTGTCAATTAAAGTTATCGCTCATAGCTATGCTATCCTTGAGTCGAAAATAAAACACTGACAAATCTTCAAATGGCCCTAACTTCTATACGGTGCGTCCTACACCTAACAAAGTTTGCAAATAATCTGATGCTTGTAACTTTTTACTGGAGCGTCATAAAGTCTGGAAATATTGTGACAATAAAGTAATCGTGCCTCTTGTCAATTAAAGTTATCGCTCATACCTATGCTACGATTGAGTCTAAAATGAAAGACTGATAAAACTATCAAAGTTTGCAACAATCAAATGCTTGTAACTTTTTACTGGAGCGTCATAAAATCTCGGAATAGTGTGACACTAAAGGACTCGAGCCTCTTATCAATTTAAGTTGTCGCTCATAGCTATGCTACCCTTGAGTCCAAAATAAGACACTGATAAAACTGCAAATGACCCTGTTTTCTATACGGTGTGTCCTACACCTATTAAAGTTTGCAACAATCAAATGCTTGCAACTTTTTACTGGAGCGTCATAAAATCTTGAAATTTTGTGACAATAAAGTACTCGTGCCTCTTGTCACTTTATGGTATCGCTCATAGCTTTGCTACCCTTTATTTCCAAATAAAACAATGATAAAACTTCAAATGGCCCTAACTTCTATACGGTGTGTCCTATACCTATCAAAGATTGCAACAATCAAATGTTTGTAACTTTTTACTGGAGCGTCATAAAACCTTGAAATATTGAGACAATATAGTGCTCGTGCCTTTTATCAATTTAAGCTATCGCTCATAGCTATGCTACCCTTGAGTCCCAAATCCAACTCTAATAAAACTTCAAATGGCCCGAACTTCTATACGGTGAGTCCTATACCTCTCAAAGTTTGAAAAAATCAAATGCTTGTAACTTTTTACTGGAGCATCATAAAATCTTGAAATTTTGTGACAATAAAGTACTCGTGCCTCCTGTCAATTTAAGCTATCGCTCATAGCTGTGCTAACCTTGAGCCCCAAATCAAACACTGATAAGTCTTCAAATGGCTCTCATTTTTATACTGTGCGTCCTATACCTATCAAAGTTTGCAACATTGAAATGCTTGTAACTTTTTACTAGAGCGTCATAAAATCGTGGAATTTTGTGACAATAAAGTACTGGAGCCTCTTGTCAATTAACGCTATCGCTCCTAGCTATGCTACCCCTGAGTCCCAAGTCAAACACTGATAAAACTTGAAATTGCCCTAACTTCTATACGTTGCGACCTACACCTATCAAACTTTGCCACAATCAAATGCTTTTAACACTTTACTGGAGCGTTCTTCACCTATCAGAGTTGCAACAATCAAATGCTTGTAATTTTTTACTGGAGCGTCATAAAATCTTGAAATTTTGTGACAATAATGTAATCGTGCCTCTTATCAATTTAAGCTATCGCTCATAGCTTTGCTACCCTTGAGTCCCAAATCAAACACTGCTAAATCTTCAAATGGCCCGAACTTCTATACGGTGCGTCCTATACCTACCAAAGTTTGCAACAATCAAATGCTTGTAATTTTTTACTGGAGCGTCACAAAATCTAGAAATTTTGTGAGAATAAAGTACTCGTGCCTCTTATCAATTTAAGCAATCGCTCATAGCTATGCTACCCTTGAGTCACAAATCAAACAGTGATAAAACTTCAAATGGCCCTAACTTCTATACGGTGTGTTCTACACCTATCAAAGTTTGCAACAATCAAATGCTTGCAACTTTTTTTGGGAGCGTCATAAAACCTTGTGATTTTGTGACAATAAAGTACTCGTGTGTCTTGTCAATTTAAGCTTTCGCTCATAGCTTTGCTACCCTTGAGTCTCAAATCAAACACTGATAAAACTTCAAATGGCCCTAGCTTCTATACGGTGTGTCCTACACCTATCAAAGTTTGCAAAATCAAATGCTTGTAACTTTTTGCGGGAGCGTCATAAAACCATGTAATTTTGTGACAATAAAGTACTCGTGCGTCTTGTCAATTTAAGCTGTAGCTAATAGCTATGTTAGCCTTGAGTCGCAAATCAAACACTGATAAAACTTCAAATGGCCCTAACTTCTATACGGTGCATCCTACACCTATAAAAGTTTGCAACAATCAAATGCTTGTAACTTTTTACTGGAGCGTCATAAAATCTTGAAATTTGGTGACAATAAAGTACTCGTGCCTCTTGTCAATTTAAGCTATCGCTCATAGCTATGCTACCCTTGAGTCGAAAATAAAACACTGATAAAACTTCAAATGGCCCGAACTTCTATACGGTGTGTCCTACACCTATCAAACTTTGCAACAATCAAATGCTTGCAACTTTTTTTGGGAGCGTCATAAAACCTTGTGATTTTGTGACAATAAAGTACTCGTGCGTCTTGTCAATTTAAGCTTTCGCTCATAGCTATGCTACCCTTGAGTCTCAAATCAAACACTGATAAAACTTCAAATGGCCCTAACTTCTATACGGTACGTCCTACACCTATCAAAGTTTGCAACAATCAAATGCTTGTAACTTTTTACTGGAGCGTCATAAAATCTCGAAATATTGTTCACTAAAGGACTCGAGCCTCTTATCAATTTAAGTTGTCGCTCATAGCTTTGCTACCCTTGAGTCCAAAATAAGACACTGCTAAAACTGCAAATGACCCTGTCTTCTATACGGTGTGTCCTACACCTATTAAAGTTTGCAACAATCAAATGCTTGCAACTTTTTACTGGAGCGTCATAAAATCTTGAAAATCTGTGACAATAAAGTACTCGTGCCTCTTGTCAATTTAAGCTATCGCTCATAGCTATGCTACCCTTGAGTCACAAATCAAACACTGATAAGACTGCAAATGGCCCTAACTTCTATACGGTGTGTCCTACACCTTTCAAAGTTTGCAACAATCAAATGCTTATAACTTTTTGCGGGACCGTCATAAAACCTTGTACTTTTGTGACAATAAAGTACTCGTGCGTCTTGTCAATTTAAGCTGTCGCTCATAGCTATGCTACCCTTGAGTCCCAAAACAAACGCTGATAAAGCTGCAAACGACCCTAACTTCTATACGGTGCGTCCTACACCTATCAAAGTTTGCAACAATAAAATGCTTGTAACTTTTTACTGGAGCGTCATAAAATCTTGAAATATTGTGACAATAAAGTACTCGTGCCTCTTGTCAATTTAAGCTATCGCTCATAGCTATGCTACCATTGAGTCCCAAATCAAACAGTGATAAAACTTCAAATAGCCCTAATTTCTATACCATCAAAGTTTCTAGGTATTTCTATACCTATCAAAGTTTGCAACATTGAAATGCTTGTAACTTTTTACTGGAGCGTCATAGAGCGTGAAATTTTGTGGCAATAAAGTAGTGGAGCCTCTTGTTAATTAAAGTTATCGCTCATAGCTATGCTTCCCTTGAGTCCCAAAACAAACACTGATAAAACTGCAAATGACCTTAACTTATATACGGTGCGTCCTACACCTATCAAAGTTTGCAACAATAAAATGCTTGTAACTTTTTACTGGAGCGTCATAAAATCTTGAAATATTGTGACAATAAAGTACTCGTGCCTCTTGTCAATTTAAGCTATCGCTCATAGCTATGCTACCATTGAGTCCCAAATCAAACACTGATAAAACTTCAAATGGCCCTAACTTCTATACGGTGCATCCTACACCTATCAAAGTTTGCAACAATCAAATGCTTGTAGTTTTTTACTGGAGCGTCATAAAATCTTGAAATTTCGTGACAATAAAATTCTCGAGACTCTTGTCAATTAAAGTTATCGCTCATAGCTATGCTATCCTTGAGTCGAAAATAAAACACTGACAAATCTTCAAATGGCCCTAACTTCTATACGGTGCGTCCTACACCTAACAAAGTTTGCAAATAATCTGATGCTTGTAACTTTTTACTGGAGCGTCATAAAGTCTGGAAATATTGTGACAATAAAGTAATCGTGCCTCTTGTCAATTAAAGTTATCGCTCATAGCTATGCTACGATTGAGTCTAAAATGAAAGACTGATAAAACTATCAAAGTTTGCAACAATCAAATGCTTGTAACTTTTTACTGGAGCGTCATAAAATCTCGGAATAGTGTGACACTAAAGGACTCGAGCCTCTTATCAATTTAAGTTGTCGCTCATAGCTATGCTACCCTTGAGTCCAAAATAAGACACTGATAAAACTGCAAATGACCCTGTTTTCTATACGGTGTGTCCTACACCTATTAAAGTTTGCAACAATCAAATGCTTGCAACTTTTTACTGGAGCGTCATAAAATCTTGGAAATCTGTGACAATAAAGTACTCGTGCCTCTTGTCAATTTAAGCTATCGCTCATAGCTATGCTACCCTTGAGTCACAAATCAAAGACTGATAAATCTTCAAATGGCCCTTACTTCTATACGGTGTGTCCTACACCTTTCAAAGTTTGCAACAATCAAATGCTTGTAACTTTTTGCGGGACCGTCATAAAACCTTGTAATTTTGTGACAATAAAGTACTCGTGCGTCTTGTCAATTTAAGCTGTCGCTCATAGCTATGCTACCCTTGAGTCCCAAAACAAACACTGATAAAACTGCAAATGACCCTAACTTCTATACGGTGCGTCCTACACCTATCAAAGTTTACCACAATCAAATGCTTTTAACACTTTACTGGAGCGTCCTACACCTATCAAAGTTGCAACAATCAAATGCTTCTAACTTGTTACTAGAGCGTCCAAAAATATTGAAATTGTGACAATAAAGTCCTCGTGCCTCTTGTCAATTAAAGCTTTCGCTCATAGCTATGCTACCCTTGAGTCTCAAATAAAACACTGATAAAACTTCAAATGGCCCTAACATCTATACGGTGCGTCCTACACCTAAAAATGTTTGCAACAATCAAATGTTTGTAACTTTTTACTGGAGCGTCATAAAATCTTGAAATTTTGTGACAATAAAGTACTCCTGCCTCTGGTCAATTTAGGCTATCGCTCATAGCTATGCTACCATTGAGTCCCAAAACCAACACTAATAAAACTTCAAATGGCCCGAACTTCTATACGGTGCGTCCTACACCTATCAAAGTTTGCAACAATCAAATGCTTGTAACTTTTTACTGGAGCGTCATAAAATCTTGAAATTTTGTGACAATAATTTACTCGTGCCTCTTATCAATTTAAGCTATCGCTCATAGCTCGCTACCCTTGAGTCGCAAATCAAACACTGATAGAACTTCAAATGGCCCTAGCTTCTATACGGTGTGTCCTACACCTATCAAAGTTTGCAACAATCAAATGCTTGTAACTTTTTGCGTGAGCATCATAAAATCTTGTAATTTTGTGACAATAAAGTTCTCATGCGTCTTGTCAATTTAAGCTATCGCTCATAGCTATGCTACCCTTGAGTCCCAAATCAAACACTGATAAAACTTCAAATGGCCCTAATTTCTATACTGTGCGTCCTATACCTATCAAAGTTTGCAACATTGAAATGCTTGTAACTTTTTCTGGAACGTCATAAAATCGTGAAATTTTGTGACAATAAAGTACTCGAGCCTCTTGTCAATTTAAGCTATCGATCATAGCTATGCTACCCTTGAGTCCCAAATCAAACACTGATAAAACTTCAAATGGCCCCAACTTCTATACTCTCCGTCCTACACCTATCAAAGTTTGCAAAAATCAAATTATTGTAACTTTTTACTGGAGCGTAATAAAATCTTGAAATTTTGTGATAATAAAACTCGCACTTCTTGTCAATTTAAGCTATCTCTCATAGCTATGCTACCATTGAGTCCCAAATCAAACAGTGATAAAACTTCAAATAGCCCTAATTTCTATACTGTGCGTCCTATACCTATCAAAGTTTGCAACATTGAAATGCTTGTAACTTTTTACTGGAGCGTCATAGATCGTGAAATTTTGTGGCAATAAAGTAGTGGAGCCTCTTGTCAATTAAAGTTATCGCTCATAGCTATGCTACCCTTGAGTCCCAAAACAAACACTGATAAAACTGCAAATTACCTTAACTTATATACGGTGCGTCCTACACCTATCAAAGTTTGCAACAATAAAATGCTTGTAACTTTTTACTGGAGCGTCATAAAATCTTGAAATATTGTGACAATAAAGTACTCGTGCCTCTTGTCAATTTAAGCAATCGCTCATAGCTATGCTACCATTGAGTCCCAAATCAAACACCGATAAAACTTCAAATGGCCCTAACTTCTATAAGGTGCATCCTACACCTATCAAAGTTTGCAACAATCAAATGCTTGTAATTTTTTACTGGAGCGTCATAAAATCTTGAAATTTCGTGACAATAAAATACTCGAGACTCTTGTCAATTAAAGTTATCGCTCATAGCTATGCTTCCCTTGAGTCGAAAATAAAACACTGATAAAACTTCAAATGGCCCGAACTTCTATACGGTGCGTCCTACACCTATCAAAGTTTGCAACAATCAAATGCTTGTAACTTTTTACTGGAGCGTCATAAAATCTTGAAATTTTGTGACAATAATTTACTCGTGCCTCTTATCAATTTAAGCTATCGCTCATAGCTCGCTACCCTTGAGTCGCAAATCAAACACTGATAGAACTTCAAATGGCCCTAGCTTCTATACGGTGTGTCCTACACCTATCAAAGTTTGCAACAATCAAATGCTTGTAACTTTTTGCGTGAGCATCATAAAATCTTGTAATTTTGTGACAATAAAGTTCTCATGCGTCTTGTCAATTTAAGCTGTCGCTCATAGCTATGCTACCCTTGAGTCTCAAATGAAACACTGATAAAACTTCAAATGGCCCTAATTTCTATACGGTGCGTCCTACACCTATCAAAGTTTGCAACAATCAAATGCTTGTAACTTTTTCTGGAACGTCATAAAATCGTGAAATTTTGTGACAATAAAGTACTCGAGCCTCTTGTCAATTTAAGCTATCGATCATAGCTATGCTACCCTTGAGTCCCAAATCAAACACTGATAAAACTTCAAATGGCCCCAACTTCTATACTCTCCGTCCTACACCTATCAAAGTTTGCAAAAATCAAATTATTGTAACTTTTTACTGGAGCGTAATAAAATCTTGAAATTTTGTGATAATAAAACTCGCACTTCTTGTCAATTTAAGCTATCTCTCATAGCTATGCTACCATTGAGTCCCAAATCAAACAGTGATAAAACTTCAAATAGCCCTAATTTCTATACTGTGCGTCCTATACCTATCAAAGTTTGCAACATTGAAATGCTTGTAACTTTTTACTGGAGCGTCATAGATCGTGAAATTTTGTGGCAATAAAGTAGTGGAGCCTCTTGTCAATTAAAGTTATCGCTCATAGCTATGCTACCCTTGAGTCCCAAAACAAACACTGATAAAACTGCAAATGACCTTAACTTATATACGGTGCGTCCTACACCTATCAAAGTTTGCAACAATCAAATGCTTGTAACTTTTTACTGGAGCGTCATAAAATCTTGAAATATTGTGACAATAAAGTACTCGTGCCTCTTGTCAATTTAAGCAATCGCTCATAGCTATGCTACCATTGAGTCCCAAATCAAACACCGATAAAACTTCAAATGGCCCTAACTTCTATAAGGTGCATCCTACACCTATCAAAGTTTGCAACAATCAAATGCTTGTAATTTTTTACTGGAGCGTCATAAAATCTTGAAATTTCGTGACAATAAAATACTCGAGACTCTTGTCAATTAAAGTTATCGCTCATAGCTATGCTATCCTTGAGTCGAAAATAAAACACTGACAAATCTTCAAATGGCCCTAACTTCTATACGGTGCGTCCTACACCTAACAAAGTTTGCAAATAATCTGATGCTTGTAACTTTTTACTGGAGCGTCATAAAGTCTGGAAATATTGTGACAATAAAGTAATCGTGCCTCTTGTCAATTAAAGTTATCGCTCATAGCTATGCTACGATTGAGTCTAAAATGAAAGACTGATAAAACTATCAAAGTTTGCAACAATCAAATGCTTGTAACTTTTTACTGGAGCGTCATAAAATCTCGGAATAGTGTGACACTAAAGGACTCGAGCCTCTTATCAATTTAAGTTGTCGCTCATAACTATGCTACCCTTGAGTCCAAAATAAGACACTGATAAAACTGCAAATGACCCTGTTTTCTATACGGTGTGTCCTACACCTATTAAAGTTTGCAACAATCAAATGCTTGCAACTTTTTACTGGAGCGTCATAAAATCTTGGAAATCTGTGACAATAAAGTACTCGTGCCTCTTGTCAATTTAAGCTATCGCTCATAGCTATGCTACCCTTGAGTCACAAATCAAAGACTGATAAATCTTCAAATGGCCCTTACTTCTATACGGTGTGTCCTACACCTTTCAAAGTTTGCAACAATCAAATGCTTGTAACTTTTTGCGGGACCGTCATAAAACCTTGTAATTTTGTGACAATAAAGTACTCGTGCGTCTTGTCAATTTAAGCTGTCGCTCATAGCTATGCTACCCTTGAGTCCCAAAACAAACACTGATAAAACTGCAAATGACCCTAACTTCTATACGGTGCGTCCTACACCTATCAAAGTTTACCACAATCAAATGCTTTTAACACTTTACTGGAGCGTCCTACACCTATCAAAGTTGCAACAATCAAATGCTTCTAACTTGTTACTAGAGCGTCCAAAAATATTGAAATTGTGACAATAAAGTCCTCGTGCCTCTTGTCAATTAAAGCTTTCGCTCATAGCTATGCTACCCTTGAGTCTCAAATAAAACACTGATAAAACTTCAAATGGCCCTAACATCTATACGGTGCGTCCTACACCTAAAAATGTTTGCAACAATCAAATGTTTGTAACTTTTTACTGGAGCGTCATAAAATCTTGAAATTTTGTGACAATAAAGTACTCCTGCCTCTGGTCAATTTAGGCTATCGCTCATAGCTATGCTACCCTTGAGTCCCAAATCCAACACTGATAAAACTTCAAATGGCCCTAACTTCTATACGGTGCATCCTACACCTACCAAAGTTTGCATGAATCAAATGCTTGTAATTTTTTACTGGAGCGTCATACAATCTTGAAATTTCGTGACAATAAAATACTCGAGCCTCTTGTCAATTAAAGTTATCGCTCATAGCTATGCTTCCCTTGAGTCGAAAATAAAACACTGATAAAACTTCAAATGGCCCGAACTTCTATACGGTGCGTCCTACACCTATCAAAGTTTGCAACAATCAAATGCTTGTAACTTTTTACTGGAGCGTCATAAAATCTTGAAATTTTGTGACAATAATTTACTCGTGCCTCTTATCAATTTAAGCTATCGCTCATAGCTCGCTACCCTTGAGTCGCAAATCAAACACTGATAGAACTTCAAATGGCCCTAGCTTCTATACGGTGTGTCCTACACCTATCAAAGTTTGCAACAATCAAATGCTTGTAACTTTTTGCGTGAGCATCATAAAATCTTGTAATTTTGTGACAATAAAGTTCTCATGCGTCTTGTCAATTTAAGCTGTCGCTCATAGCTATGCTACCCTTGAGTCTCAAATGAAACACTGATAAAACTTCAAATGGCCCTAATTTCTATACTGTGCGTCCTATACCTATCAAAGTTTGCAACATTGAAATGCTTGTAACTTTTTCTGGAACGTCATAAAATCGTGAAATTTTGTGACAATAAAGTACTCGAGCCTCTTGTCAATTTAAGCTATCGATCATAGCTATGCTACCCTTGAGTCCCAAATCAAACACTGATAAAACTTCAAATGGCCCCAACTTCTATACTCTCCGTCCTACACCTATCAAAGTTTGCAAAAATCAAATTATTGTAACTTTTTACTGGAGCGTAATAAAATCTTGAAATTTTGTGATAATAAAACTCGCACTTCTTGTCAATTTAAGCTATCTCTCATAGCTATGCTACCATTGAGTCCCAAATCAAACAGTGATAAAACTTCAAATAGCCCTAATTTCTATACTGTGCGTCCTATACCTATCAAAGTTTGCAACATTGAAATGCTTGTAACTTTTTACTGGAGCGTCATAGATCGTGAAATTTTGTGGCAATAAAGTAGTGGAGCCTCTTGTCAATTAAAGTTATCGCTCATAGCTATGCTACCCTTGAGTCCCAAAACAAACACTGATAAAACTGCAAATGACCTTAACTTATATACGGTGCGTCCTACACCTATCAAAGTTTGCAACAATAAAATGCTTGTAACTTTTTACTGGAGCGTCATAAAATCTTGAAATATTGTGACAATAAAGTACTCGTGCCTCTTGTCAATTTAAGCAATCGCTCATAGCTATGCTACCATTGAGTCCCAAATCAAACACCGATAAAACTTCAAATGGCCCTAACTTCTATAAGGTGCATCCTACACCTATCAAAGTTTGCAACAATCAAATGCTTGTAATTTTTTACTGGAGCGTCATAAAATCTTGAAATTTCGTGACAATAAAATACTCGAGACTCTTGTCAATTAAAGTTATCGCTCATAGCTATGCTATCCTTGAGTCGAAAATAAAACACTGACAAATCTTCAAATGGCCCTAACTTCTATACGGTGCGTCCTACACCTATCACAGTTTGCAATAATCTAATGCTTGTAACTTTTTACTGGAGCGTCATAAAGTCTGGAAATATTGTGACAATAAAGTACTCGTGCCTCTTGTCAATTAAAGTTATCGCTCATAGCTATGCTACCATTGAGTCTAAACTGAAACACTGATAAAACTATCAAAGTTTGCAACAATCAAATGCTTGTAACTTTTTACTGGAGCGTCATAAAATCTCGAAATATTTTGACACTAAAGGACTCGAGCCTCTTATCAATTTAAGTTGTCGCTCATAGCTATGCTACCCTTGAGTCCAAAATAAGACACTGATAAAACTGCAAATGACCCTGTCTTCTATACGGTGTGTCCTACACCTATTAAAGTTTGCAACAATCAAATGCTTGCAACTTTTTACTGGAGCGTCATAAAATCTTGGAAATCTGTGACAATAAAGTACTCGTGCCTCTTGTCAATTTAAGCTGTCGCTCATAGCTATGCTACCCTTGAGTCCCAAAACAAACACTGATAAAACTCCAAATGACCCTAACTTCTATACGGTGCGTCCTACACCTATCAAAGTTTACCACAATCAAATGCTTTTAACACTTTACTGGAGCGTCCTACACCTATCAAAGTTGCAACAATCAAATGCTTCTAACTTTTTACTGGAGCGTCCAAAAATATTGAAATTGTGACAATAAAGTCCTCGTGCCTCTTGTCAATTAAAGCTATCGCTCATAGCTATGCTACCCTTTAGTCCCAAATCAAACACTGATAAAACTTCAAATGGCCCTAACTTCTATACGGTGCATCCTACACCTACCAAAGTTTGCATGAATCAAATGCTTGTAATTTTTTACTGGAGCGTCACAAAATCTTGAAATTTCGTGACAATAAAATACTCGAGCCTCTTGTCAATTAAAGTTATCGCTCATAGCTATGCTACCCTTGAGTCGAAAATTAAACACTGATAAAACTCCAAATGGCCCGAACTTCTATACGGTGCGTCCTACACCTATAAAAGTTTGCAACAATTAAATGCTTGTAACTTTTTACTGGAGCGTCATAAAATCTTGAAATTTTGTGACAATTATTTACTCGTGCCTCTTATCAATTTAAGCTATCGCTCATAGCTCGCTACCCTTGAGTCCCAAATCAAACACTGATAAAACTTCAAATGGCCCTAGCTTCTATACGGTGTGTCCTACACCTATCAAAGTTTGCAACAATCAAATGCTTGTAACTTTTTGCGTGAGCATCATAAAATCTTGTAATTTTGTGACAATAAAGTTCTCATGAGTCTTGTCAATTTAAGCTGTCGCTCATAGCTATGCTACCCTTGAGTCTCAAATGAAACACTGATAAAACTTGAAATGGCCCTAATTTCTATACTGTGCTTCCTATACCTATCAAAGTTTGCAACATTGAAATACTTGTGACTTTTTCTGGAGCGTCATAAAATCGTGAAATTTTGTGACAATTAAGTACTCGAGCCTCTTGTCAATTTAAGCTATCGATCATAGCTATGCTACCCTTGAGTCCCAAATCAAACACTGATAAAACTTCAAATAGCCCTAATTTCTATACGGTGCGTCCTATACCTATCAAAGTTTGCAACATTGAAATGCTTGTAACTTTTTACTGGAGCGTCATAGATCGTGAAATTTTGTTGCAATAAAGTAGTGGAGCCTCTTGTCAATTAAAGTTATCGCTCATAGCTATGCTTCCCTTGAGTCCCAAAACAAACACTGATAAAACTGCAAATGACCTTAACTTATATACGGTGCGTCCTACACCTATCAAAGTTTTCAACAATAAAATGCTTGTAACTTTTTTCTGGAGCGTCATAAAATCTTGAAATATTGTGACAATAAAGTACTCGTGCCTCTTGTCAATTTAAGCTATCGCTCATAGCTATGCTACCATTGAGTCCCAAATCAAACACCGATAAAACTTCAAATGGCCCTAACTTCTATACGGTGCATCCTACACCTATCAAAGTTTGCAACAATCAAATGCTTGTAATTTTTTACTGGAGCGTCATAAAATCTTGAAATTTCGTGACAATAAAATACTCGAGCCTCTTGTCAATTAAAGTTATCGCTCATAGCTATGCCATCCTGAGTCGAAAATAAAACATTGACAAATCTTCAAATGGCCCTAACTTCTATACGGTGCGTCCTACACCTATCAAAGTTTGCAATAATCTAATGCTTGTAACTTTTTACTGGAGCGTCATAAAGTCTGGAAATATTGTGACAATAAAGTACTCGTGCCTCTTGCCAATTAAAGTTATCGCTCATAGCTATGCTACCATTGAGTCTAAAATAAAACACTGATAAAACTTCAAATGGCCCTAATTTCTATACTATGCGAACTATACCTATCAAAGTTTGCAACATTGAAATGCTTGTAACTTTTTCTGGAGCGTCATAAAATCGTGAAATTTTGTGACAATAAAATACTCGAGCATCTTGTCAATTTAAGCTATCGCTCATAGCTATGCTACCCTTGAGTCCCAAATCAAACTCTGATAAAACTTCAAATAGCCCTAACTTCTGTACGGAGCGTCCTATACCTAGCAAAATTTGTAACAATCAAATGCTTGTAACTTTTTACTGGAGCGTCATAAAATCTTGAAATTTGGTGACAATAAAATACTCGAGCCTCTTGTCAATTAAAGTTATCGCTCATAGCTATGCCATCCTGAGTCGAAAATAAAACATTGACAAATCTTCAAATGGCCCTAACTTCTATACGGTGCGTCCTACACCTATCAAAGTTTGCAATAATCTAATGCTTGTAACTTTTTACTGGAGCGTCATAAAGTCTGGAAATTTTGTGACAATAAAGTACTCGAGCATCTTGTCAATTTAAGCTGTCGATCATAGCTATGCTACCCTTGAGACCAAAATCAAACACTGATAAAACTTCAACTGGCCCTAAATTCTATACGTTGCGTCCTATACCTATCAATGTATGCAACAATTAAATGCTTGTAACTTTTTCTGGAGCGTCATAAAACCATGAAATTTTGAGACAATATAGTGCTCGTGCCTTTTATCAATTTAAACTATCGCTCATAGCTATGCTACCCTTAGTCCCAAATCCAACACTAATAAAACTTCTAATGGCCCTAACTTCTATACGGTGCGTCCTACACCTGTCAAAGTTTGCAACAATCAAATGCTTGTAACTTTTTACTGGAGCGTCATAAAATCTTGAAATTTTGTGACAATAATGTACTCGTGCCTCTTGTCAATTTAAGCTATCGCTCATAGCTATGCTACCCTTGAGTCCCAAATCAAACACTGATAAATCTTCAAATGGCCCGAACTTCTATACGGTGCGTCCTACACCTATCAAAATTTGCCACAATCAAATGCTTGTAATTTTTTACTGGAGGGTCATAAAATCTTGAAATTTTGTGACAATAAAGTACTCGAGCCTCTTATCAATTAAAGTTATCGCTCATAGCTATGCTACCCTTGAGTCCAAAATAAAACACCGATAAAACTTCAAATGACCCTAACTTCTATATGGTGCGTCCTACACCTATCAAAGTTTGCCACAATCAAATGCTTGTAATTTTGTACTGGAGCGTCATAAAATCTTGAAATTTCGCGTCAATACTCGAGCCTCTTGCCAATTAAAGTTATCGCTCATAGCTATGCTACCCTTGAGTCCAAAATAAAACACTGATAAAACTTCAAATGGCCCTAACTTCTGTACGGCGCGTGCTACACCTATCAAAGTTTGCAACAATCAAATGCTTGTAGCTCTTTACTTGAGCGTCACAAAATCTTGAAATTTTGTGACAATAATGTACTCGTGCCTCTTATCAATTTAAGCTATCGCTCATAGCTCTGCTTCCCTTGATTCCCAAATAAAAACATTGATAATACTTCAAATGGCCCTAACTTCTATACGGTGCGTCCTACACCTATCAAAGTTTGCAACAATCAAATGCTTGTAAGTTTCTACTTTAGCGTCATAAAATCGTGAAATTTTGTGACAATAAAGTACTGGAGCCTCTTGTCAATTAAACTTATCGCTCATAACTATGCTACCCTTGAGTCCCAAAACAAACACTGATAAAACTTCAAATGGCCCTAACTTCTATACGGTGCGTCCTACATCTATCAAAGTTTGCCACAATTTAATACTTTTAACACTTTACTGGAGCGTTCTCCACCTTTCAAAGTTGCGATAATCAAATGCTTGTAACTCTTTACTGGAGCGTCATAAAACCTTGAAATTTTGTGACAATAAAGTCCTCGTGCCTCTTGTCAATTTAAGCTATTGCTCATAGCTATGCTACCCTTGAGTCCCAAATCAAACACTGATAAAACTTCAAATGGCCCTAACTTCTATACGGTGCGTCCTACACCTGTCAAAATTTGCAACAATCAAATGCTTGTAACTTTTTACTGGAGCGTCATAAAACCTTGAAATTTTGAGACAATATAGTGCTCGTGCCTTTTATCAATTTAAGCTATCGCTCATAGCTACCCTTGAGTCCCAAATCAAACACTAATAAAACTTTAAATGGCCGTAACTTCTATACGGTGCGTCCTACACCTATCAAAGTTTGCAACATTGAAATGCTTGTAACTTTTTACTGGAGCGTCATAAATCGTGAAATTTTGTGACAGTAAAGTACTCGAGCCTCTTGTCAATTAAAGTTATCGCTCATAGCTAAGCTACCCTTGAGTCCCAAATCAAACACTGATAAAACTTCAAATGGCCCCAACTTCTATACTGTCCGTCCTACACATATCAAATTTTGCAACAATCAAATGCTTGTAACTTTTTACTGGAGCGTCATAAAATATGGAAATTTTGTGACAATAAAGTCCTCGTACCTCTTGTCAATTTAAGTTTTCGCTCATAGCTATGCTACCCTTGAGTCTCAAATCAAACACTGATAAAACTTCAAATGGCCCTAACTTCTATACGGTGCGTCCTACACCTATCAAAGTTTCCAACAATCAAATGCCTGTAACTTTATTCTGGAGCGTCATTAAATCTTGAAATTTCGTGACAATAAAATACTCGAGCCTCTTGTCAATTAAAGTTGTCGCTCATAGCTATGCTACCCTTGAGTCCAAAATAAAACACTGATAAAACTTCAAATTGCCCTAACTTCTATACGGTGCGTCCTACACCTATCAAAGTTTGCAACAATCAAATGCTTGTACCTTTTTACTGGAGCATCATAAAATCATGAAATCTTGTGACAATAAAGTACTCGTGCCTCTTGTCAATTTAAGCTATCACTCATAGCGCTGCTACCCTTGAGTCCCAAATAAAACACTGATAAAATTTCAAATAGCCCTTACTTCTGTACGGTGCGTCCTACACCTATCAAAGTTGCAGCAATCAAATGCTTGTAACATTTTACTGGAGCGTCATAAAATATTGAAATTTTGTGACAATAAAGTCATCGTGCCTCTTGTCAATTTAAGCTTTCGCTCATAGCTATGCTACCCTTGAGTCTCAAATCAAACACTGATAAAACTTCAAATGGCCCTAACTTCTGTACGGTGCGTCCTACACCTATCAAACTTTCCAACAATCAAATGCTTGTAACTTTTTACTGGAGCGTCATAAAATCTTGAAATTTTGTGACAATAAAGTACTCGTGCCTCTTGTCAATTAAAGTTATCGCTCATAGCTATGCTACCCTTGCGTCCAAAATGAAATACTGATAAAACTTCTACTGGCCCTAAATTCTATACGGTGCGTCCTATACCTATCAATGTTTGCAACAATCAAATGCTTGTAAGTTTTTACTGAAGCGTCATAAAACCATGAAATTTTGAGACAATATAGTGCTCGTGCCTTTTATCAATTTAAGCTATCGCTTATAGCTATGCTACCCTTAGTCCCAAATCCAACACTGATAAAACTTCAAATGGCCCTAACTTCTATACGGTGCGCCCTACACCTATCAAAGTTTGCAACAATCAAATGCTTGTAATTTTGTACTGGAGCGTCATAAAATCTTGAAATTTCGCGTCAATACTCGAGCCTCTTGCAAATTAAAGTTATCGCTCATAGCTATGCTACCCTTGAGTCCAAAATAAAACACTGATAAAACTTCAAATGGCCCTAACTTCTATACGGCGCGTCCTACACCTATCAAAGTTTGCAACAATCAAATGCTGGTAGCTCTTTACTTGAGCGTCACAAAATCTTGAAATTTTGTGACAATAATGTACTCGTGCCTCTTATCAATTTAAGCTATCGCTCATAGCTCTGCTTCCCTTGATTCCCAAATCAAACACTGATAATACTTAAAAGGCCCTAACTTCTATACGGTGCGTCCTACACTTATCAAAGTTTGCAACAATTAAATGCTTGTAAGTTTCTACTTTAGCGTCATAAAATCGTGAAATTTTGTGACAATAAAGTACTGGAGCCTCTTGTCAATTAAACTTATCGCTCATAACTATGCTACCCTTGAGTCCCAAAACAAACACTGATAAAACTTCAAATGGCCCTAACTTCTATACGGTGCGTCCTACATCTATCAAAGTTTGCCACAATTTAATGCTTTTAACACTTTACTGGAGCGTTCTCCACCTTTCAAAGTTGCAACAATCAAATGCTTGTAACTCTTTACTGGAGCGTCATAAAACCTTGAAATTTTGTGACAATAAAGTCCTCGTGCCTCTTGTCAATTTAAGCTATTGCTCATAGCTATGCTACCCTTGAGTCCCAAATCAAACACTGATAAAACTTCAAATGGCCCTAACTTCTATACGGTGCGTCCTACACCTGTCAAAATTTGCAACAATCAAATGCTTGTAACTTTTTACTGGAGCGTCATAAAACCTTGAAATTTTGAGACAATATAGTGCTCGTGCCTTTTATCAATTTAAGTTTTCGCTCATAGCTATGCTACCCTTGAGTCTCAAATCAAACACTGATAAAACTTCAAATGGCCCTAACTTCTATACGGTGCGTCCTACACCTATCAAAGTTTCCAACAATCAAATGCCTGTAACTTTATTCTGGAGCGTCATTGAATCTTGAAATTTCGTGACAATAAAATACTCGAGCCTCTTGTCAATTAAAGTTGTCGCTCATAGCTATGCTACCCTTGAGTCCAAAATAAAACACTGATAAAACTTCAAATTGCCCTAACTTCTATACGGTGCGTCCTACACCTATCAAAGTTTGCAACAATCAAATGCTTGTACCTTTTTACAGGAGCATTATAAAATCGTGAAATCTTGTGACAATAAAGTATTCGTGCCTCTTGTCAATTTAAGCTATCACTCATAGCGCTGCTACCCTTGAGTCCCAAATAAAACACTGATAAAATTTCAAATAGCCCTTACTTCTGTACGGTGCGTCCTATGCCTATCAAAGTTTGCAACAATCAAATGCTTGTAACTTTTTACTGGAGCGTTATAAAACCTTGAACTTTTATGACAATAAAGTACTCCTGCCTCTTGTCACTTTACGCTATCGCTCATAGCTATGCTACCCTTAGGTTGGTAGGGTAGGTAAGGCGGCCACCCGAAAAGGGCGCACTTAGGCCAACATTGACCCTTTGTGATACCGCATGGTACAGCAAGTCCTATCCCTTTCAAAGGTCCAGCCATTTGGAGCTTTTAATGAAGCAGTTGATGGAGCTAATCTTTTTTTTTGTGATATCTCCAAAGGAGTCCAAAAAGTAGTCGCCTACACGTGCACAACAGGTGAGCAGTGGACTCTTTCTCCTCCTCGTCCATGCAACTCCTGCAGAAGTCATTAGAGGCGATCCCCAGCCTACACCCGTGTGTGCCTAGAGTCCAGTGTCCTATTAGGACGCTAATCACGGGACCTATGCTTTGTCTATTTAGAACCAGTAGGTGCTTAGAGCGCTTGACATTTATCTCTTTCCAAGTTTGTCTAGCTATTTTACATTCTGAAAGTTCAGACCAGCGCCTGCCCACTGTTCCTAAGGATATTGTATTTACTAAGAGCTTACATGTGGCAATAGGAATACCGAATTGCGACCTATCTGGTTCCATCGGTATGGTAGTACCCTCACGGGCAAGTTCATCCGCCTTGCAGTTCCCTGGAATATCTCTGTGACCGGGAACCCAGCACAGATGCAGACGGGTCTGCTTAGCTATCTCATCTAAAGATTTGCGGCAGCTCTTGACGGCTTTTGAGGTGATATTAACCGAATCCAGGGAGCGCAAAGCAGCTTGGCTGTCGGACAGAATGCAAATATCAAGTCCAGATATCTTCTTCTTCCTTATCCAAGACAGTGCTGCCGCTATAGCCGCGACCTCTGCCTGAATAACACTGCAGTGGTCGGGCACCCTAAAGGACATGTTAATGTCCAAATCTTCTGAGAAGTGGTGTATTCTCTGTAGTTTGGATTCATCTGTGTAGATGTGAACTCCTTCTACATGAGGGGGGATGCCATCCTTCCATTTTTCCCTGGAGGGAATGGAGATCTCGCACCTACCATTGAAGGCGTACATTGGTGTGTTGTAGTCGAAGGAGTCAGGAATAACCTCAAAATATCTTAAAATGGACGCATGACCTACATTCCTGGCATCCCATTGATCCGTAGCTTTTAGCCTGATAGCTGAGTTGGCAGCCATTTTTTCGCCAAAAAGCCTAACAGGCAGCAGATTGAGCATAATGTTCAATGCTGCCGTTGGAGTCGTTCTAATGACACTACTTATGAATACCTCTGCCGTTCTTTGCACCTTTGTCATCAGCCTATTGTATGTGGACTTACTTAGGGCTGTCCACCAAGCAAGCACCCTATAGAAAAGGACTGTTCGTACCACAGCTGTATATATCCAATAGGCTACCTTAGGCTGTAACCCCCATTTTTTGCCTATAACTCTTTTGCAAGAGTACAGAGCTACCTGAGCCTTCCTAATGCGCTCGCTTATATTAGCCTTCCAATTCAGCTTCCTGTCTTGGATCACCCTCAGATATTTAGCCTCCTCGACAAGGTCAATATCTACACCCATTAGTTTTGGAGCAATAAATTGAGGAATTTTATACTTCCTAGTGAAGAATACCAGCTTAGTCTTGGTCGGATTAACCCCCAACCCACAGTCAGTAGTCCATTTAGAGAGAATGTTCAGCATGTTTTGCATCAAGTCCCTCAAAGTAGATATGTATTTACCCGGGATACTAATAGCAACATCATCCGCATACGCAACCACCTTGCACCCTTCCCTCTCCAGTCGAACAAGCAGCTGATTTACCGCAAGATTCCAGAGTAGGGGTGAAAGAACTCCACCTTGAGGTGTGCCTCTGCACACGGACTTCTTGGCCGACGCCGCCCCCAGCTGTGAATTGATTATCCTGCTACTAAGCATGTTTTCAATCCACCTGCTAATGGCGGGTTCCACCTCCAAGTCTCGCATCGCACCGATTATTGCGTCTGATTTGATGTTGTTAAAAGCTCCCTCAATGTCCAGGAAGCCACTAGGGAGAACTCGTTGTTGTGCAGGGAGCACTCAATACTAGAGACTAAGGAATGTAAAGCGGTCTCCGGTTTACCCTTGAAGTAGGCATGCTGAGAGACTGACAGCTTCTGTCTATCTATGCTACCCTTAAGTCCCAAATAAAATACTAATAAAACTTCAAATGGCCCTAACTTCTATACGGAGCGTCCTACACCTATCAGAGTTTGCAGCAATCAAATGCTTGTAACTTTTTACTGGAGCGTCATAAAATCGTGAAATTTTGTGACAATAAAGTACTCGTGCCTCTTGCCCATTAAAGTCATCGCTCATAGCTATGCTACCCTTGAGTCCCAAATTAAACTCTGATAAAATTTCAAATGGCCATAACTTCTATACTGTGCGTCCTATATCTATCAAAGTTTACAACATTGAAATGCTTGTAACTTTTTACTGGAGCGTCATAAAATCGTGAAGTTTTGTGACAAAAAAGTACTCGAGCCTCTTGTCAATTAAAGTTATCGCTCATAGCTATGCTACCCTTGAGTCCCAAATAAAACACTGATAAAACTTCAAATGGCCCTATATTCTATTCGGTGCGTCCTACGCCTATCAAAGTTTGCCACAATCAATTGCTTTTAACACTTTACTGGAGCGTTCTGCACCTATCAAAGTTGCAACAATCAAATGCTTGTAACTTTTTACTGGAGCGTCATAAAATATTGAAATTTTGTGACAATAAAGTCCTCGTGCCTCTTGTCAATTTAAGCTATCGCTCATAGCTATGCTACCCTTGAGTCAGAAATCAAACTCTGATAAAACTTCAAATAGCTCTAAATTCTGTACGGAGCGTCCTATACCTATCAAAGTTTGTAACAATCAAATGCTTGTAACTTTTTATTGGAGCGTCATAAAACCTTGAAATTTTGTGACAATAAAGTACTCGTGCGTCTTGTAAATTTAAGCTGTCGCTCATAGCTATGCTACCCTTGAGTCCAAAATCAAACACTGATAAAACTTCAACTGGCCCTAAATTCTATACGTTGCGTCCTATACCTATCAATGTTTGCAACAATTAAATGCTTGTAACTTTTTACTGGAGCGTCATAAAACCATGAAATTTCGAGACAATATAGTGCTCGTGCCTTTTATCAATTTAAACTATCGGTCATAGCTGTGCTACTCTTAGTCCCAGATCCAACACTAATAAAACTTCTAATGGCCCTAACTTCTATACGGTGCGTCCTATACCTATCAAAGTTTGAAACAATCAAATGCTTGTAACTTTTTACTGGAGCGTCATAAAACCTTGAAATTTTGTGACAATAAAGTCCTCGTGCCTCTTGTCAATTAAAGTTATCGCTCATAGCTATGCTACCCTTGAGTCCCAAAACAAACACTGATAAAACTTCAAATGGCCCTAACTTCTATAAGGTGCGTCCTACATCTATCAAAGTTTGCCACAATTTAATGCTTTTAACACTTTACTGGAGCGTTCTCCACCTTTCAAAATTGCAACAATCAAATGCTTGTAACTCTTTACTGGAGCGTCATAAAACCTTGAAATTTTGTGACAATAAAGTCCTCGTGCCTCTTGTCAATTAAAGTTATCGCTCATAGCTATGCTACCCTTGAGTCCCAAATCAAACACTAATAAAAGTTCAAATGGCCCTAACTTCTATACGGTGCGTCCTACACCTGTCAAAGTTTGCAACAAACAAATGCTTGTAACATTTTACTGGAGCGTCATAAAATATTGAAATTTTGTGACAATAATGTACTCGTGCCTCTTGTCAATTTAAGCTTTCGCTCATAGCTATGCTACCCTTGAGTCTCAAATCAAACACTGATAAAACTTCAAATGGCCCTAACTTCTGTACGGTGCGTCCTACACCTATCAAAGTTGCAGCAATCAAATGCTTGTAACATTTTACTGGAGCGTCATAAAATATTGAAATTTTGTGACAATAAAGTCATCGTGCCTCTTGTCAATTTAAGCTTTCGCTCATAGCTATGCTACCCTTGAGTCTCAAATCAAACACTGATAAAACTTCAAATGGCCCTAACTTCTGTACGGTGCGTCCTACACCTATCAAACTTTCCAACAATCAAATGCTTGTAACTTTTTACTGGAGCGTCATAAAATCTTGAAATTTTGTGACAATAAAGTACTCGTGCCTCTTGTCAATTAAAGTTATCGCTCATAGCTATGCTACCCTTGCGTCCAAAATAAAAAACTGATAAAACTTCTACTGGCCCTAAATTCTATACGGTGCGTCCTATACCTATCAATGTTTGCAACAATCAAATGCTTGTAAGTTTTTACTGGAGCGTCATAAAACCATGAAATTTTGAGACAATATAGTGCTCGTGCCTTTTATCAATTTAAGCTATCGCTTATAGCTATGCTACCCTTAGTCCCAAATCCAACACTGATAATACTTCAAATGGCCCTAACTTCTATACGGTGCGTCCTACACCTATCAAAGTTTGCAACAATCAAATGCTTGTAAGTTTCTACTTTAGCGTCATAAAATCGTGAAATTTTGTGACAATAAAGTATTGGAGCCTCTTGTCAATTAAACTTATCGCTCATAACTATGCTACCCTTGAGTCCCAAAACAAACACTGATAAAACTTCAAATGGCCCTAACTTCTATACGGTGCGTCCTACATCTATCAAAGTGTGCCACAATTTAATGCTTTTAACACTTTACTGGAGCGTTCTCCGCCTTTCAAAATTGCAACAATCAAATGCTTGTAACTCTTTACTGGAGCGTCATAAAACCTTGAAATTTTGTGACAATAAAGTCCTCGTGCCTCTTGTCAATTTAAGATATTGCTCATAGCTATGCTACCCTTGAGTCCCAAATCAAACACTGATAAAACTTCAAATGGCCCTAACTTCTATACGGTGCGTCCTACACCTGTCAAAATTTGCAACAATCAAATGCTTGTAACTTTTTACTGGAGCGTCATAAAACCTTGAAATTTTGAGACAATATAGTGCTCGTGCCTTTTATCAATTTAAGCTATCACTCATAGCTCTGCTACCCTTGAGTCCCAAATAAAACACTGATAAAATTTCAAATAGCCCTTACTTCTGTACGGTGCGTCCTATGCCTATCAAAGTTTGCAACAATCAAATGCTTGTAACTTTTTACTGGAGCGTTATAAAACCTTGAACTTTTATGACAATAAAGTACTCCTGCCTCTTGTCACTTTACGCTATCGCTCATAGCTATGCTACCCTTAGGTTGGTAGGGTAGGTAAGGCGGCCACCCGAAAAGGGCGCACTTAGGCCAACATTGACCCTTTGTGATACCGCATGGTACAGCAAGTCCTATCCCTTTCAAAGGTCCAGCCATTTGGAGCTTTTAATGAAGCAGTTGATGGAGCTAATCTTTTTTTTTGTGATATCTCCAAAGGAGTCCAAAAAGTAGTCGCCTACACGTGCACAACAGGTGAGCAGTGGACTCTTTCTCCTCCTCGTCCATGCAACTCCTGCAGAAGTAATTAGAGGCGATCCCCAGCCTACACCCGTGTGTGCCTAGAGTCCAGTGTCCCATTAGGACGCTAATCACGGGACCTATGCTTTGTCTATTTAGAACCAGTAGGTGCTTAGAGCGCTTGACATTTATCTCTTTCCAAGTTTGTCTAGCTATTTTACATCCTGAAAGTTCAGACCAGCGCCTGCCCACTGTTCCTAAGGATATTGTATTTACTAAGAGCTTACATGTGGCAATAGGAATAGCGAATTGCGACCTATCTGGTTCCATCGGTATGGTAGTACCCTCACGGGCAAGTTCATCCGCCTTGCAGTTCCCTGGAATATCTCTGTGACCGGGAACCCAGCACAGATGCAGACGGGTCTGCTTAGCTATCTCATCTAAAGATTTGCGGCAGCTCTTGACGGCTTTTGAGGTGATAATAACCGAATTCAGGGAGCGCAAAGCAGCTTGGCTGTCGGACAGAATGCAAATATCAAGTCCAGATATCTTCTTCTTCCTTATCCAAGACAGTGCTGCCGCTATAGCCGCGACCTCTGCCTGAATAACACTGCAGTGGTCGGGCACCCTAAAGGACATGTTAATGTCCAAATCTTCTGAGAAGTGGTGTATTCTCTGTAGTTTGGATCCATCTGTGTAGATGTGAACTCCTTCTACATGAGGGGGGATGCCATCCTTCCATTTTTCCCTGGAGGGAATGGAGATCTCGCACCTACCATTGAAGGCGTACATTGGTGTGATGTAGTCGAAGGAGTCAGGAATAACCTCAAAATATCTTAAAATGGACGCATCCCATTGATCCGTAGCTTTTAGCCTGATAGCTGAGTTGGCAGCCATTTTTTCGCCAAAAAGCCTAACAGGCAGCAGATTGAGCATAATGTTCAATGCTGCCGTTGGAGTCGTTCTAATGACACTACTTATGAATACCTCTGCCGTTCTTTGCACCTTTGTCATCAGCCTATTGTATGTGGACTTACTTAGGGCTGTCCACCAAGCAAGCACCCTATAAAAAAGGACTGTTCGTATCACAGCTGTATATATCCAATAATTTACCTTAGGCTGTAACCCCCATTTTTTGCCTATAACTCTTTTGCAAGAGTACAGAGCTACCTGAGCCTTCCTAATGCGCTCGCTTATATTAGCCTTCCAATTCAGCTTCCTATCTAGGATCACCCTCAGATATTTAGCCTCCTCGACAAGGTCAATATCTACACCCATTAGTTTTGGAGCAATAAATTGAGGAATTTTATACTTCCTAGTGAAGAATACCAGCTTAGTCTTGGTCGGATTAACCCCCAACCCACAGTCAGTAGTCCATTTAGAGAGAATGTTCAGCATGTTTTGCATCAAGTCCCTCAACGTAGATATGTATTTACCCGGGATACTAATAGCAACATCATCCGCATACGCAACCACCTTGCACCCTTCCCTCTCCAGTCGAACAAGCAGCTGATTTACCGCAAGATTCCAGAGTAGGGGTGAAAGAACTCCACCTTAAGGTGTGCCTCTGCACACGGACTTCTTGGCCGACGCCGCCCCCAGCTGTGAATTGATTATCCTGCTACTAAGCATGTTTTCAATCCACCTGCTAATGGCGGGTTCCACCTCCAAGTCTCGCATCGCACCGATTATTGCGTCTGATTTGATGTTGTTAAAATCTCCCTCAATGTCCAGGAAGCCACTAGGGAGAACTCGTTGTTGTGCAGGGAGCACTCAATACTAGAGACTAAGGAATGTAAAGCGGTCTCCGGTTTACCCTTGAAGTAGGCATGCTGAGAGACTGACAGCTTCTGTCTGTCTATGCTACCCTTAAGTCCCAAATAAAATACTAATAAAACTTCAAATGGCCCTAACTTCTATACGGAGAGTCCTACACCTATCAGAGTTTGCAGCAATCAAAGGCTTGTAACTTTTTACTGGAGCGTCATAAAATCGTGAAATTTTGTGACAATAAAGTACTCGTGCCTCTTGCCCATTAAAGTCATCGCTCATAGCTATGCTACCCTTGAGTCCCAAATTAAACTCTGATAAAATTTCAAATGGCCATAACTTCTATACTGTGCGTCCTATACCTATCAAAGTTTACAACATTGAAATGCTTGTAACTTTTTACTGGAGCGTCATAAAATCGTGAAGTTTTGTGACAAAAAAGTACTCGAGCCTCTTGTCAATTAAAGTTATCGCTCATAGCTATGCTACCCTTGAGTCCCAAATAAAACACTGATAAAACTTCAAATGGCCCTATATTCTATTCGGTGCGTCCTACGCCTATCAATTGCTTCTAACACTTTACTGGAGCGCTCTGCACCTATCAAAGTTGCAACAATCAAATGCTTGTAACTTTTTACTGGAGCGTCATAAAATATTGAAATTTTGTGACAATAAAGTCCTCGTGCCTCTTGTCAATTTAAGCTATCGCTCATAGCTATGCTACCCTTGAGTCCCAAATCAAACTCTGATAAAACTTCAAATAGCTCTAACTTCTGTACGGAGCGTCCTATACCTATCAAAGTTTGTAACAATCAAATGCTTGTAACTTTTTACTGGAGCGTCATAAAACCATGAAATTTCGAGACAATATAGTGCTCGTGCCTTTTATCAATTTAAACTATCGGTCATAGCTGTGCTACCCTTAGTCCCAAATCCAACACTAATAAAACTTCTAATGGCCCTAACTTCTATACGGTGCGTCCTATACCTATCAAAGTTTGAAACAATCAAATGCTTGTAACTTTTTACTGGAACATCGTAAAATCTTGAAATATTGTGACAATAAAGTACTCGTGCCTCTTGTCAATTAAAGTTATCGCTCATAGCTATGCTACCCTTGAGTCCCAAATCAAACACTAATAAAACTTCAAATGGCCCTAACTTCTATACGGTGCGTCCTACACCTGTCAAAGTTTGCAACAAACAAATGCTTGTAACTTTTTACTGGAGCGTCATAAAATCTTGAAATTTTGTGACAATAATGTACTCGTGCCTCTTGTCAATTTAAGCTATCGCTCATAGCTATGCTACCCTTGAGTCCCAAATCAAACACTGATAAATCTTCAAATGGCCCGAACTTCTATACGGTGCGTCCTACACCTATCAAAATTTGCAACAATCAACTGCTTGCAATTTTTTACTGGAGGGTCATAAAATCTTGAAATTTTGTGACAATAAAGTACTCGAGCCTCTTATCAATTAAAGTTATCGCTCATAGCTATGGTACCCTTGAGTCCAAAATAAAACACTGATAAAATTTCAAATGACCCTAACTTCTATACGGTGCGTCCTACACCTATTAAAGTTTGCCACAATCAAATGCTTGTAACTTTTTACTGGAGCGTCATAAAATCTTGAAATTTTGTGACAATAAAGTACTCGTGCCTCTTATCAATTTAAGCTATCGCTCATAGCTCCGCTACCCTTGAGTCCCAAATCAAACACTGATAAATCTTCAAATGGCCAGAACTTCTATACGGTGCGTCTTACACCTATCAAAATTTGCAACAATCAAATGCTTGTAATTTTTTACTGGAGGGTCATAAAATCTTGAAATTTTGTGACAATAAAGTACTCGAGCCTCTTATCAATTAAAGTTATCGCTCATAGCTATGCTACCCTTGAGTCCAAAATAAAACACTGATAAAACTGCAAATGATCCTAACCTCTATACGGTGCGTCCTACACCTATTAAAGTTTGCAACAATCAAATGCTTGTAACTTTTTACTGGAGCGTCATAAAATATTGAAATTTTGTGACAATAAAGTCCTCGTGACTCTTGTCAATTTAAGCTATCGCTCATAACTATGCTACCCTTGAGTCCCAAATCAAACTCTGATAAAACTTCAAATAGCCCTAACTTTTGTACGGTGCGTCCTATACCTATCAAAGTTTGCAACAATCAAATGCTTGTAACTTTTTACGGCAGCGTCATAAAACCTTGATATTTTTGGACAATAAAGTACTCGTGCCTTTTGTCAATTAAAGTTATCGATACCTTGACTCCAAAATAAAACACTGATAAAACTTCAAATGGCCCCAACTTCTATAAGGTGCGTCCTACACTTATCAAAGTTTGCAACAATCAAATGCTTGTAACTTTTTAGTGGAGCGTCCTACACCTATCAAAGTTGCAGCAATCAAATGCTTGTAACTTTTTACTGGAGCGTCATAAATCGTGAAATTTTGTGACAATAGAGTACTCGAGCCTCTTGTCAATTAAAGTTATCGCTCATAGCTATGCTACCCTTGAGTCCCAAAACAAACACTGATAAAACTGCAAATGACCCTAACTTCTATACGGTGCGTCCTACACCTATCAAAGTTTACCACAATCAAATGCTTTTAACACTTTACTGGAGCGTCCTACACCTATCAAAGTTGCAGCAATCAAATGCTTGTAACTTTTTACTGGAGCGTCATAAAATCTTGAAATTTTGTGACAATAAAGTCATCGTGCCTCTTGTCAATTTAAGCTTTCGCTCATAGCTATGCTACCCTTGAGTCTCAAATCAAACACTGATAAAACTTCAAATGGCCCTAACTTCTGTACGGTGCGTCCTACACCTATCAAAGTTTCCAACAATCAAATGCTTGTAACTTTTTACTGGAGCGTCATAAAATCTTGAAATTTTGTGACAATAAAGTACTCGTGCCTCTTGTCAATTTAAGCTATCGCTCATAGCTATGCTACCCTTGAGTCCCAAATCCAACACTGATAAAACTTCAAATGGCCCAAAATTCTATACGGTGCGTCCTATACCTATCAATGTTTGCAATAATCAAATGCTTGTAACTTTTTACTGGAGCGTCATAAAACCATGAAATTTGGAGACAATATAGTGCTCGTGCCTTTTATCAATTTAAGCTATAGCTTATAGCTATGCTACCCTTAGTCCCAAATCCAACACTGATAAAACTTCAAATGGCCCTAACTTCTATACGGTGCATCCTACACCTATCAAAGTTTGGAACAATCAAATGCTTGTAATTTCATAAAATCTTGAAATTTCGTGTCAATACTCGAGCCTCTTGCCAATTAAAGTTATCGCTCATAGCTATGCTACCCTTGAGTCCAAAATAAAACACTGATAAAACTTCAAATGGCCCTAACTTCTATACGGCGCGTCCTACACCTATCAAAGTTTGCAACAATCAAATGCTTGTAACTCTTTACTTGAGCGTCACAAAATCTTGAAATTTTTTGACAATAATGTACTCGTGCCTCTTATCAATTTAAGCTATCGCTCAAAGCTCTGCTTCCCTTCATTCCCAAATCAAACACTGATAAAACTTCAAATGGCCCTAACTTCTATACGGTGCGTCCTACACCTATCAAAGTTTGCAACAGTCAAATGCTTGTAAGTTTCTACTTTAGCGTCATAAAATCGTGAAATTTTGTGACAATAAAGTACTCGAGCCTCTTATCAATTAAAGTTATCGCTCATAACTATGCTACCCTTGAGTCTCAAAACAAACACTGATAAAACTTCAAATGGCCCTAACTTCTATACGGTGCGTCCTACATCTATCAAAGATTGCCACAATTTAATGCTTTTAACACTTTACTGGAGCGTTCTCCACCTTTCAAAGTTGCAACAATCAAATGCTTGTAACTTTTTACTGGAGCGTCATAAAACCTTGAAATTTTGTGACAATAAAGTCCTCGTGCCTCTTGTCAATTTAAGCTATTGCTCATAGCTATGCTACCCTTGAGTCCCAAATCAAACACTGATAAAACTTCAAAGGGCCCTAACTTCTATACGGTGCGTCCTACACCTGTCAATATTTGCAACAATCAAATGCTTGTAACTTTTTACTGGAGCGTCATAAAACCTTGAAATTTTGAGACAATATAGTGCTCGTGCCTTTTATCAATTTAAGCTATCGCTCATAGCTCTGCTTCCCTTGATTCCCAAATCAAACACTGATAAAACTTCAAATGGCCCTAACTTCTATACGGCGCGTCCTACACCTATCAAAGTTTGCAATAATCAAATGCTTGTAATTATTTAATTGAGCGTCACAAAATCTTGAAATCTTGTGACAATAATGTACTCGTGCCTCTTATCAATTTAAGCTATCGCTCATAACTATGCTACCCTTGAGTCCCAAAACAAACACTGATAAAACTTCAAATGCCCCTAACTTCTATACAGTGCGTCCTACATCTATCAAAGTTTGCCACAATTTAATGCTTTTAACACTTTACTGGAGCGTTCTCCACCTTTCAAAGTTGCAACAATCAAATGCTTGTAACTTTTTACTGGAGCGTCATAAAACCTTGAAATTTTGTGACAATAAAGTCCTCGTGCCTCTTGTCAATTTAAGCTATTGCTCATAGCTATGCTACCCTTGAGTCCCAAATCAAACACTGATAAAACTTCAAATGGCCCTAACTTCTATACGGTGCGTCCTACACCTGTCAAAATTTGCAAAAATCAAATGCTTGTAACTTTTTACTGGAGCGTCATAAAACCTTGAAATTTTGAGACAATATAGTGCTCGTGCCTTTTATCAATTTAAGCTATCGCTAATAGCTATGCTACCCTTGAATCCCAAATCAAACACTGATAAAACTTCAAATGGCCCCAACTTTTATAATGTCCGTCCTACACCTATCAAAGTTTGCAACAATCAGATGCTTGTAACTTTTTACTGGAGCGTCATAAAACCTTGATATTTTTGGACAATAAAGTACTCGTGCCGTTTGTCAATTAAAGTTATCGATAATAGCTATGCTACCCTTGACTCCAAAATAAAACACTGATAAAACTTCAAATGGCCCTAACTTCTATAAGGTGCGTCCTACACTTATCAAAGTTTGCAACAATCAAATGCTTGTAACTTTTTAGTGGAGCGTCCTACACCTATCAAAGGTGCAGCAATCAAATGCTTGTAACTTTTTACTGGAGAGTCATAAATCGTGAAATTTTGTGACTATAGAGTACTCGAGCCTCTTGTCAATTAAAGTTATCGCTCATAGCTATGCTACCCTTGCGTCCCAAAACAAACACTGATAAAACTGCAAATGACCCTAACTTCTATACGGTGCGTCCTACACCTATCAAAGTTTACCACAATCAAATGCGTTTAACACTTTACTGGAGCGTCCTACACATATCAAAGTTGCAGCAATCAAATGCTTGTAACTTTTTATCCTACACCTATCAAAGTTTGCCACAATCAAATGCTTGTAACTTTTTACTGGAGCGTCATAAAATCTTGAAATTTTGTGACAATAAAGTACTCGTGCCTCTTATCAATTGAAGCTATCGCTCATAGCTCTGCTACCCTTGAGTCCCAAATCAAACACTGATAAATCTTCAAATGGCCAGAACTTCTATACGGTGCGTCTTACACCTATCAAAATTTGTAACAATCAAATGCTTGTAATTTTTTACTGGAGGGTCATAAAATCTTGAAATTTTGTGACAATAAAGTACTCGAGCCTCTTATCAATTAAAGTTATCGCTCATAGCTATGCTACCCTTGAGTCCAAAATAAAACACTGATAAAACTGCAAATGACCCTAACTTCTATACGGTGCGTCCTACACCTATTAAAGTTTGCAACAATCAAATGCTTGTAACTTTTTACTGGAGCATCATAAAATATTGAAATTTTGTGACAATAAAGTCCTCGTGACTCTTGTCAATTTAAGCTATCGCTCATAACTATGCTACCCTTGAGTCCCAAATCAAACTCTGATAAAACTTCAAATAGCCCTAACTTCTGTACGGTGCGTCCTATACCTATCAAAGTTTGCAACAATCAAATGCTTGTAACTTTTTACGGGAGCGTCATAGCCCCTTGAAATTTTGTGACAATAAAGTACTCGTGCCTCTTGTCAATTAAAGTTATCGCTCATAGCTATGCTACCCTTGAGCCCCAAATCAAACACTGATAAAACTTCAAATGGCCCCAACTTTTATAATGTCCGTCCTACACCTATCAAAGTTTGCAACAATCAAATGCTTGTTACTTTTTACTGGAGCGTAATAAAATCTTGAAATTTTGTGACAATAAAGTACTCGTGCCTCTTCTCAATTTAAGCTATCGCTCATAGCTATGCTACCCTTGAGTCCCAAATCAAACACTGATAAAACTTCAAATGGCCCTAATTTCTATACGGTGCATCCTACACCTATCAAAGTTTGCAACATTCAAATTCTTTTAAGATTTTACTAGAGCGTCATAAAACCTTGATATTTTTGGACAATAAAGTACTCGTGCCTTTTGTCAATTAAAGTTATCGATAATAGCTATGCTACCCTTGACTCCAAAATAAAACACTGATAAAACTTCAAATGGCCCTAACTTCTATAAGGTGCGTCCTACACTTATCAAAGTTTGCAACAATCAAATGCTTGTAACTTTTTAGTGGAGCGTCCTACACCTATCAAAGTTGCAGCAATCAAATGTTTGTAACTGTTTACTGGAGCGTCATAAATCGTGAAATTTTGTGACAATAGAGTACTCGAGCCTCTTGTCAATTAAAGTTATCGCTCATAGCTATGCTACCCTTGAGTCCCAAAACAAACACTGATAAAACTGCAAATGACCCTAACTTCTATACGGTGCATCCTACACCTATCAAAGTTTACCACAATCAAATGCTTTTAACACTTTACTGGAGCGTCCTACACCTATCAAAGTTGCAGCAATCAAATGCTTGTAACTTTTTACTGGAGCGTCATAAAATATTGAAATTTTGTGACAATAAAGTCATCGTGCCTCTTGTCAATTTAAGCTTTCGCTCATAGCTATGCTCCCCTTGAGTCTCAAATCAAACACTGATAAAACTTCAAATGGCCCTAACTTTTGTACGGTGCGTCCTACACCTATCAAAGTTTCCAACAATCAAATGCTTGTAACTTTTTACTGGAGCGTCATAAAATCTTGAAATTTTGTGACAATAAAGTACTCGTGCCTCTTCTCAATTTAAGCTATCGCTCATAGCTATGCTACCCTTGAGTCCCAAATCAAACACTGATAAAACTTCAAATGACCCTAAATTCTATACGGTGCGTCCTATACCTATCAATGTTTGCAACAATCAAATGCTTGTAACTTTTTACTGGAGCGTCATAGAACCATGAAATTTTGAGACAATATAGTGCTCGTGCCTTTTATCAATTTAAGCTATCGCTTATAGCTATGCTACCTTAGTCCCAAATCCAACACTGATAAAACTTCAAATGGCCCTAACTTCTATACGGTGCATCCTACACCTATCAAAGTTTGGAACAATCAAATGCTTGTAATTTTGTACTGGAGTGTCATAAAATCGTGAAATTTTGTGACAATAAAGTACTCGAGCCTCTTATCAATTTAAGCTATCGCTCATAACTATGCTACCCTTGAGTCTCAAAACAAACACTGATAAAACTTCAAATGGCCCTAACTTCTATACGGTGCGTCCTACATCTATCAAAGTTTGCCATAATTTAATGCTTTTAACACTTTACTGGAGCGTTCTCCACCTTTCAAAGTTGCAACAATCAAATGCTTGTAACTTTTTACTGGAGCGTCATAAAACCTTGAAATTTTGTGACAATAAAGTCCTCGTGCCTCTTGTCAATTTAAGGTATTGCTCATAGCTCTGCTACCCTTGAGTCCCAAATCAAACACTGATAAAACTTCAAATGGCCCTAACTTCTATACGGTGCGTCCTACACCTGTCAAAATTTGCAACAATCAAATGCTTGTAACTTTTTACTGGAGCGTCATAAAACCTTGAAATTTTGAGACAATATAGTGATCGTGCCTTTTATCAATTTAAGCTATCGCTCATAGCTCTGCTTCCCTTGATTCCCAAATCAAACACTGATAAAACTTCAAATGGCCCTAACTTCTATACGGCGCGTCCTACACCTATCAATGTTTGCAACAATCAAATGCTTGTAACTCTTTAATTGAGCGTCACAAAGTCTTGAAATTTTGTGACAATAATGTACTCGTGCCTCTTATCAATTTAAACTATCGCTCATAACTATGCTACCCTTGAGTCCCAAAACAAACATTGATAAAACTTCAAATGGCCCTAACTTCTATACGGTGCGTCCTACATCTATCAAAGTTTGCCACAATTTAATGCTTTTAGCACTTTACTGGAGCGTTCTCCACCTTTCAAAGTTGCAACAATCAAATGCTTGTGACTTTTTACTGGAGCGTCATAAAATCTTGAAATTTTGTGACAATAAAGTACTCGAGCCTCTTATCAATTAAAGTTATCGCTCATAGCTATGGTACCCTTGAGTCCAAAATAAAACACTGATAAAATTTCAAATGACCCTAACTTCTATACGGTGCGTCCTACACCTATCAAAGTTTGCCACAATCAAATGCTTGTAACTTTTTACTGGAGCGTCATAAAATCTTGAAATTTTGTGACAATAAAGTACTCGTGCCTCTTATCAATTTAAGCTATCGCTCATAGCTCTGCTACCCTTGAGTCCCAAATCAAACACTGATAAATCTTCAAATGGCCAGAACTTCTATACGGTGCGTCTTACACCTATCAAAATTTGCAACAATCAAATGCTTGTAATTTTTTACTGGAGGGTCATAAAATCTTGAAATTTTGTGACAATAAAGTACTCGAGCCTCTTATCAATTAAAGTTATCGCTCATAGCTATGCTACCCTTGAGTCCAAAATAAAACACTGATAAAACTGCAAATGACCCTAACTTCTATACGGTGCGTCCTACACCTATTAAAGTTTGCAACAATAAAATGCTTGTAACTTTTTACTGGAGCGTCATAAAATATTGAAATTTTGTGACAATAAAGTCCTCGTGACTCTTGTCAATTTAAGCTATCGCTCATAACTATGCTACCCTTGAGTCCCAAATCAAACTCTGATAAAACTTCAAATAGCCCTAACTTCTGTACGGTGCGTCCTATACCTATCAAAGTTTGCAACAATCAAATGCTTGTAACTTTTTACGGGAGCGTCATAGCCCCTTGAAATTTTGTGACAATAAAGTCATCGTGCCTCTTGTCAATTTAAGCTGTCGCTCACAGCTATGCTACCCTTGAGCCCCAAATCAAACACTGATAAAACTTCAAATGGAACTAACTTTTATAATGTCCGTCCTACACCTATCAAAGTTTGCAACAATCAAATGCTTGTAACTTTTTACTGGAGCGTAATAAAATCTTGAAATTTTGTGACAATAAAGTACTCGTGCTTCTTGTCTATTTAAGCTATCGCTCATAGCTATGCTACCATTGAGTCCCAAAACAAACACTGATAAAACTTCAAATAGACCTAATTTGTATACTGTGCGCACTATACTTATCAAAGTTTGCAACATTCAAATGCTTGTAAGATTTTACTGGAGCGTCATAAAACCTTGATATTTTTGGACAATAAAGTACTCGTGCCGTTTGTCAATTAAAGTTATCGATAATAGCTAAGCTACCCTTGACTCCAAAATAAAACACTGATAAAACTTCAAATGGCCCTAACTTCTAAAAGGTGCGTCCTACACTTATCAAAGTTTGCAACAATCAAATGCTTGTAACTTTTTAGTGGAGCGTCCTACACCTATCAAAGTTGCAGCAATCAAATGCTTGTAACTTTTTACTGGAGAGTCATAAATCGTGAAATTGTGTGACTATAGAGTACTCGAGCCTCTTGTCAATTAAAGTTATCGCTCATAGCTATGCTACCCTTGCGTCCCAAAACAAACACTGATAAAACTGCAAATGACCCTAACTTCTATACGGTGCGTCCTACACCTATCAAAGTTTACCACAATCAAATGCTTTTAACACTTTACTGGAGCGTCCTACACCTATCAAAGTTGCAGCAATCAAATGCTTGTAACTTTTTATCCTACACCTATCAAAGTTTGCTACAATCAAATGCTTGTAACTTTTTACTGGAGCGTCATAAAATCTTGAAATTTTGTGACAATAAAGTACTCGTGCCTCTTATCAATTTAAGCTATCGCTCATAGCTCTGCTACCCTTGAGTCCCAAATCAAACACTGATAAATCTTCCAATGGCCAGAACTTCTATATGGTGCGTCTTACACCTATCAAAATTTGCAACAATCAAATGCTTGTAATTTTTTACTGGAGGGTCATAAAATCTTGAAATTTTGTGACAATAAAGTACTCGAGCCTCTTATCAATTAAAGTTATCGCTCATAGCTATGCTACCCTTGAGTCCAAAATAAAACACTGATAAAACTGCAAATAACCCTAACTTCTATACGGTGCGTCCTACACCTATTAAAGTTTGCAACAATCAAATGCTTGTAACTTTTTACTGGAGCGTCATAAAATATTGAAATTTTGTGACAATAAAGTCCTCGTGACTCTTGTCAATTTAAGCTATCGCTCATAGCTATGCTACCATTGAGTCCCAAAACAAACACTGATAAAACTTCAAATAGACCTAATTTCTATACTGTGCGCCCTATACCTATCAAAGTTTGCAACATTCAAATGCTTGTAAGATTTTACTGGAGCGTCATAAAACCTTGATATTTTTGGACAATAAAGTACTCGTGCCTTTTGTCAATTAAAGTTATCGATAATAGCTATGCTACCCTTGACTCCAAAATAAAACACTGATAAAACTTCAAATGGCCCCAACTTCTATAAGGTGCGTCCTACACTTATCAAAGTTTGCAACAATCAAATGGTTGTAACTTTTTACTGGATCGTCATAAATCGTGAAATTTTGTGACAATAGAGTACTCGAGCCTCTTGTCAATTAAATTTATCGCTCATAGCTATGCTACCCTTGAGTCCCAAAACAAACACTGATAAAACTGCAAATGACCCTAACTTCTATACGGTGCGTCCTACACCTATCAAAGTTTACCACAATCAAATGCTTTTAACACTTTACTGGAGCGTCCTACACCTATCAAAGTTGCAGCAATCAAATGCTTGTAACTTTTTACTGGAGCGTCATAAAATATTGAAATTTTGTGACAATAAAGTCATCGTGCCTCTTGTCAATTTAAGCTTTCGCTCATAGCTATGCTACCCTTGAGTCTCAAATCAAACACTGATAAAACTTCAAATGGCCCTAACTTCTGTACGGTGCGTCCTACACCTATCAAAGTTTCCAACAATCAAATGCTTGTAACTTTTTACTGGAGCGTCATAAAATCTTGAAATTTTGTGACAATAAAGTACTCGTGCCTCTTGTCAATTTAAGCTATCGCTCATAGCTATGCTACCCTTGAGTCCCAAATCAAACACTGATAAAACTTCAAATGGCCCAAAATTCTATACGGTGCGTCCTATACCTATCAATGTTTGCAATAATCAAATGCTTGTAACTTTTTTCTGGAGCGTCATAAAACCATGAAATTTTGAGACAATATAGTGCTCGTGCCTTTTATCAATTTAAGCTATAGCTTATAGCTATGCTACCCTTAGTCCCAAATCCAACACTGATAAAACTTCAAATGGCCCTAACTTCTATACGGTGCATCCTACACCTATCAAAGTTTGGAACAATCAAATGCTTGTAATTTTGTACTGGAGCGTCATAAAATCTTGAAATTTAGTGTCAATACTCGAGCCTCTTGCCAATTAAAGTTATCGCTCATAGCTATGCTACCCTTGAGTCCAAAATAAAACACTGATAAAACTTCAAATGGCCCTAACTTGTATACGGCGCGTCCTACACCTATCAAAGTTTGCAACAATCAAATGCTTGTAACTCTTTACTTGAGCGTCACAAAATCTTGAAATTTTGTGACAATAATGTACTCGTGCCTCTTATCAATTTAAGCTATCGCTCAAAGCTCTGCTTCCCTTGATTCCCAAATCAAACACTGATAATACTTCAAATGGCCCTAACTTCTATACGGTGCGTCCTACACCTATCAAAGTTTGCAACAGTCAAATGCTTGTAAGTTTCTACTTTAGCGTCATAAAATCGTGAAATTTTGTGACAATAAAGTACTCGAGCCTCTTATCAATTAAAGTTATCGCTCATAACTATGCTACCCTTGAGTCTCAAAACAAACACTGATAAAACTTCAAATGGCCCTAACTTCTATACGGTGCGTCCTACATCTATCAAAGTTTGCCACAATTTAATGCTTTTAACACTTTACTGGAGCGTTCTCCACCTTTCAAAGTTGCAACAATCAAATGCTTGTAACTTTTTACTGGAGCGTCATAAAACCTTGAAATTTTGTGACAATAAAGTCCTCGTGCCTCTTGTCAATTTAAGCTATTGCTCATAGCTATGCTACCCTTGAGTCCCAAATCAAACACTGATAAAACTTCAAATGGCCCTAACTTCTATACGGTGCGTCCTACACCTGTCAATATTTGCAACAATCAAATGCTTGTAACTTTTTACTGGAGCGTCATAAAACCTTGAAATTTTGAGACAATATAGTGCTCGTGCCTTTTATCAATTTAAGCTATCGCTCATAGCTCTGCTTCCCGTGATTCCCAAATCAAACACTGATAAAACTTCAAATGGCCCTAACTTCTATACGGCGCGTCCTACAGCTATCAAAGTTTGCAACAATCAAATGCTTGTAATTATTTAATTGAGCGTCACAAAATCTTGAAATCTTGTGACAATAATGTACTCGTGCCTCTTATCAATTTAAGCTATCGCTCATAACTATGCTACCCTTGAGTCCCAAAACAAACACTGATAAAACTTCAAATGCCCCTAACTTCTATACAGTGCGTCCTACATCTATCAAAGTTTGCCACAATTTAATGCTTTTAACACTTTACTGGAGCTTTCTCCACCTTTCAAAGTTGCAACAATCAAATGCTTGTAACTTTTTACTGGAGCGTCATAAAACCTTGAAATTTTGTGACAATAAAGTCCTCGTGCCTCTTGTCAATTTAAGCTATTGCTCATAGCAATGCTACCCTTGACTCCCAAATCAAACACTGATAAAACTTCAAATGGCCCTAACTTCTATACGGTGCGTCCTACACCTGTCAAAATTTGCAAAAATCAAATGCTTGTAACTTTTTACTGGAGCGTCATAAAACCTTGAAATTTTGAGACAATATAGTGCTCGTGCCTTTTATCAATTTAAGCTATCGCTTATAGCTATGCTACCCTTGAGTCCCAAATCAAACACTGATAAAACTTCAAATGGCGCCAACTTTTATAATGTCCGTCCTACACCTATCAAAGTTTGCAACAATCAGATGCTTGTAACTTTTTACTGGAGCGTTATAAGACCTTGATATTTTTGGACAATAAAGTACTCGTGCCGTTTGTCAATTAAAGTTATCGATAATAGCTATGCTACCCTTGACTCCAAAATAAAACACTGATAAAACTTCAAATGGCCCTAACTTCTTTAAGGTGCGTCCTACACTTATCAAGGTTTGCAACAATCAAATGCTTGTAACTTTTTAGTGGAGCGTCCTACACCTATCAAAGTTGCAGCAATCAAATGCTTGTAGCTTTTTACTGGAGAGTCATAAATCGTGAAATTTTGTGACTATAGAGTACTCGAGCCTCTTGTCAATTAAAGTTATCGCTCATAGCTATGCTACCCTTGCGTCCCAAAACAAACACTTATAAAACTGCAAATGACCCTAACTTCTATACGGTGCGTCCTACACCTATCAAAGTTTACCACAATCAAATGCTTTTAACACTTTACTGGAGCGTCCTACACCTATCAAAGTTGCAGCAATCAAATGCTTGTAACTTTTTATCCTACACCTATCAAAGTTTGCCACAATCAAATGCTTGTAACTTTTTACTGGAGCGTCATAAAATCTTGAAATTTTGTGACAATAAAGTACTCGTGCCTCTTATCAATTGAAGCTATCGCTCATAGCTCTGCTACCCTTGAGTCCCAAATCAAACACTGATAAATCTTCAAATGGCCAGAACTTCTATACGGTGCGTCTTACACCTATCAAAATTTGCAACAATCAAATGCTTGTAATTTTTTACTGGAGGGTCATAAAATCTTTAAATTTTGTGACAATAAAGTACTCGAGCCTCTTATCAATTAAAGTTATAGCTCATAGCTATGCTACCCTTGAGTCCAAAATAAAACACTGATAAAACTGCAAATGACCCTAACTTCTATACGGTGCGTCCTACACCTATTAAAGTTTGCAACAATCAAATGCTTGTAACTTTTTACTGGAGCATCATAAAATATTGAAATTTTGTGACAATAAAGTCCTCGTGACTCTTGTCAATTTAAGCTATCGCTCATAACTATGATACCCTTGAGTCCCAAATCAAACTCTGATAAAACTTCAAATAGCCCTAACTTCTGTACGGTGCGTCCTATACCTATCAAAGTTTGCAACAATCAAATGCTTGTAACTTTTTACGGGAGCGTCATAGCCCCTTGAAATTTTGTGACAATAAAGTACTCGTGCCTCTTGTCAATTAAAGTTATCGCTCATAGCTATGCTACCCTTGAGCCCCAAATCAAACACTGATAAAACTTCAAATGGCCCCAACTTTTATAATGTCCGTCCTACACCTATCAAAGTTTGCAACAATCAAATGCTTGTAACTTTTTACTGGAGCGTCATAAAATCTTGAAATTTTGTGACAATAAAGTACTCGTGCCTCTTCTCAATTTAAGCTATCGCTCATAGCTATGCTACCCTTGAGTCCCAAATCAAACACTGATAAAACTTCAAATGGCCCTAACTTCTGTACGGTGCATCCTACACCTACCAAAGTTTCCAACAATCAAATGCTTGTAACTTTTTACTGGAGCGTCATAAAATCTTGAAATTTTGTGACAATAAAGTACTCGTGCCTCTTCTCAATTTAAGCTATCGCTCGTAGCTATGCTACCCTTGAGTCCAAAATAAAACACTGATAAAACTTCAAATTGCCCTAACTTCTATACGGTGCGTCCTACACCTATCAAAGTTTGCAACAATCAAATGCTTCTAACTTTTTACTGGAGCGTTATAAAATCTTGAAATTTTGTGACAATAATGTACTCGTGCCTCTTATCAATTTAAGCTATCGCTCATAGCTCTGCTACCCTTGAGTCCCAAATAAAACACTGATAAAACTTCAAATGGCCCTAACTTCTATACGGTGCGTCCTACACCTATAAAAGTTTGCAACAATCAAATGCTTGTACCTTTTTACTGGAGCATCATAAAATCGTGAAATTTTGTGACAATAAAGTATTCGTGCCTCCTGTCAATTTAAGCTATCACTCATAGCGCTGCTACCCTTGAGTCCCAAATAAAACACTGATAAAATTTCAAATAGCCCTTACTTCTGTACGGTACGTCCTATGCCTATCAAAGTTTGCAACAATCAAATGCTTGTAACTTTTTACTGGAGCGTTATAAAACCTTGAACTTTTATGACAATAAAGTACTCGTGCCTCTTGTCACTTTACGCTATCGCTCATAGCTATGCTACCCCTAGGTAGGTAGGGTAGGTAAGGCGGCCACCCGAAAAGGGCGCACTTAGGCCAACATTGACCCTTTGTGATACCGCATGGTACAGCAAGTCCTATCCCTTTCAAAGGTCCAGCCATTTGGAGCTTTTAATGAAGCAGTTGATGGAACTAATCTTTTTTTTGAGATATCTCCCACGGAGTCCAAAAATTAGTCGCCTAGGAAAGAGCGTCTCCTTCTGGACAAAGCTGGACACGTGCACAACAGGTGAGCAGTGGACTCTTTCTCCTCCTCGTCCATGCAACTCCTGCAGAAGTCATTAGAGGCGATCACCAGCCTACACCCGTCTGTGCCTAGAGTCCAGTGTCCCATTAGGACGCTAATCACGGGACCTATGCTTTGTCTATTTAGAACCAGTAGGTGCTTAGAGCGCTTGACATTTATCTCTTTCCTGGTTTGCCTAGCTATTTGACATCCTGAAAGTTCAGACCAGCGCCTGCCCACTGTTCCTAAGGATATTGTATTTACTAAGAGCTTACATGTGGCAATAGGAATACCGAATTGCGACCTATCTGGTTCCATCGGTATGGTAGTACCCTCACGGGCAAGTACATCCGCCTTGCAGTTCCCTGGAATATCTCTGTGACCGGGAACCCAGCACAGATGCAGACGGGTCTGCTTAGCTATCTCATCTAAAGATTTGCGGCAGCTCTTGACGGCTTTTGAGGTGATAATAACCGAATCCAGGGAGCGCAAAGCAGCTTGGCTGTCGGACAGAATGCAAATATCAAGTCCAGATATCTTCTTCTTCCTTAGCCAAGACAGTGCTGCCGCTATAGCCGCGACCTCTGCCTGAATAACACTGCAGTGGTCGGGCACCCTAAAGGACATGTTAATGTCCAAATCTTCTGAGAAGTGGTGTATTCTCTGTAGTTTGGATCCATCTGTGTAGATGTGAACCCCTTCTACATGAGGGGGGATGCCATCCTTCCATTTTTCCCTGGAGGGAATGGAGATCTCGCACCTACCATTGAAGGCGTACATTGGTGTGATGTAGTCTAAGGAGTCAGGAATAACCTCAAAATATCTTAAAATGGACGCATGAACTACATTCCAGGCATCCCATTGATCCGTAGCTTTTAGCCTGATAGCTGAGTTGGCAGCCATTTTTTCGCCAAAAAGCCTAACAGGCAGCAGATTGAGCATAATGTTCAATGCTGCCGTTGGAGTCGTTCTAATGACACTACTTATGAATACCTCTGCCGTTCTTTGCACCTTTGTTATCAGCCTATTGTATGTGGACTTACTTAGGGCTGTCCACCAAGCAAGCACCCTATAGAAAAGGACTGTTCGTACCACAGCTGTATATATCCAATAGACTACCTTAGGCTGTAACCCCCATTTTTTGCCTATAACTCTTTTGCAACAGTACAGAGGTACCTGAGCCTTCCTAATGCGCTCGCTTATATTAGCCTTCCAATTCAGCTTCCTATCTAGGATCACCCTCAGATATTTAGCCTCCTCGACAAGGTCAATATCTACACCCATTAGTTTTGGAGCAATAAATTGAGGAATTTTATACTTCCTAGTGAAGAATACCAGCTTAGTCTTGGTCGGATTAACTCCTATCCCACAGTCAGTAGTCCATTTAGAGAGAATGTTCAGCAAGTTTTGCATCAAGTCCCTCAAAGTAGATATGTATTTACCCGGGATACTAATAGCAACATCATCCGCATACGCAACCACCTTGCACCCTTCCCTCTCCAGTCGAACAAGCAGCTGATTTACAGCAAGATTCCAGAGTAGGGGTGAAAGAACTCCACCTTGAGGTGTGTCTCTGCACACGGACTTCTTGGCCGACGCCGACGCCGCCCCCAGCTCTGAATTGATTATCCTGCTACTAAGCATGTTTTCAATCCACCTGCTAATGGCGGGTTCCACCTTCAAGTCTCGCATCGCACCGATTATTGCGTCTGACTTCATGTTGTTAAAAGCTCCCTCAATGTCCAGGAAGCCACTAGGGAGAACGCCTTGTTGTGCAGGGAGCACTCAATACTAGAGACTAAGGAATGTAAAGCGGTCTCCGGTTTACCCTTGAAGTAGGCATGCTGAGAGACTGAAAGCTTCTGTCTGTCTATGCTACCCTTAAGTCCCAAATAAAATACTAATAAAACTTCAAATGGCCCTAACTTCTATATGGTTCATCCTACACCTATCAAAGTTTGGAACAATCAAATGCTTGTAATTTTGTACTGGAGCGTCATAAAATCTTGAAATTTCGTGTCAATACTCGAGCCTCTTGCCAATTAAAGTTATCGCTCATAGCTATGCTACCCTTGAGTCCAAAATAAAACACTGATAAAACTTCAAATGGCCCTAACTTCTATACGGCGCGTCCTACACCTATCAAAGTTTGCAACAATCAAATGCTTGTAACTCTTTACTTGAGCGTCACAAAATCTTGAAGTTTTGTGACAATAATGTACTCGTGCCTCTTATCAATTTAAGCAATCGCTCAAAGCTTTGCTTCCCTTGATTCCCAAATCAAACACTGATAATACTTCATATGGCCCTAACTTCTATACGGTGCGTCCTACACCTATCAAAGTTTGCAACAGTCAAATGCTTGTAAGTTTCTACTTTAGCGTCATAAAACCGTGAAATTTTGTGACAATAAAGTACTCGAGCCTCTTATCAATTTAAGCTATCGCTCATAACTATGCTACCCTTGAGTCTCAAAACAAACACTGATAAAACTTCAAATGGCCCTAACTTCTATACGGTGCGTCCTACATCTATCAAAGTTTGCCACAATTTAATGCTTTTAACACTTTACTGGAGCGTTCTCCACCTTTCAAAGTTGCAACAATCAAATGCTTGTAACTTTTTACTGGAGCGTCATAAAACCTTGAAATTTTGTGACAATAAAGTCCTCGTGCCTCTTGTCAATTTAAGCTATTGCTCATAGCTATGCTACCCTTGAGTCCCAAATCAAACACTGATAAAACTTCAAATGGCCCTAACTTCTATACGATGCGTCCTACACCTGTCAAAATTTGCAACAATCAAATGCTTGTAACTTTTTACTGGAGCGTCATAAAACCTTGAAATTTTGAGACAATATAGTGCTCGTGCCTTTTATCAATTTAAGCTATCGCTCATAGCTCTGCTTCCCTTGATTCCCAAATCAAACACTGATAAAACTTCAAATGGCCCTAACTTCTATACGGCGCGTCCTACACCTATCAAAGTTTGCAACAATCAAATGCTTGTAACTCTTTAATTGAGCGTCACAAAATCTTGAAATTTTGTGACAATAATTTACTCGTGCCTCTTATCAATTTAAGCTATCGCTCATAACTATGCTACCCTTGAGTCCCAAAACAAACACTGATAAAACTTCAAATGGCCCTAACTTCTATACGGTGCGTCCTACATCTATCAAAGTTTGCCACAATTTAATGCTTTTAACACTTTACTGGAGCGTTCTCCACCTTTCAAAGTTGCAACAATCAAATGCTTGTAACTTTTTACTGGAGCGTCATAAAACCTTGAAATTTTGTGACAATAAAGTCCGAGCCATTTGGAGCTTTTAATGAAGCAGTTGATGGAGCTTATCTTTTTTTTGAGATATCTCCCAAGGAGTCTAAAAAGTAGTCGCCTAGGAAAGAGCGCCTCCTTCTGGACAAAGCTGGACACGTGCACAACAGGTGAGTAGTGGACTCTTTCTCCTCCTCGTCCATGCAACTCCTGCAGAAGTCATTAGAGGCGATCACCAGCCTACACCCGTGTGTGCCTAGAGTCCAGTGTCCCATTAGGACGCTAATCACGGGACCTATGCTTTGTCTATTTAGAACCAGTAGGTGCTTAGAGCGCTTGACATTTATCTCTTTCCAGGTTTGCCTAGCTATTTGACATCCTGAAAGTTCAGACCAGCGCCTGTCCACTGTTCCTAAGGATATTGTATTTACTAAGAGCTTACATGTGGCAATAGGAATACCGAATTGCGACTTATCTGGTTCCATCGGTATGGTAGTACCCTCACGGGCAAGTTCATCCGCCTTGCAGTTCCCTGGAATATCTCTGTGACCGGGAACCCAGCACAGATGCAGACGGGTCTGCTTAGCTATCTCATCTAAAAATTTGCGGCAGCTCTTGACGGCTTTTGAGGTGATAATAACCGAATCCAGGGAGCGCAAAGCAGCTTGGCTGTCGGACAGAATGCAAATATCAAGTCCATATATCTTCTTCTTCCTTAGCCAAGACAGTGCTGCCGCTATAGCCGCGACCTCTGCCTGAATAACACTGCAGTGGTCGGGCACCCTAAAGGACATGTTAATGTCCAAATCTTCTGAGAAGTGGTGTATTCTCTGTAGTTTGGATCCATCTGTGTAGATGTGAACCCCTTCTACATGAGGGGGGATGCCATCCTTCCATTTTTCCCTGGAGGGAATGGAGATCTCGCACCTACCATTGAAGGCGTACATTGGTGTGATGTAGTCGAAGGAGTCAGGAATAACCTCAAAATATCTTAAAATGGACGCATGAACTACATTCCAGGCATCCCATTGATCCGTAGCTTTTAGCCTGATAGCTGAGTTGGCAGCCATTTTTTCGCCAAAAAGCCTAACAGGCAGCAGATTGAGCATAATGTTCAATGCTGCCGTTGGAGTCGTTCTAATGACACTACTTATGAATACCTCTGCCGTTCTTTGCACCTTTGTTATCAGCCTATTGTATGTGGACTTACTTAGGGCTGTCCACCAAGCAAGCACCCTATAGAAAAGGACTGTTCGTACCACAGCTGTATATATCCAATAGACTACCTTAGGCTGTAACCCCCATTTTTTGCCTATAACTCTTTTGCAACAGTACAGAGGTACCTGAGCCTTCCTAATGCGCTCGCTTATATTAGCCTTCCAATTCAGCTTCCTATCTAGGATCACCCTCAGATATTTAGCCTCCTCGACAAGGTCAATATCTACACCCATTAGTTTTGGAGCAATAAATTGAGGAATTTTATACTTCCTAGTGAAGAATACCAGCTTAGTCTTGGTCGGATTAACCCCCATCCCACAGTCAGTAGTCCATTTAGAGAGAATGTTCAGCATGTTTTGCATCAAGTCCCTCAAAGTAGATATGTATTTACCCGGGATACTAATAGCAACATCATCCGCATGCGCAACCACCTTGCACCCTTCCCTCTCCAGTAGAACAAGCAGCTGATTTACCGCAAGATTCCAGAGTAGGGGTGAAAGAACTCCACCTTGAGGTGTGCCTCTGCACACGGACTTCTTGGCCGACGCCGACGCCGCCCCCAGCTCTGAATTGATTATCCTGCTACTAAGCATGTTTTCAATCCACCTGCTAATGGCGGGTTCCACCTCCAAGTCTCGCATCGCACCGATTATTGCGTCTGACTTGATGTTGTTAAAAGCTCCCTCAATGTCCAGGAAGCCACTAGGGAGAACTCCTTGTTGTGCAGGGAGCACTCAATACTAGAGACTAAGGAATGTAAAGCGGTCTCCGGTTTACCCTTGAAGTAGGCATGCTGAGAGACTGACAGCTTCTGTCTGTCTATGCTACCCTTAAGTCAAAAATAAAATACTAATAAAACTTCAAATGGCCCTAACTTATATACGGAGCGTCCTACACCTATCAGAGTTTGCAACAATCAAATGCTTGTAACTTTTTACTGGAACGTCATAAAATCGTGAAATTTTGTGACAATAAAGTACTCGTGCCTCTTGTCCATTAAAGTTATCGCTCATAGCTATGCTACCCTTGAGTCCCAAATAAAACACTGATAAAATTTCAAATGGCCATAACTTCTATACTGTGCGTCCTATACCTATCAAAGTTTACAACATTGAAATTCTTGTAACTTTTTACTGGAGCGTCATAAAATCGTGAAGTTTTGTGACAATAAAGTACTCAAGCCTCTTGTCAATTAAAGTTATCGCTCATAGCTATGCTACCCTTGAGTCCCAAAACAAACACTGATAAAACGTCAAATGGCTCTAAATTCTATACGGTGCGTCCTACACCTATCAAAGTTTGCAACAATCAAATGCTTGTAACTTTTTACTGGAGCGTCATAAAACCTTGAAATTTTGTGACAATAAAGTACCCGTGCCTCTTGTCAATTTAAGCTATCGCTAATAGCTATGCTACCCTTGAGTCCCAAATCAAACACTGATAAAACTTCAAATGGCCCTAACTTCTATACGGTGCGTCCTACACCTGTCAATATTTGCAACAATCAAATGCTTGTAACTTTTTACTGGAGCGTCATAAAACCTTGAAATTTTGAGACAATATAGTGCTCGTGCCTTTTATCAATTTAAGCTATCGCTCATAGCTCTGCTTCCCGTGATTCCCAAATCAAACACTGATAAAACTTCAAATGGCCCTAACTTCTATACGGCGCGTCCTACAGCTATCAAAGTTTGCAACAATCAAATGCTTGTAATTATTTAATTGAGCGTCACAAAATCTTGAAATCTTGTGACAATAATGTACTCGTGCCTCTTATCAATTTAAGCTATCGCTCATAACTATGCTACCCTTGAATCCCAAAACAAACACTGATAAAACTTCAAATGCCCCTAACTTATATACAGTGCGTCCTACATCTATCAAAGTTTGCCACAATTTAATGCTTTTAACACTTTACTGGAGCTTTCTCCACCTTTCAAAGTTGCAACAATCAAATGCTTGTAACTTTTTACTGGAGCGTCATAAAACCTTGAAATTTTGTGACAATAAAGTCCTCGTGCCTCTTGTCAATTTAAGCTATTGCTCATAGCAATGCTACCCTTGAGTCCCAAATCAAACACTGATAAAACTTCAAATGGCCCTAACTTCTATACGGTGCGTCCTACACCTGTCAAAATTTGCAAAAATCAAATGCTTGTAACTTTTTACTGGAGCGTCATAAAACCTTGAAATTTTGAGACAATATAGTGCTCGTGCCTTTTATCAATTTAAGCTATCGCTTATAGCTATGCTACCCTTGAGTCCCAAATCAAACACTGATAAAACTTCAAATGGCGCCAACTTTTATAATGTCCGTCCTACACCTATCAAAGTTTGCAACAATCAGATGCTTGTAACTTTTTACTGGAGCGTCATAAGACCTTGATATTTTTGGACAATAAAGTACTCGTGCCGTTTGTCAATTAAAGTTATCGATAATAGCTATGCTACCCTTGACTCCAAAATAAAACACTGATAAAACTTCAAATGGCCCTAACTTCTTTAAGGTGCGTCCTACACTTATCAAGGTTTGCAACAATCAAATGCTTGTAACTTTTTAGTGGAGCGTCCTACACCTATCAAAGTTGCAGCAATCAAATGCTTGTAACTTTTTACTGGAGAGTCATAAATCGTGAAATTTTGTGACTATAGAGTACTCGAGCCTCTTGTCAATTAAAGTTATCGCTCATAGCTATGCTACCCTTGCGTCCCAAAACAAACACTGATAAAACTGCAAATGACCCTAACTTCTATACGGTGCGTCCTACACCTATCAAAGTTTACCACAATCAAATGCTTTTAACACTTTACTGGAGCGTCCTACACCTATCAAAGTTGCAGCAATCAAATGCTTGTAACTTTTTATCCTACACCTATCAAAGTTTGCCACAATCAAATGCTTGTAACTTTTTACTGGAGCGTCATAAAATCTTGAAATTTTGTGACAATAAAGTACTCGTGCCTCTTATCAATTGAAGCTATCGCTCATAGCTCTGCTACCCTTGAGTCCCAAATCAAACACTGATAAATCTTCAAATGGCCAGAACTTCTATACGGTGCGTCTTACACCTATCAAAATTTGCAACAATCAAATGCTTGTAATTTTTTACTGGAGGGTCATAAAATCTTGAAATTTTGTGACAATAAAGTACTCGAGCCTCTTATCAATTAAAGTTATAGCTCATAGCTATGCTACCCTTGAGTCCAAAATAAAACACTGATAAAACTGCAAATGACCCTAACTTCTATACGGTGCGTCCTACACCTATTAAAGTTTGCAACAATCAAATGCTTGTAACTTTTTACTGGAGCATCATAAAATATTGAAATTTTGTGACAATAAAGTCCTCGTGACTCTTGTCAATTTAAGCTATCGCTCATAACTATGCTACCCTTGAGTCCCAAATCAAACTCTGATAAAACTTCAAATAGCCCTAACTTCTGTACGGTGCGTCCTATACCTATCAAAGTTTGCAACAATCAAATGCTTGTAACTTTTTACTGGAGCGTCATAGCCCCTTGAAATTTTGTGACAATAAAGTATTCGTGCCTCTTGTCAATTAAAGTTATCGCTCATAGCTATGCTACCCTTGAGCCCCAAATCAAACACTGATAAAACTTCAAATGGCCCCAACTTTTATAATGTCCGTCCTACACCTATCAAAGTTTGCAACAATCAAATGCTTGTAACTTTTTACTGGAGCGTAATAAAATCTTGAAATTTTGTGACAATAAAGTACTCGTGCCTCTTCTCAATTTAAGCTATCGCTCATAGCTATGCTACCCTTGAGTCCCAAATCAAACACTGATAAAACTTCAAATGGCCCTAACTTCTGTACGGTGCATCCTACACCTACCAAAGTTTCCAACAATCAAATGCTTGTAACTTTTTACTGGAGCGTCATAAAATCTTGAAATTTTGTGACAATAAAGTACTCGTGCCTCTTCTCAATTTAAGCTATCGCTCATAGCTATGCTACCCTTGAGTCCAAAATAAAACACTGATAAAACTTCAAATTGCCCTAACTTCTATACGGTGCGTCCTACACCTATCAAAGTTTGCAACAATCAAATGCTTCTAACTTTTTACTGGAGCGTTATAAAATCTTGAAATTTTGGGACAATAATGTACTCGTGCCTCTTATCAATTTAAGCTATCGCTCATAGCTCTGCTACCCTTGAGTCCCAAATAAAACACTGATAAAACTTCAAATGGCCCTAACTTCTATACGGTGCGTCCTACACCTATAAAAGTTTGCAACAATCAAATGCTTGTACCTTTTTACTGGAGCATCATAAAATCGTGAAATTTTGTGACAATAAAGTATTCGTGCCTCCTGTCAATTTAAGCTATCACTCATAGCGCTGCTACCCTTGAGTCCCAAATAAAACACTGATAAAATTTCAAATAGCCCTTACTTCTGTACGGTGCGTCCTATGCCTATCAAAGTTTGCAACAATCAAATGCTTGTAACTTTTTACTGGAGCGTTATAAAACCTTGAACTTTTATGACAATAAAGTACTCGTGCCTCTTGTCACTTTACGCTATCGCTCATAGCTATGCTACCCCTAGGTAGGTAGGGTAGGTAAGGCGGCCACCCGAAAAGGGCGCACTTAGGCCAACATTGACCCTTTGTGATACCGCATGGTACAGCAAGTCCTATCCCTTTCAAAGGTCCAGCCATTTGGAGCTTTTAATGAAGCAGTTGATGGAACTAATCTTTTTTTTGAGATATCTCCCACGGAGTCCAAAAATTAGTCGCCTAGGAAAGAGCGTCTCCTTCTGGACAAAGCTGGACACGTGCACAACAGGTGAGCAGTGGACTCTTTCTCCTCCTCGTCCATGCAACTCCTGCAGAAGTCATTAGAGGCGATCACCAGCCTACACCCGTCTGTGCCTAGAGTCCAGTGTCCCATTAGGACGCTAATCACGGGACCTATGCTTTGTCTATTTAGAACCAGTAGGTGCTTAGAGCGCTTGACATTTATCTCTTTCCTGGTTTGCCTAGCTATTTGACATCCTGAAATTTCAGACCAGCGCCTGCCCACTGTTCCTAAGGATATTGTATTTACTAAGAGCTTACATGTGGCAATAGGAATACCGAATTGCGACCTATCTGGTTCCATCGGTATGGTAGTACCCTCACGGGCAAGTACATCCGCCTTGCAGTTCCCTGGAATATCTCTGTGACCGGGAACCCAGCACAGATGCAGACGGGTCTGCTTAGCTATCTCATCTAAAGATTTGCGGCAGCTCTTGACGGCTTTTGAGGTGATAATAACCGAATCCAGGGAGCGCAAAGCAGCTTGGCTGTCGGACAGAATGCAAATATCAAGTCCATATATCTTCTTCTTCCTTAGCCAAGACAGTGCTGCCGCTATAGCCGCGACCTCTGCCTGAATAACACTGCAGTGGTCGGGCACCCTAAAGGACATGTTAATGTCCAAATCTTCTGAGAAGTGGTGTATTCTCTGTAGTTTGGATCCATCTGTGTAGATGTGAACCCCTTCTACATGAGGGGGGATGCCATCCTTCCATTTTTCCCTGGAGGGAATGGAGATCTCGCACCTACCATTGAAGGCGTACATTGGTGTGATGTAGTCTAAGGAGTCAGGAATAACCTCAAAATATCTTAAAATGGACGCATGAACTACATTCCAGGCATCCCATTGATCCGTAGCTTTTAGCCTGATAGCTGAGTTGGCAGCCATTTTTTCGCCAAAAAGCCTAACAGGCAGCAGATTGAGCATAATGTTCAATGCTGCCGTTGGAGTCGTTCTAATGACACTACCTATGAATACCTCTGCCGTTCTTTGCACCTTTGTTATCAGCCTATTGTATGTGGACTTACTTAGGGCTGTCCACCAAGCAAGCACCCTATAGAAAAGGACTGTTCGTACCACAGCTGTATATATCCAATAGACTACCTTAGGCTGTAACCCCCATTTTTTGCCTATAACTCTTTTGCAACAGTACAGAGGTACCTGAGCCTTCCTAATGCGCTCGCTTATATTAGCCTTCCAATTCAGCTTCCTATCTAGGATCACCCTCAGATATTTAGCCTCCTCGACAAGGTCAATATCTACACCCATTAGTTTTGGAGCAATAAATTGAGGAATTTTATACTTCCTAGTGAAGAATACCAGCTTAGTCTTGGTCGGATTAACTCCTATCCCACAGTCAGTAGTCCATTTAGAGAGAATGTTCAGCAAGTTTTGCATCAAGTCCCTCAAAGTAGATATGTATTTACCCGGGATACTAATAGCAACATCATCCGCATACGCAACCACCTTGCACCCTTCCCTCTCCAGTAGAACAAGCAGCTGATTTACCGCAAGATTCCAGAGTAGGGGTGAAAGAACTCCACCTTGAGGTGTGCCTCTGCACACGGACTTCTTGGCCGACGCCGACGCCGCCCCCAGCTCTGAATTGATTATCCTGCTACTAAGCATGTTTTCAATCCACCTGCTAATGGCGGGTTCCACCTCCAAGTCTCGCATCGCACCGATTATTGCGTCTGACTTGATGTTGTTAAAAGCTCCCTCAATGTCCAGGAAGCCACTAGGGAGAACTCCTTGTTGTGCAGGGAGCACTCAATACTAGAGACTAAGGAATGTAAAGCGGTCTCCGGTTTACCCTTGAAGTAGGCATGCTGAGAGACTGACAGCTTCTGTCTGTCTATGCTACCCTTAAGTCCCAAATAAAATACTAATAAAACTTCAAATGGCCCTAACTTATATACGGAGCGTCCTACACCTATCAGAGTTTGCAACAATCAAATGCTTGTAACTTTTTACTGGAACGTCATAAAATCGTGAAATTTTGTGACAATAAAGTACTCGTGCCTCTTGTCCATTAAAGTTATCGCTCATAGCTATGCTACCCTTGAGTCCCAAATAAAACACTGATAAAATTTCAAATGGCCATAACTTCTATACTGTGCGTCCTATACCTATCAAAGTTTACAACATTGAAATGCTTGTAACTTTTTACTGGAGCGTCATAAAATCATGAAGTTTTGTGACAATAAAGTACTCAAGCCTCTTGTCAATTAAAGTTATCGCTCATAGCTATGCTACCCTTGAGTCCCAAAACAAACACTGATAAAACGTCAAATGGCTCTAAATTCTATACGGTGCATCCTACACCTATCAAAGTTTGCAACAATCAAATGCTTGTAACTTTTTACTGGAGCGTCATAAAACCTTGAAATTTTGTGACAATAAAGTACCCGTGCCTCTTGTCAATTTAAGCTATCGCTAATAGCTATGCTACCCTTGAGTCCCAAATCAAACACTGATAGAACTTCAAATGGCCCTAAATTCTATACGGTGCGTCCTACACCTATCAAAGTTTGCAACAATCAAATGCTTGTGACTTTTTAATGGAGCGTCACAAAAACTTGAAATATTGTGAAAATATAGTACTCGTGCCTCTTGTCACTTTACGCTTTCGCTCATAGCTATGCTACCCTTAAGTCCCAAATAAAACACTGATAAAACTTCAAATGGCCCTAACTTCTATACGGTGCGTCCTACACCTATCAAAGTTTGCAACAATCAAATGCTTGTGACTTTTTAATGGAGCGTCATAAAATCTTGAAATATTGTGAAAATATAGTACTCGTGCCTCTTGTCAATTAAAGTTATCGCTCATAGCTATGCTACCCTTGAGTCCCAATTCAAACACTGATAAAGCTTCAAATGACCCTAAATTCTATACGGTGCGTCCTACACCTATCAAAGTTTGCAACAATCAAATGCTTGTAACTTTTTACTGGAGCGTCATAAAATCTTGAAATTTTGTGACAATAAAGTACTCGTGCCTCTTGTCACTTTACGCTTTCGCTCATAGCTATGCTACCCTTAAGTCCCAAATAAAACACTGATAAAACTTCAAATGGCCCTAACTTCTATACGGTGCGTCCTACACCTATCAAAGTTTGCAACAATCAAATGCTTGTGACTTTTTAATGGAGCGTCATAAAAACTGGAGGGAGTGGAGATCTGGCACCTACCATTGAAGGCGTACATTGGTGTGATGTAGTCAAAGGAGTCAGGAATATCCTCAAAATGTCTTAAAATGGACGCATGACCTACATTCCTGGCATCCCATTGATCCGTAGCTTTTAGCCTGATAGCTGAGTTGGCAGCCATTTTTTCGCCAAAAAGCCTAACAGGCAGCAGATTGAGCATAATGTCCAATGCTGCCGTTGGAGTCGTTCTAATGACACTACTTATGAATACCTCTGCCGTTCTTTGCACCTTTGTTATCAGCCTATTGTATGTGGACTTACTTAGGGCTGTCCACCAAGCAAGCACCCTATAGAAAAGGACTGTTCGTAACACAGCTGTATATATCCAATAGGCTACCTTAGGCTGTAACCCCCATTTTTTGCCTATAACTCTTTTGCAAGAGTACAGAGCTACCTGAGCATTACTAATGCGCTCGCTTATATTAGCCTTCCAATTCAGCTTCCTATCTAGGATCACCCTCAGATATTTAGCCTCCTCGACACGATCAATATCTACACCCATTAGTTTTGGAGCAATAAATTGAGGAATTTTATACTTCCTAGTGAAGAGTACCAGCTTAGTCTTGGTCGGATTAACCCCCAACCCACAGTCAGTAATCCATTTAGAGAGAATGTTCAGCATGTTTTGCATCAAGTCCCTCAAAGTAGATATGTATTTACCCGAGATACTAATAGCAACATCATCCGCATACGCAACCACCTTGCACCCTTCCCTCTCCAGTCGAACAAGCAGCTAATTTACCGCAAGATTCCAGAGTAGGGGTGAAAGAACTCCACCTTGAGGTATGCCTCTGCACACGGACTTCTTGGCCGACGCCGCCCCCAGCTGTGAATTGATTATCCTGCTACTAAGCATGTTTTCAATCCACCTGCTAATGGCGGGTTCCACCTCCAAGTCTAGCATCGCACCGATTATTGCGTCTGATTTGATGTTGTTAAAAGCTCCCTCAATGTCCAGGAAGCCACTAGGGAGAACTCCTTGTTGTGCAGGGAGCACTCAATACTAGAGACTAAGGAATGTAAAGCGGTCTCCACCGATTTACCCTTGAAGTAGGCATGCTGAGAGACTGACAGCTTCTGTCTGTCTATGCTACCCTTAAGTCCCAAATAAAACACTAATAAAACTTCAAATGGACCTAACTTCTATACGGAGCGTCCTACACCTATCAGAGTTTGCAACAATCAAATGCTTTTAACACTTTACTGGAGCGTTCTACACCTATCAAATTTGCGACAATCAAAATCTTGTAACTTTTTACTGGAGCGTCATAAAATCGTTAAATTTTGTGAAAATAAAGTACTCGAGCCTCTTGTCAATTAAAGTTATCGCTCATATCTATGCTACCCTTGAGTCCCAAAACAAACACTGACAAAACTTCAAATGACCCAAACTTCTAGACAGTGCGTCCTACACCTTTCAAAGGTTGCCACAATCAAATGCTTTTAACACTTTACTGGAGCGTCTTACACCTATCAAAGTTGCAACAATCGAATGTTTGTAATTTTTTACTGGAGCGTCATAAAATATTGAAATTTTGTGACAATAAAGTCCTCGTGCCTCTTATCAATTTAAGCTTTCGCTCATAGCTATGCTACCCTTGAGTCCCAAATCAAACATTGATAAAGCTTCAAATGGCCCTAACTTCTATACGGTGCGTCCTACACCTATCAAAGTTTGCAACAATCAAATGCTTGTAACTTTTTACTGGAGCGTCATAAAATCTTGAAATTTTGTGACAATAAAGTACTCGGTTCTCTTGTCAATTTAAGCTGTCACTCATAGCTATGCTACCCTTGAGTCCCAAATCAAACACTGATAAAACTTCAAATGGCCCTAACTTCTATACGGTGCGTCCTACACCTATCAAAGTTTGTAACAATCAAATGCTTGTAACTTTTTACTGGAGCGTCATAAAATCTTGAAATTTTGTGACAATAAAGTACTCGTGCCTCTTGTCAATTTAAGCTGTCGCTCATAGCTCTGCTACCCTTGAGTCCCAAATAAAACACTGATAAAACTTCAAATGGCCCTATATTCTATTCGGTGCGTCCTACACCTATCAAAGTTTACAACAATCAAATGCTTGTAACTTTTTACTGGAGCGTCATAGAATCTTGAAATTTTGTGACAATAAAGTACTCGTGCCTCTTGTCAATTAAAGTTATCGCTCATAGCTATGCTACCCTTGAGTCCCAAATCAAACACTGATAAAACTTCAAATGGCCCTAACTACAATCAAAGGCAACAATCAAAGGCTTGTAACTTTTTACTGGAGCGTCATAAAATCGTGAAATTTTGTGGCAATAAAGTACTCGTGAATCTTGTCTATTAATGTTATCACTCATAGCTGTGCTACCCTTGAGTCCTAAAACAAACAAAATATTGAAATTTTGTGACAATAAAGTCCTCGTGCCTCTAATCAATTTAAGCTTTCGCTCATAGCTATGCTACCCTTGAGTCCCAAATCAAACATTGATAAAACTTCAAATGGCCCTAAATTCTATACGGTGCGTCCTACACCTATCAAAGTTTGCAACAATCAAATGCTTGTAACTTTTTACTGGAGCGTCATAAAATCTAGAAATTTTTTGACAATAAAGTATTCGTGCCACTTATCACTTTACGCTATCGCTCATAGCTATGCTACCCTTAAGTTTCAAATAAAACTCTGATAAAACTTCAAATGGCCTTAACTTCTATACGGTGCGTCCTGCACCTATCAAAGTTTGCCACAATCAAATGCTTTTAACACTTTCCTGGAGCGTCCTACACCTATCAAAGTTGCAACAATCAAATGATTGTAACTTTTACTGGAGCGGCATAAAATATTCAAATTTTTTGACAATAAAGTCCTCGTGCCTCTTCTCAATTTATGCTTTCGCTCATAGCTATGCTACCCTTGAGTCCCAAATCAAACACTGATAAAACTTCAAATGGCCCTAACTTCGATATGGTGCGTCCTACACCTATCAAAGTTTGCAACAATCAAAGGCTTGTAACTTTTTACTGGAGCGTCATAACATTTTGAAATTTTTTGACAATAAAGTACTTGTGCCTCTTATCAATTTAAGCTATCGCCCATAGCTATGCTACCCTTGAGTCCCAAATCAAACACTCACAAAACTTCAATTGGCCCTAAATTCTATACAGTGCGTCCTACACCTATCAAAGTTTGCAACAATCAAATGCTAGTAACTTTTTACTGGAGCGTCATAAAATCGTGAAATTTTGTGGCAATAAAGTACTCGTGAATCTTGTTAATTAAAGTTATCACTCAAAGCTGTGCTACCCTTGAGTCCTAAAACAAACATTGATAATACTTCAAATGGAACTAAATTCTATACGGTGCGTCCTACACCTATCAAAGTTTGCCACAATCAAATGCTTGTAACTTTTTACTGGAGCGTCATAAAATCTAGAAATTTTGTGACAATAAAGTATTCGTGCCACTTGTCACTTTACGCTATCGCTCATAGCTATGCTACCCTTAAGTCCCAAATCAAACACTGATAAAACTTCAAATGGCCCTAACTTCTATACGGTGCGTCCTACACCTATCAAAGTTTCCCATAATCAAATGCTTTTAACACTTTACTGGAGCGTCCTACACCTATCAAAGTTGCAAAAATCAAATGCTTGTAACTTTTACTGGAGCGGCATAAAATATTGAAATTTTGTTACAATAAAGTACTCGTGCCTCTTGTCAATTAAAGTTATCGCTCATAGCTATGCTACCCTTGAGTACCAAAAAAAACACTGATAAAACTTCAAATGGCGCTAACTTCTATACGGTGCGTCCTACACCTATCAAAGTTTGCAACAATCAAATGCTTCTAACGTTTTACTGGAAAGTCATAAAACATTGAAATTTTGTAACAATAAAGTACTCGTGCCTCTTGTCACTTTACGCTATCGCTCATAGCTATGCTACCCTTGAGTCCCAAATAAAACACTGATAAAACTTCAAATGGCCCTAACTTCTATACGGTGCATCCTATACCTATCAAAGTTTGCAACAATCAAATGCTAGTACCTTTTTACTGGAGCGTCATAAAATCTTGAAATATTGTGACAATAAAGTACTCGTGCCTCTTGTCAATTTAAGCTATCGCCCATAGCTACGCTACCCTTGAGTCCCAAATCAAACAGTCATAAAACTTCAATTGGCTCTAAATTCTATACAGTGCGTCCTACACCTATCAAAGTTTGCAACAATCAAATGCTTGTAACTTTTTACTGGAGCATCATAAAATCTTGAAATTTTGTAACAATAAAGTACTCGTGCCTCTTGTCACTTTACGCTATCGCTCATAGCTATGCTACCCTTGAGTCCCAAATCAAACACTGATAAAACTTCAAATGGCCCTAACTTCTATACGGTCCGTCCTACACCTAACAAAGTGTGCCACAATCAAATGCTTTTAACACTTTACTGGAGCGTCCTACACCTATCAAAGTTGCAACAATCAAATGTTTGTAACTTTTTACTGGAGCGTCATAAAATATTGAAATTTTGTGAAAATAAAGTCCTCGTGCCTCTTGTCAATTTAAGCTGTTGCTCATAGCTATGCTACCCTTGAGTCCCAAATCAATCACTGACAAAACTTCAAATGGCCCTTACTTCTATACGATGCGTCCTACACCTATCAAAGTTTGCAACAATCAAATGTTTGTAACTTTTTACTGGAGCGTCATAAAATCGTGAAATGTTGTGGCAATAAAGTACTCGAGCCCCTTGTCAATTAAAGTTATCGCTCATAGCTGTGCTACCCTTGAGTCCCAAAACAAACACTGATAAAACTTCAAATGGCCCTAACTTCCATACGGTGCGTCCTACACCTATCAAAGTTTGCAACATTCAAATGCTTGTAACTTTTTACTGGAGCGTCATAAAATCTTGAAATTTTGTGACAATAAAGTACTCGTGCCTCTTGTCAATTAAAGTTATCGCTCATAGCTATGCTACCCTTGAGTCCCAAATCAAACACTGATAAAACTTCAATTGGCCCTAACTTCTATACAGTACGTCCTATACCTATCAATGTTTGTAACAATCAAATGCTTTTAACACTTTACTGGAGCTTCCTACACCTATCAAAGTTGCAACCATCAAATGCTTGTAACTTTTTACTGGAGCCTCATAAAATATTGAAATTTTGTGACATTAAAGTCCTCGTGCCTCTTGTCAATTTAAGCTTTCGCTCATAGCTATGCTACCCATGAGTCCCAAATCAAACATTGATAAAACTTCAAATGGCCCTAACTTCTATACGGAGCGTCCTACAAGTATCAAAGTTTGCAACAATCAAATGCTTGTAAGTTTTTACTGGAGCGTCATAAAATCTGGAAATTTTGTGACAATAAAGTACCCGTGCCTCTTGTCAATTTAAGCTATCGCTCATAGCTATGCTACCCTTGAGTCCCAAATCAAACACTGATAAAACTTCAAATGGCCCTAAATTCTATACGGTGCGTCCTACACCTATCAAAGTTTGCAACAATCAAATGCTTGTAACTTTTTACTGGAGCGTCATAAAATCTAGAAATTTTGTGACAATAAAGTATTCGTGCCACGTGTCACTTTACGCTATCGCTTATAGCTATGCTACCCTTGAGTTCCAAAACAAACACTGATAAAACTTCAAATGGCCCTAACTTCTATACGGTGCGTCCTACACCTATCAAAGTTTGCCACAATCAAATGCTTTTAACACTTTACTGGAGCGTCCTACACCTATCAAAGTTGCAACAATCAAATGCTTGTAACTTTTACTGGAGCGGCATAAAATATTGAAATTTTGTTACAATAAAGTACTCGTGCCTCTTGTCAATTAAAGTTATCGCTCATAGCTATGCTACCCTTGAGTACCAAAACAAACACTGATAAAACTTAAAATTTCGCTAACTTCTATACGGTGCGTCCTACACCTATCAAAGTTTACAACAATCAAATGCTTCTAACGTTTTACTGGAAAGTCATAAAACCTTGAAATTTTGTAACAATAAAGTACTCGTGCCTCTTGTCACTTTACGCTATCGCTCATAGCTATGCTACCCTTGAGTCCCAAATAAAACACTGATAAAACTTCAAATGGCCCTAACTTCTATACAGTGCGTCCTATACCTATCAAAGTTTGCAACAATCAAATGCTAGTACCTTTTTACTGGAGCGTCATAAAATCTTGAAATATTGTGACAATAAAGTACTCGTGCCTCTTGTCAATTAAAGTTATCGCTCATAGCTATGCTACCCTTGAGTCCCAAATCGAACACTGATAAAACTTCAAATGTTCCTAGCTTCTATACGGTGCGTCCTACACCTATCAAAGTTAGGCACAATCAAATGCTTTTAACACTTAAATGGAGCGTCCTACAACTATCAAAGTTTGCAAAAATCAAATGCTTGTAACTTTTTACTGGAGCGTCATAAAATAGTGAAATTTTGTGGCAATAAAGTACTCGAGCCTCTTGTCAATTAAAGTTATCGCTCATAGCTGTGCTACCCTTGAGTGTCAAGTCAAACACTGAAAAAATTTCAAATGGCCCTAACTTCTATACGGTGCGTCCTACACCTATCAAAGTTTGCAACAATGAAATGCTTGTATCTTTTTACTGGAGCGTCATAAAAACTTGAAATTTTGTGACAATAAAGTACTCGTGCCTCTTGTCAATTTAAGCTATCGCTCATAGCTATGCTACCCTTGAGTCCCAAATCGAACACTGATAAAACTTCAAATGTTCCTAACTTCTATACGGTGCGTCCTACACCTATCAAAGTTAGGCACAATCAAATGCTTTTAACACTTAAATGGAGCGTCCTACAACTATCAAAGTTTGCAAAAATCAAATGCTTGTAACTTTTTACTGGAGCGTCATAAAATCGTGAAATTTTGTGGCAATAAAGTACTCGAGCCTCTTGTCAATTAAAGTTATCGCTCATAGCTGTGCTACCCTTGAGTGTCAAGTCAAACACTGAAAAAACTTCAAATGGCCCTAACTTCTATACGGTCCGTCCTACACCTATCAAAGTGTGCCACAATCAAATGCTTTTAACACTTTACTGGAGCGTCCTACACCTATCAAAGTTGCAACAATCAAATGTTTGTAACTTTTTACTGGAGCGTCATAAAATATTGAAATTTTGTGAAAATAAAGTACCCGTGCCTCTTGTCAATTTAAGCTATCGCTCATAGCTCTGCCACCCTTGAGTCCCAAATAAAACAGTGATACAACTTCAAATAGCCCTAACTTTTATACAGTGCGTCCTACACCTATCAAAGATTGCAACAATCAAATGCTTGTAACTTTTTACTGGAGCGTCATAAAATCGTGAAATTTTGTGGCAACAAAGTACTCGACCCTCTTGTCAATTAAAGTTATCGCTCATAGCTGTGCTACGCTTGAGTTCCAAAACAAACTCTGATAATAATTCAAATGGCCCTAACTTCTACACGGTGCGTCCTACACCTATCAAAGTTTGCAACAATCAAATGCTTGTAACTTTTTACTGGAGCGTCATAAAATCTTGAAATTTTGTGACAATAAAGTACCAGTGCTTCTTGTCAATTTAAGCTATCGCTCATAGCTATGCTACCATTGAGTCCCAAATCAAACACAGTTAAAACTTCAAATGGCCCTAACTTATATACGGTGTGTCCTACTCCTATCAAAGTTTGCAACAATCAAATGCTTGTAATTTTTTACTGGAGCGTCAAAAATCTTGAAATTTTGTGACAATAAAGTACTCGTGCCTCTTGTCACTTTACGCTATCGCTCATAGCTATGCTACCCTTAAGTCCCAAATAAAACACTGATAAAACTTCAAATGGCCCTAACTTCTATACGGTGCGTCCTACACCTATCAAAGTTTGATACAATCAAATGCTATTAACACTTTACTGGAGCGTCCTACAACAATCAAATGCTAGTAACTTTTTACTGGAGCGACATAAAATATTGAAATTTTGTGACAATAAAGTCCTCGTGCCTCTTGTCAATTTAAGCTTTCGCTCATAGCCATGCTACCCTTGAGTCCCAAATCAAACATTGATAAAACTTCAAATTTCCCTAACTTGTATACGGTGCGTCCTACACCTATCAAAGTTTGCAACAATCAAATGCTTGTAACTTTTTACTGATGCGCCATAAAATCGTGAAATTTTGTGGCAATAAAGTACTCGAGCCTCGTGTCAATTAAAGTTCTCGCTCATAGCTGTGCTACGCTTGAGTCCCAAAACAAACTCTGATAATAATTCAAATGGCCATAACTTCTACACGGTGCGTCCTACACCTACCAAAGTTTCCAACAATCAAATGCTTCTAAATTTTTACTGGAGCGTCATAAAATCTTGAAATTTTGTGACAATAAAGCCTCTTGTCAATTTAAGCTATCGCTCATAGCTCTGCTACCCTTGAGTCCCAAATAAAACACTGATACAACTTCAAATAGCCCTAACTTTTATACAGTGCGTCCTACTACTATCAAAGTTTGCAACAATCAAATGATTGTTGCTTTTTACTGGAGCGTCATAAAATCGTGAAATTTTGTGGCAATAAAGTACTCGAGCCTCTTGTCAATTAAAGTTATCGCTCATAGCTGTGCTACCCTTAAGTCCCGAAACAAACGCTGATAATACTTCAAATGCCCCTAACTTCTACACAGTGCGTCCTACACCTATCAAAGTTTGCAACAATCAATTGCTTGTAACTTTTTACTGGAGCGTCATAAAACCTTGAAATTTTGTGACAATAAAGTACTCGTGCCTCTTGTCAATTTAAGCTATCGCTCATAGCTCTGCTACCCTTGAGTCCCAAATAAAACAGTGATACAACATCAAATAGCCCTAACTTTTATACAGTGCGTCCTACACCTATCAAAGATTGCAACAATCAAATGCTTGTAACATTTTACTGGAGCGTCATAAAATCGTGAAATTTTGTGGCAATAAAGTACTCGACCCTCTTGTCAATTAAAGTTATCGCTCATAGCTGTGCTACGCTTGAGTCCCAAAGCAAACTCTGATAATAATTCAAATGGCCCTAACTTCTACACGGTGCGTCCTACACCTATCAAAGTTTGCAACAATCAAATGCTTGTAACTTTTTACTGGAGCGTCATAAAATCTTGAAATTTTGTGACAATAAAGTACCCGTGCTTCTTGTCAATTTAAGCTATCGCTCATAGCTATGCTACCATTGAGTCCCAAATCAAACACAGTTAAAACTTCAAATGGCCCTAACTTCTATACGGTGTGTCCTACTCCTATCAAAATTTGCAACAATCAAATGCTTGTAATTTTTTACTGGAGCGTCAAAAATCTTGAAATTTTGTGACAATAAAGTACCAGTGCTTCTTGTCAATTTAAGCTATCGCTCATAGCTATGCTACCATTGAGTCCCAAATCAAACACAGTTAAAACTTCAAATGGCCCTAACTTATATACGGTGTGTCCTACTCCTATCAAAGTTTGCAACAATCAAATGCTTGTAATTTTTTACTGGAGCGTCGAAAATCTTGAAATTTTGTGACAATAAAGTACTCGTGCCTCTTGTCACTTTACGCTATCGCTCATAGCTATGCTACCCTTAAGTCCCAAATAAAACACTGATAAAACTTCAAATGGCCCTAACTTCTATACGGTGCGTCCTACACCTATCAAAGTTTGATACAATCAAATGCTATTAACACTTTACTGGAGCGTCCTACACCTATCAAAGTTTGCAACAATCAAAGGCTTGTAACTTTTTACTGGAGCGTCATAACATTTTGAAATTTTTTGACAATAAAGTACTTGTGCCTCTTATCAATTTAAGCTATCGCCCATAGCTATGCTACCCTTGAGTCCCAAATCAAACACTCACAAAACTTCAATTGGCCCTAAATTCTATACAGTGCGTCCTACACCTATCAAAGTTTGCAACAATCAAATGCTAGTAACTTTTTACTGGAGCGTCATAAAATCGTGAAATTTTGTGGCAATAAAGTACTCGTGAATCTTGTTAATTAAAGTTATCACTCAAAGCTGTGCTACCCTTGAGTCCTAAAACAAACATTGATAATACTTCAAATGGAACTAAATTCTATACGGTGCGTCCTACACCTATCAAAGTTTGCCACAATCAAATGCTTGTAACTTTTTACTGGAGCGTCATAAAATCTAGAAATTTTGTGACAATAAAGTATTCGTGCCACTTGTCACTTTACGCTATCGCTCATAGCTATGCTACCCTTAAGTCCCAAATCAAACACTGATAAAACTTCAAATGGCCCTAACTTCTATACGGTGCGTCCTACACCTATCAAAGTTTCCCATAATCAAATGCTTTTAACACTTTACTGGAGCGTCCTACACCTATCAAAGTTGCAAAAATCAAATGCTTGTAACTTTTACTGGAGCGGCATAAAATATTGAAATTTTGTTACAATAAAGTACTCGTGCCTCTTGTCAATTAAAGTTATCGCTCATAGCTATGCTACCCTTGAGTACCAAAAAAAACACTGATAAAACTTCAAATGGCGCTAACTTCTATACGGTGCGTCCTACACCTATCAAAGTTTGCAACAATCAAATGCTTCTAACGTTTTACTGGAAAGTCATAAAACATTGAAATTTTGTAACAATCAAGTACTCGTGCCTCTTGTCAATTTACGCTATCGCTCGTAGCTATGCTACCCTTGAGTCCCAAATAAAACACTGATAAAACTTCAAATGGCCCTAACTTCTATACGGTGCATCCTATACCTATCAAAGTTTGCAACAATCAAATGCTAGTACCTTTTTACTGGAGCGTCATAAAATCTTGAAATATTGTGACAATAAAGTACTCGTGCCTCTTGTCAATTTAAGCTATCGCCCATAGCTACGCTACCCTTGAGTCCCAAATCAAACAGTCATAAAACTTCAATTGGCCCTAAATTCTATACAGTGCGTCCTACACCTATCAAAGTTTGTAACAATCAAATGCTTGTAACTTTTTACTGGAGCGTCATAAAATCTTGAAATTTTGTAACAATAAAGTACTCGTGCCTCTTGTCACTTTACGTTATCGCTCATAGCTATGCTACCCTTGAGTCCCAAATCAAACAGTCATAAAACTTCAAATGGCCCTAACTTCTATACGGTCCGTCCTACACCTAACAAAGTGTGCCACAATCAAATGCTTTTAACACTTTACTGGAGCGTCCTACACCTATCAAAGTTGCAACAATCAAATGTTTGTAACTTTTTACTGGAGCGTCATAAAATATTGAAATTTTGTGAAAATAAAGTCCTCGTGCCTCTTGTCAATTTAAGCTGTTGCTCATAGCTATGCTACCCTTGAGTCCCAAATCAATCACTGACAAAACTTCAAATGGCCCTTACTTCTATACGATGCGTCCTACACCTATCAAAGTTTGCAACAATCAAATGTTTGTAACTTTTTACTGGAGCGTCATAAAATCGTGAAATGTTGTGGCAATAAAGTACTCGAGCCCCTTGTCAATTAAAGTTATCGCTCATAGCTGTGCTACCCTTGAGTCCCAAAACAAACACTGATAAAACTTCAAATGGCCCTAACTTCCATACGGTGCGTCCTACACCTATCAAAGTTTGGGGCATTTAAATGCTTGTAACTTTTTACTGGAGCGTCATAAAATCTTGAAATTTTGTGACAATAAAGTACTCGTGCCTCTTGTCAATTAAAGTTATCGCTCATAGCTATGCTACCCTTGAGTCCCAAATCAAACACTGATAAAACTTCAATTGGCCCTAACTTCTATACAGTACGTCCTATACCTATCAATGTTTGTAACAATCAAATGCTTTTAACACTTTACTGGAGCTTCCTACACCTATCAAAGTTGCAACCATCAAATGCTTGTAACTTTTTACTGGAGCCTCATAAAATATTGAAATTTTGTGACATTAAAGTCCTCGTGCCTCTTGTCAATTTAAGCTTTCGCTCATAGCTATGCTACCCATGAGTCCCAAATCAAACATTGATAAAACTTCAAATGGCCCTAACTTCTATACGGAGCGTCCTACAAGTATCAAAGTTTGCAACAATCAAATGCTTGTAAGTTTTTACTGGAGCGTCATAAAATCTGGAAATTTTGTGACAATAAAGTACTCGTGCCTCTTGTCAATTTAAGCTATCGCTCATAGCTATGCTACCCTTGAGTCCCAAATCAAACACTGATAAAACTTCAAATGGCCCTAAATTCTATACGGTGCGTCCTACACCTATCAAAGTTTGCCACAATCAAATGCTTGTAACTTTTTACTGGAGCGTCATAAAATCTAGAAAATTTGTGACAATAAAGTATTCGTGCCACGTGTCACTTTACGCTATCGCTTATAGCTATGCTACCCTTAAGTCCCAAATAAAACACTGATAAAACTTCAAATGGCCCTAACTTCTATACGGTGCGTCCTACACCTATCAAAGTTTGCCACAATCAAATGCTTTTAACACTTTACTGGAGCGTCCTACACCTATCAAAGTTGCAACAATCAAATGCTTGTAACTTTTACTGGAGCGGCATAAAATATTGAAATTTTGTTACAATAAAGTACTCGTGCCTCTTGTCAATTAAAGTTATCGCTCATAGCTATGCTACCCTTGAGTACCAAAACAAACACTGATAAAACTTAAAATTTCGCTAACTTCTATACGGTGCGTCCTACACCTATCAAAGTTTACAACAATCAAATGCTTCTAACGTTTTACTGGAAAGTCATAAAACCTTGAAATTTTGTAACAATAAAGTACTCGTGCCTCTTGTCACTTTACGCTATCGCTCATAGCTATGCTACCCTTGAGTCCCAAATAAAACACTGATAAAACTTCAAATGGCCCTAACTTCTATACAGTGCGTCCTATACCTATCAAAGTTTGCAACAATCAAATGCTAGTACCTTTTTACTGGAGCGTCATAAAATCTTGAAATTTTGTGACAATAAAGTACTCGTGCCTCTTGTCAATTAAAGTTATCGCTCATAGCTATGCTACCCTTGAGTCCCAAATCGAACACTGATAAAACTTCAAATGTTCCTAGCTTCTATACGGTGCGTCCTACACCTATCAAAGTTAGGCACAATCAAATGCTTTTAACACTTAAATGGAGCGTCCTACAACTATCAAAGTTTGCAAAAATCAAATGCTTGTAACTTTTTACTGGAGCGTCATAAAATAGTGAAATTTTGTGGCAATAAAGTACTCGAGCCTCTTGTCAATTAAAGTTATCGCTCATAGCTGTGCTACCCTTGAGTGTCAAGTCAAACACTGAAAAAATTTCAAATGGCCCTAACTTCTATACGGTGCGTCCTACACCTATCAAAGTTTGCAACATTCAAATGCTTGTATCTTTTTACTGGAGCGTCATAAAAACTTGAAATTTTGTGACAATAAAGTACCCGTGCCTCTTGTCAATTTAAGCTATCGCTCATAGCTATGCTACCCTTGAGTCCCAAATCGAACACTGATAAAACTTCAAATGTTCCTAACTTCTATACGGTGCGTCCTACACCTATCAAAGTTAGGCACAATCAAATGCTTTTAACACTTAAATGGAGCGTCCTACAACTATCAAAGTTTGCAAAAATCAAATGCTTGTAACTTTTTACTGGAGCGTCATAAAATCGTGAAATTTTGTGGCAACAAAGTACTCGAGCCTCTTGTCAATTAAAGTTATCGCTCATAGCTGTGCTACCCTTGAGTGTCAAGTCAAACACTGAAAAAACTTCAAATGGCCCTAACTTCTATACGGTCCGTCCTACACCTATCAAAGTGTGCCACAATCAAATGCTTTTAACACTTTACTGGAGCGTCCTACACCTATCAAAGTTGCAACAATCAAATGTTTGTAACTTTTTACTGGAGCGTCATAAAATATTGAAATTTTGTGAAAATAAAGTACCCGTGCCTCTTGTCAATTTAAGCTATCGCTCATAGCTGTGCTACCCTTGAGTGTCAAGTCAAACACTGATAAAACTTCAAATGGCCCTAACTTCTATACGGTGCGTCCTACACCTATCAAAGTTTGCAACAATCAAATGTTTGTAACTTTTTACTGGAGCGTCATAAAATCGTGAAATTTTGTGGCAATAAAGTACTCGTAAATCTTGTCAATTAAAGTTATCACTCATAGCTGTGCTACCCTTGAGTCTAAAACAAACACTGATAATACTTCAAATGGCCTTAAATTCTATACGGTGTGTCCTACACCTATCAAAGTGTGCCACAATCAAATGCTTTTAACACTTTACTGGAGCGTCCTACACCTATCAAAGTTGCAACAATCAAATGTTTGTAACTTTTTACTGGAGCGTCATAAAATCTTGAAATATTGTGACAATAAAGTCCTCGTGCCTCTTGTCAATTTAAGCTATCGCCCATAGCTACGCTACCCTTGAGTCCCAAATCAAACAGTCATAAAACTTCAATTGGCCCTAAATTCTATACAGTGCGTCCTACACCTATCAAAGTTTGCAACAATCAAATGCTTGTAACTTTTTACTGGAGCGTCATAAAATCGTGAAATTTTGTGGCAATAAAGTACTCGTAAATCTTGTCAATTAAAGTTATCACTCATAGCTGTGCTACCCTTGAGTCCTAAAACAAACACTGATAATACTTCAAATGGCTCTAAATTCTATACGGTGTGTCCTACACCTATCAAAGTTTGCAACAATCAAATGCTTGTAACTTTTTACTGGAGCATCATAAAATCTTGAAATTTTGTGACAATAAAGTATTCGTGCCACGTGTCACTTTACGCTATCGCTTATAGCTATGCTACCCTTAAGTCCCAAAAAAAAACACTGATAAAACTTCAAATGGCCCTAACTTCTATACGGTGCGTCCTACACCTATCAAAGTTTGCAACAATCAAATGCTTCTAACGTTTTCTGGAAAATCATAAAACCTTGAAATTTTGTAACAATAAAGTACTCGTGCCTCTTGTCACTTTACCCTATCGCTCATAGCTATGCTACCCTTGAGTCTCAAATAAAACACTGATACAACTTCAAATAGCCCTAACTTCTGTACGGTGCGTCCTATACCAATCAAAGTTTGCAACAATCAAATGCTTGTAACTTTTTACTGGAGCTTCATAAAATCTGGAAATTTTGAGACAATAATGTACTCGTGCCTCTTATCAATTTAAGCTATCGCTCATAGCTATGCTACCATTGAGTCCCAAATCAAACACTCATAAAACTTCAAATGGCCCTAACTTTTATACAGTGCGCCCTACACCTATCAAAGTTTGCAACAATCAAATGCTTGTAACTTTTTCCTGGAGCGTCATAAAATCGTGAAATTGTGTGGCAATAAAGTACTCGAGCCTCTTGTCAATTAAAGTTATCGCTCATAGCTGTGCTACCCTTGAGTCCCAAAACAAACACTGATAAAACTTCAAATGGCCCTAACTTCTATACGGTCCGTCCTACACCTATCAAAGTGTGCCACAATCAAATGCTTTTAACACTTTACTGGAGCGTCCTACACCTATCAAAGTTGCAACAATCAAATGTTTGTAACTTTTTACTGGAGCGTCATAAAATATTGAAATTTTGTGAAAATAAAGTCCTCGTGCCTCTTGTCAATTTAAGCTGTTGCTCATAGCTATGCTACCCTTGAGTCCCAAATCAATCACTGATAAAACTTCAAATGGCCCTTACTTCTATACGGTGCGTCCTACACCTATGAAAGTTTGCAACAATCAAATGTTTGTAACTTTTTACTGGAGCGTCATAAAATCTTGAAATTTTGTGACAATAAATTACTCGTGCCTCTTGTCAATTTAAGCTAACGCTCATAGCTATGCTACCCTAGAGTCCCAAATCAAACACTGATAAAACTTCAAATGGCCCTAACTTCTATACGGTGCGTCCTACACCTATCAAAGTTTGCAACAATCAAATGCTTGCAATTTTTTACTGAAGCGTCATAAAATCTTGAAATTTCGTGACAATAAAATACTCCAGCATCTTGTCATTTAAACTTATTGCTCATAGCTATGCTACCCTTGAGTACCAAAACAAAGACTGATAAAGCTTCAAATGTCCCTAACTTCTATACGGTGCGTCCTACACCTATCAAAGTTTGCAACAATTAAATGTTTGTAACTTTTTACTGGAGCGTCATAAAATCTTGAAATATTGTGACAATAAAGTACTCGTGCCTCTTGTCAATTTAAACTATCGCCCATAGCTACGCTACCCTTGAGTCCCAAATCAAACAGTCATAAAACTTCAATTGGCCCTAAATTCTATACAGTGCGTCCTACACCTATCAAAGTTTGCAACAATCAAAAAAAATCGTGAAATTTTGTGGCAATAAAGTACTCGTAAATCTTGTCAATTAAAGTTATCACTCATAGCTGTGCTACCCTTGAGTCCTAAAACAAACACTGATAATACTTCAAATGGCCCTAAATTCTATACGGTGTGTCCTACACCTATCAAAGTTTGCAACAATCAAATGCTTGTAACTTTTTACTGGAGCATCATAAAATCTTGAAATTTTGTGACAATGAAGTATTCGTGCCACGTGTCACTTTACGCTATCGCTTATAGCTATGCTACCCTTAAGTCCCAAAAAAAACACTGATAAAACTACAAATGGCCCTAACTTCTATACGGTGCGTCCTACACCTATCAAAGTTTGCCACAATCAAATGCTTTTAACACTTTACTGGAGCGTCCTACACCTATCAAAGTTGCAACAATCAAATGCTTGTAACTTCTACTGGAGCGGCATAAAATATTGAAATTTTGTTACAATAAAGTACTCGTGCCTCTTGTCAATTAAAGTTATCGCTTATAGCTATGCTACCCTTGAGTACCAAAACAAACACTGATAAAACTTAAAATTTCGCTAACTTCTATACGGTGCGTCCTACACCTATCGAAGTTTGCAACAATCAAATGCTTCTAACGTTTTACTGGAAAGTCATAAAACCTTGAAATTTTGTAACAATAAAGTACTCGTGCCTCTTACGCTATCGCTCATAGCTATGCTACCCTTGAGTCCCAAATAAAACACTGATAAAACTTCAAATGGCCCTAACTTCTATACGGTGCGTCCTATACCTATCAAAGTTTGCAACAATCAAATTCTAGTACCTTTTTACTGGAGCGTCAGAAAATCTTGAAATATTGTGACAATAAAGTACTCGTGCCTCTTGTCAATTAAAGTTATCGCTCATAGCTATGCTACCCTTGAGTCCCAAATCGAACACTGATAAAACTTCAAATGTTCCAAACTCCTATACGGTGCGTCCTACACCTATCAAAGTTAGGCACAATCAAATGCTTTTAACACTTAAATGGAGCGTCCTATACCTATCAAAGTTTGTAACAATCAAATCCTTGCAACTTTTTACTGGAACGTCATAAAATCGTGAAATTTTGTGACAATAAAGTACTCGAGCCTCTTGTCAATTAAAGTGATCGCTCATAGCTATCCTACCCTTTAGTGTCAAGTCAAACACTGAAAAAACTTCAAATGGCCCTAACTTCTATACGGTGCGTCCTACACCTATCAAAGTTTGCAACATTCAAATGCTTGTAACTTTTTACTGGAGCGTCATAAAATCTTGAAATTTTGTGACAATAAAGTACCTGTGCCTCTTGTCAATTTAAGCTGTCGCTCATAGCTATGCTACCCTTGAGTCTCAAATAAAACACTGATACAAGTTCAAATAGCCCTAACTTCTGTACGGTGCGTCCTATACCAATCAAAGTTTGTAACAATCAAATGCTTGTAACTTTTTACTGGAGCTTCATAAAATCTGGAAATTTTGAGACAATAATGTACTCGTGCCTCTAATAAATTTAAGCTATCGCTCATAGCTATGCTATCATTGAGTCCCAAATCAAACACTCATAAAACTTCAAATGGCCCTAACTTTTATACAGTGCGTCCTACACCTATCAAAGTTTGCAACAATCAAATGCTTGTAACTTTTTACTGGAGCGTCATAAAATCGTGAAATTTTGTGGCAATAAAGTACTCGAGCCTCTTGTCAATTAAAGTTATCGCTCATAGCTGTGCTACCCTTGAGTCCCAAATCAGACACTGATAAAACTTCAAATGGCCCCAATTTCTATACGGTGCGTCCTACACCTATCAAAGTTTGCAACAATCAAATGCTTGCAATTTTTTACTGGAGCGTCATAAAATCTTGAAATTTGGTGACAATAAAATACTCGAGCCTCTTGTCATTTAAACTTATCGCTCATAGCTATGCTACCCTTGAGTACCAAAACAAAGACTGATAAAGCTTCCAATGGCCTTAACTTCTATACGGTGCGTCCTACACCTATCAAAGTGTGCAACAATCAAATGCTTGTAACTTTTTACTGGAGCGTCATAAAATCTTGAAATTTTGTGACAATAAAGTACTCGTGCCTCTTGTCAATTTAAGTTATCGCGCATAGCTATGCTACCCTAGAGTCCCAAATCAAACACTGATAAAACTTCAAATGGCCCTAACTTCTATACGGTGCGCCTACACCTATCAAAGTTTGCAACAATCAAATGCTTGTAACTTTTTACTGGAGCGTCATAAAATCTTGAAATTTTGTGACAATAAAGTATTCGTGCCACTTGTCACTTTACTCTGTCGCTCATAGCTATGCTACCCTTAAGTCCCAAATAAAACACTGATAAAACTTCAAATGGCCCTAACTTCTATACGGTGCGTCCTACACCTATCAAAGTTTGCCACAATCAAATGCTTTTAACACTTTACTGGAGCGTCCTACACTTATCAAAGTTGCAACAATCAAATGCTTGTAACTTTTACTGGAGCGGCATAAAATATTGAAATTTTGTTACAATAAAGTACTCGTGCCTCTTGTCAATTTCAGCTATCGCGCATAGCTATGCTACCCTTGAGTCCCAAATCAAACAGTCATAAAACTTCAATTGGCCCTAAATTCTATACAGTGCGTCCTACACCTATCAAAGTTTGCAACAATCAAATGCTTTTAACACTTTACTGGAGCGTCCTACACCTATCAAAGTTGCAACAATCAAATGTTTGTAACTTTTTACTGGAGCGTCATAAAATCTTGAAATATTGTGACAATAAAGTACTCGTGCCTCTTGTCAATTTAAGCTATCGCCCATAGCTACGCTACCCTTGAGTCCCAAATCAAACAGTCATAAAACTTCAATTGGCCCTAAATTCTATACAGTGCGTCCTACACCTATCAAAGTTTGCAACAATCAAATGCTTGTAACTTTTTACTGGAGCGTCATAAAATCGTGAAATTTTGTGGCAATAAAGTACTCGTAAATCTTGTCAATTAAAGTTATCACTCATAGCTGTGCTACCCTTGAGTCCTAAAACAAACACTGATAATACTTCAAATGGCTCTAAATTCTATACGGTGTGTCCTACACCTATCAAAGTTTGCAACAATCAAATGCTTGTAACTTTTTACTGGAGCATCATAAAATCTTGAAATTTTGTGACAATAAAGTATTCGTGCCACGTGTCACTTTACGCTATCGCTTATAGCTATGCTACCCTTAAGTCCCAAAAAAAAAACACTGATAAAACTTCAAATGGCCCTAACTTCTATACGGTGCGTCCTACACCTATCAAAGTTTGCAACAATCAAATGCTTCTAACGTTTTCTGGAAAGTCATAAAACCTTGAAATTTTGTAACAATAAAGTACTCGTGCCTCTTGTCACTTTACCCTATCGCTCATAACTATGCTACCCTTGAGTCTCAAATAAAACACTGATACAACTTCAAATAGCCCTAACTTCTGTACGGTGCGTCCTATACCAATCAAAGTTTGCAACAATCAAATGCTTGTAACTTTTTACTGGAGCTTCATAAAATCTGGAAATTTTGAGACAATAATGTACTCGTGCCTCTTATCAATTTAAGCTATCGCTCATAGCTATGCTACCATTGAGTCCCAAATCAAACACTCATAAAACTTCAAATGGCCCTAACTTTTATACAGTGCGCCCTACACCTATCAAAGTTTGCAACAATCAAATGCTTGTAACTTTTTCCTGGAGCGTCATAAAATCGTGAAATTTTGTGGCAATAAAGTACTCGAGCCTCTTGTCAATTAAAGTTATCGCTCATAGCTGTGCTACCCTTGAGTCCCAAAACAAACACTGATAAAACTTCAAATGGCCCTAACTTCTATACGGTGCGTCCTACACCCATCAAAGTGTGCCACAATCAAATGCTTTTAACACTTTACTGGAGCGTCCTACAACTATCAAAGTTGCAACAATCAAATGTTTGTAACTTTTTACTGGAGCGTCATAAAATATTGAAATTTTGTGAAAATAAAGTCCTCGTGCCTCTTGTCAATTTAAGCTGTTGCTCATAGCTATGCTACCCTTGAGTCCCAAATCAATCACTGATAAAACTTCAAATGGCCCTTACTTCTATACGGTGCGTCCTTCACCTATCAAAGTTTGCAACAATCAAATGTTTGTAACTTTTTACTGGAGCGTCATAAAATCTTGAAATTTTGTGACAATAAATTACTCGTGCCTCTTGTCAATTTAAGCTATCGCGCATAGCTATGCTACCCTAGAGTCCCAAATCAAACACTGATAAAACTTCAAATGGCCCTAACTTCTATACGGTGCGTCCTACACCTATCAAAGTTTGCAACAATCAAATGCTTGTAATTTTTTACTGAAGCGTCATAAAATCTTGAAATTTCGTGACAATAAAATACTCCAGCATCTTGTCATTTAAACTTATTGCTCATAGCTATGCTACCCTTGAGTACCAAAACAAAGACTGATAAAGCTTCAAATGTCCCTAACTTCTATACGGTGCGTCCTACACCTATCAAAGTTTGCAACAATTAAATGTTTGTAACTTTTTACTGGAGCGTCATAAAATCTTGAAATATTGTGACAATAAAGTACTCGTGCCTCTTGTCAATTTAAACTATCGCCCATAGCTACGCTACCCTTGAGTCCCAAATCAAACAGTCATAAAACTTCAATTGGCCCTAAATTCTATACAGTGCGTCCTACACCTATCAAAGTTTGCAACAATCAAATGCTTGTAACTTTTTACTGGAGCGTCATAAAATCGTGAAATTTTGAGGCAATAAAGTACTCGTAAATCTTGTCAATTAAAGTTATCACTCATAGCTGTGCTACCCTTGAGTCCTAAAACAAACACTGATAATACTTCAAATGGCCCTAAATTCTATACGGTGTGTCCTACACCTATCAAAGTTTGCAACAATCAAATGCTTGTAACTTTTTACTGGAGCATCATAAAATCTTGAAATTTTGTGACAATAAAGTATTCGTGCCACGTGTCACTTTACGCTATCGCTTATAGCTATGCTACCCTTAAGTCCCAAAAAAAACACTGATAAAACTACAAATGGCCCTAACTTCTATACGGTGCGTCCTACACCTATCAAAGTTTGCCACAATCAAATGCTTTTAACACTTTACTGGAGCGTCCTACACCTATCAAAGTTGCAACAATCAAATGCTTGTAACTTCTACTGGAGCGGCATAAAATATTGAAATTTTGTTACAATAAAGTACTCGTGCCTCTTGTCAATTAAAGTTATCGCTCATAGCTATGCTACCCTTGAGTACCAAAACAAACACTGATAAAACTTAAAATTTCGCTAACTTCTATACGGTGCGTCCTACACCTATCGAAGTTTGCAACAATCAAATGCTTCTAACGTTTTACTGGAAAGTCATAAAACCTTGAAATTTTGTAACAATAAAGTACTCGTGCCTCTTACGCTATCGCTCATAGCTATGCTACCCTTGAGTCCCAAATAAAACACTGATAAAACTTCAAATGGCCCTAACTTCTATACGGTGCGTCCTATACCTATCAAAGTTTGCAACAATCAAATTCTAGTACCTTTTTACTGGAGCGTCAGAAAATCTTGAAATATTGTGACAATAAAGTACTCGTGCCTCTTGTCAATTAAAGTTATCGCTCATAGCTATGCAACCCTTGAGTCCCAAATCGAACACTGATAAAACTTCAAATGTTCCAAACTCCTATACGGTGCGTCCTACACCTATCAAAGTTAGGCACAATCAAATGCTTTTAACACTTAAATGGAGCGTCCTATACCTATCAAAGTTTGTAACAATCAAATGCTTGTAACTTTTTACTGGAGCGTCATAAAATCTTGAAATTTTGTGACAATAAAGTACCTGTGCCTCTTGTCAATTTAAGCTATCGCTCATAGCTATGCTACCCTTGAGTCTCAAATAAAACACTGATACAAGTTCAAATAGCCCTAACTTCTGTACGGTGCGTCCTATACCAATCAAAGTTTGTAACAATCAAATGCTTGTAACTTTTTACTGGAGCTTCATAAAATCTGGAAATTTTGATACAATAATGTACTCGTGCCTGTTATAAATTTAAGCTATCGCTCATAGCTATGCTATCATTGAGTCCCAAATCAAACACTCATAAAACTTCAAATGGCCCTAACTTTTATACAGTGCGTCCTACACCTATCAAAGTTTGCAACAATCAAATGCTTGTAACTTTTTACTGAAGCGTCATAAAATCTTGAAATTTTGTGGCAATAAAATACTCCAGCATCTTGTCATTTAAACTTATTGCTCATAGCTATGCTACCCTTGAGTACCAAAACAAAGACTGATAAAGCTTCAAATGTCCCTAACTTCTATACGGTGCGTCCTACACCTATCAAAGTTTGCAACAATTAAATGTTTGTAACTTTTTACTGGAGCGTCATAAAATCTTGAAATATTGTGACAATAAAGTACTCGTGCCTCTTGTCAATTTAAACTATCGCCCATAGCTACGCTACCCTTGAGTCCCAAATCAAACAGTCATAAAACTTCAATTGGCCCTAAATTCTATACAGTGCGTCCTACACCTATCAAAGTTTGCAACAATCAAATGCTTGTAACTTTTTACTGGAGCGTCATAAAATCGTGAAATTTTGTGGCAATAAAGTACTCGTAAATCTTGTCAATTAAAGTTATCACTCATAGCTGTGCTACCCTTGAGTCCTAAAACAAACACTGATAATACTTCAAATGGCCCTAAATTCTATACGGTGTGTCCTACACCTATCAAAGTTTGCAACAATCAAATGCTTGTAACTTTTTACTGGAGCATCATAAAATTTTGAAATTTTGTGACAATAAAGTATTCGTGCCACGTGTCACTTTACGCTATCGCTTATAGCTATGCTACCCTTAAGTCCCAAAAAAACACTGATAAAACTACAAATGGCCCTAACTTCTATACGGTGCGTCCTACACCTATCAAAGTTTGCCACAATCAAATGCTTTTAACACTTTACTGGAGCGTCCTACACCTATCAAAGTTGCAACAATCAAATGCTTGTAACTTCTACTGGAGCGGCATAAAATATTGAAATTTTATTACAATAAAGTACTCGTGCCTCTTGTCAATTAAAGTTATCGCTCATAGCTATGCTACCCTTGAGTACCAAAACAAACACTGATAAAACTTAAAATTTCGCTAACTTCTATACGGTGCGTCCTACACCTATCGAAGTTTGCAACAATCAAATGCTTCTAACGTTTTACTGGAAAGTCATAAAACCTTGAAATTTTGTAACAATAAAGTACTCGTGCCTCTTACGCTATCGCTCATAGCTATGCTACCCTTGAGTCCCAAATAAAACACTGATAAAACTTCAAATGGCCCTAACTTCTATACGGTGCGTCCTATACCTATCAAAGTTTGCAACAATCAAATTCTAGTACCTTTTTACTGGAGCGTCAGAAAATCTTGAAATATTGTGACAATAAAGTACTCGTGCCTCTTGTCAATTAAAGTTATCGCTCATAGCTATGCTACCCTTGAGTCCCAAATCGAACACTGATAAAACTTCAAATGTTCCAAACTCCTATACGGTGCGTCCTACACCTATCAAAGTTAGGCACAATCAAATGCTTTTAACACTTAAATGGAGCGTCCTATACCTATCAAAGTTTGTAACAATCAAATGCTTGTAACTTTTTACTGGAGCGTCATAAAATCTTGAAATTTTGTGACAATAAAGTACCTGTGCCTCTTGTCAATTTAAGCTATCGCTCATAGCTATGCTACCCTTGAGTCTCAAATAAAACACTGATACAAGTTCAAATAGCCCTAACTTCTGTACGGTGCGTCCTATACCAATCAAAGTTTGTAACAATCAAATGCTTGTAACTTTTTACTGGAGCTTCATAAAATCTGGAAATTTTGAGACAATAATGTACTCGTGCCTCTTATAAATTTAAGCTATCGCTCATAGCTATGCTATCATTGAGTCCCAAATCAAACACTCATAAAACTTCAAATGGCCCTAACTTTTATACAGTGCGTCCTACACCTATCAAAGTTTGCAACAATCAAATGCTTGTAACTTTTTACTGGAGCGTCATAAAATCGTGAAATTTTGTGGCAATAAAGTACTCGAGCCTCTTGTCAATTAAAGTTATCGCTCATAGCTGTGCTACCCTTGAGTCCCAAAACAAACACTGATAAAACTTCAAATGGCCCTAACTTCTATACGGTGCGTCCTACACCTATCAAAGTTTGCAACAATCAAATGCTTGTAACTTTTTACTGGAGCGTCATAAAATCGTGAAATTTTGTGGCAATAAAGTACTCGAGCCTCTTGTCAATTAAAGTGATCGCTCATAGCTATCCTACCCTTTAGTGTCAAGTCAAACACTGAAAAAACTTCAAATGGCCCTAACTTCTATACGGTGCGTCCTACACCTATCAAAGTTTGCAACATTCAAATGCTTGTAACTTTTTACTGGAGCGTCATAAAATCTTGAAATTTTGTGACAATAAAGTACCTGTGCCTCTTGTCAATATAAGCTATCGCTCATAGCTATGCTACCCTTGAGTCTCAAATAAAACACTGATACAAGTTCAAATAGCCCTAACTTCTGTACGGTGCGTCCTATACCAATCAAAGTTTGTAACTATCAAAGTTTGCAACAATCAAATGCTTGTAACTTTTTACTGGAGCGTCATAAAATCTTGAAATTTTGTGACAATAAAGTATTCGTGCCACTTGTCACTTTACTCTGTCGCTCATAGCTATGCTACCCTTAAGTCCCAAATAAAACACTGATAAAACTTCAAATGGCCCTAACTTCTATACGGTGCGTCCTACACCTATCAAAGTTTGCCACAATCAAATGCTTTTAACACTTTACTGGAGCGTCCTACACTTATCAAAGTTGCAACAATCAAATGCTTGTAACTTTTACTGGAGCGGCATAAAATATTGAAATTTTGTTACAATAAAGTACTCGTGCCTCTTGTCAATTTCAGCTATCGCGCATAGCTATGCTACCCTAGAGTCCCAGATCAGACACTGATAAAACTTCAAATGGCCCTAACTTCTATACGGTGCGTCCTACACCTATCAATGTTTGCAACAATCAAATGCTTGTAACTTTTTACTGGAGCGTCATAAAATCTTGAAATTTCGTGACAATAAAATACTCGAGCCTCTTGTCATTTAAACTCATCGCTCATAGCTATGCTACCCTTGAGTACCAAATCAAACACTGATAAAGCTTCCAATGGCCCTAACTTCTATACGGTGCGTCCTACACCTATCAAAGTTTGCAACAATCAAATGCTTGTAACTTTTTACTGGAGCGTCATAAAATCGTGAAATTTTGTGGCAATAAAGTACTCGAGCCTCTTGTCAATTAAAGTTATCGCTCATAGCTGTGCTACCCTTGAGTCCCAAAACAAACACTGATAAAACTTCAAATGGCCCTAACTTCTATACGGTGCGTCCTACACCTATCAAAGTTTGCAACAATCAAATGCTTGTAACTTTTTACTGGACCGTCATAAAACTTGAAATTTCGTGACAATAAAATACTCGAGCCTCTTGTCATTTAAACTTATCGCTCATAGCTATGCTACCCTTGAGTACCAAATCAAACACTGATAAAGCTTCCAATGGCCCTAACTTCTATACGGTGCGTCCTACACCTATCAAAGTTTGCAACAATCAAATGCTTGTAACTTTTTACTGGAGCGTCATAAAATCTTGAAATTTTGTGACAATAAAGTACTCGTGCCTCTTGTCAATATAAGCTATCGCGCATAGCTATGCTACCCTAGAGTCCCAAATCAAACACTGATAAAGCTTCAAATGGCCCTAACTTCTATACGGTGCGTCCTACACCTATCAAAGTTTGCAACAATCAAATGCTTGTAAGAGTTTACTGGAGCGTCATAAAATATTGAATTTTGTGAAAATAAAGTCCTCGTTCCTCTTGTCAATTTAAGCTTTTGCTCATAGCTATGCTACCCTTGAGTCCCAAATCAATCACTGATAAAACTTTAAATGGCCCGTACTTCTATACGGTGCGTCCTACACCTATCAAAGTTTGCAACAATCAAATGCTTGTAACTTTTTACTGGAGCGTCATAAAATCTGGAAATTTTGTGACAATAAAGTACTCGTGCCTATTGTCAATTTAAGCTATCGCCCATAGCTATGCTACACTAGAGTCCCAAATCAAACACTGATAAAACTTCAAATGGCCCTAACTTCTTTACGGTGCGTCCTACACCTATCAAAGTTTGCAACAATCAAATGCTTGTAATTTTTTACTGGAGCGTCATAAAATCTTGAAATTTCGTGACAATAAAATACTCGAGCCTCTTGTCATTTAAACTTATCGCTCATAGCTATGCTACACTTGAGTACCAAAACAAAGACTGATAAAGCTTCCAATGGCCCTAACTTCTATACGGTGCGTCCTACACCTATCAAAGTTTGCAACAATCAAATGCTTGTAACTTTTTACTGGAGCGTCATAAAATCTTGAAATTTTGTGACAATAAATTATTCATGCCACTTGTCACTTTACTCTATCGCTCATAGCTATGCTGCCCTTAAGTCCCAAATAAAACACTGATAAAACTTCAAATGGCCCTAACTTCTATACGGTGCGTCCTACACCTATCAAAGTTTGCCACAATCAAATACTTTTAACACTTTACTGGAGCTTCCTACACTTATCAAAGTTGCAACAATCAAATGCTTGTAACTTTTACTGGAGCGGCATAAAATATTGAAATTTTGTTACAATAAAGTCCTCGTGCCTCTTGTCAATTTAAGCTTTCGCTCATAGCTATGCTACCCTTGAGGCCCAAATCAATCACTGATAAAACTTCAAATGGCCCTAACTTCTGTACGGTGCGTCCTATACCAATCAAAGTTTGCAACAATGAAATGCTTGTAACTTTTTACTGGAGCATCATGAAATCGTGAAATTTTGTGGCAATAAAGTACTCGAGCCTCTTGTCAATTAAAGTTATCGCTCATAGCTATGCTACCCTTGAGTACCAAAACAAACACTGATAAAACTTCAAATGGCGCTAACTTCTATACGGTGCGTCCTGCACCTATCAAAGTTTGCAACAATCAAATGCTTCTAACGTTTTACTGGAAAGTCATAAAACCTTGAAATTTTGTAACAATAAAGTACTCGTGCCTCTTGTCACTTTACGCTATCGCTCATAGCTATGCTACCCTTGAGTCCCAAATAAAACACTGATAAAACTTCAAATGGCCCTAACTTCTATACGGTGCGTCCCATACCTATCAATGTTTGCAACAATCAAATGCTAGTACCTTTTTACTGGAGCGTCATTAAATCTTGAAATATTGTGACAATAAAGTACTCGTGCCTCTTGTCAATTTTAGCTATCGCCCATAGCTACGCTACCCTTGAGTCCCAAATCAAACAGTCATAAAACTTCAATTGGCCCTAAATTCTATACAGTGCGTCCTACACCTATCAAAGTTTGCAACAGCCAAATGCTTGTAACTTTTTACTGGAGCGTCAAAAAATCGTGAAATTTTGTGGCAATAAAGTACTCGTGAATCTTGTCAATTAAAGTTATCACTCATAGCTGTGCTACCCTTGAGTCCTAAAACAAACACTGATAATACTTCAAATGGCCCTAAATTCTATACGGTGTGTCCTACACCTATCAAAGTTTGCAACAATCAAATGCTTGTAACTTTTTACTGGAGCGTCATAAAATCTTGAAATTTTGTGACAATAAAGTATTCGTGCCACGTGTCACTTTACGCTATCGCTTATAGCTATGCTACCCTTAAGTCCAAAAAAAAAACACTGATAAAACTTCAAATGGCCCTAACTTCTATACGGTGCGTCCTACAGCTATCAAAGTTTGCCACAATCAAATGCTTTTAACACTTTACTGGAGCGTCCTGAACCTATCAATGTTGCAACAATCAAATGCTTGTAACTTTTACTGGAGCGTCATAAAATCTTGAAATATTGTGACAATAAAGTACTCGTGCCTCTTGTCAATTAGAGTTATCGCTCATAGCTATGCTACCCTTGAGTCCCAAATCGAACACTGATAAAACTTCAAATGTTCCTAACTTCTATACGGTGCGTCCTACACCTATCAAAGTTAGGCACAATCAAATGCTTTTAACACTTAAATGGAGCGTCCTACACCTTTCAAAGTTTGTAACAATCAAATCCTTGCAACTTTTTACTGGAACGTCATAAAATCGTGAAATTTTGTGACAATAAAGTACTCGAGCCTCTTGTCAATTAAAGTTATCGCTCATAGCTATGCTACCCTTGAGTGTCAAGTCAAACACTGAAAAAACTTCAAATGGCCCTAACTTCTATACGGTGTGTCCTACACCTATCAAAGTTTGCAACATTCAAATGCTTGTAACTTTTTTCTGGAGCGTCATAAAATCTTGAAATTTTGTGACAATAAAGTACCCGTGCCTCTTGGCAATTTAAGCTATCGCTCATAGCTATGCTACCCATGAGTCTCAAATAAAACACTGATACAACTTCAAATAGCCCTAACTTCTGTACGGTGCGTCCTATACCAATCAAAGTTTGCAACAATCAAATGCTTGTAACTTTTTACTGGAGCTTCATAAAATCTGGAAATTTTGAGACAACAATGTACTCGTGCCTCTTATCAGTTTAAGCTATCGCTCATAGCTATGCTACCCTTGAGTCCCAAATCAAACACTCAAAAAACTTCAAATGGCCCTAACTTTTATACAGTGCGTCCTATACCAATCAAAGTTTGCAAACAATGAAATGCTTGTAACTTTTTACTGGAGCATCATGAAATCGTGAAATTTTGTGGCAATAAAGTACTCGAGCCTCTTGTCAATTAAAGTTATCACTCATAGCTGTGCTACCCTTGAGTCCTAAAACAAACACTGATAATACTTCAAATGGCCCTAAATTCTATACGGTGCGTCCTATACCTATCAAAGTTTGCAACAATCAAATGGTAGTACCTTTTTACTGGAGCGTCATAAAATCTTGAAATATTGTGACAATAAAGTACTCGTGCCTCTTGTCAATTTTAGCTATCGCCCATAGCTACGCTACCCTTGAGTCCCAAATCAAACAGTCATAAAACTTCAATTGGCCCTAAATTCTATACAGTGCATCCTACACCTATCAAAGTTTGCAACAACCAAATGCTTGTAACTCTTTACTGGAGCGTCAAAAAATCGTGAAATTTTGTGGCAATAAAGTACTCGTGAATCTTGTCAATTAAAGTTATCACTCATAGCTGTGCTACCCTTGAGTCCTAAAACAAACACTGATAAAGCTTCCAATGGCCCTAACTTCTATACGGTGCGTCCTATACCTATCAAAGTTTGCAACAATCAAATGGTAGTACCTTTTTACTGGAGCGTCATAAAATCTTGAAATATTGTGACAATAAAGTACTCGTGCCTCTTGTCAATTAGAGTTATCGCTCATAGCTATGCTACCCTTGAGTCCCAAATCGAATACTGATAAAACTTCAAATGTTCCTAACTTCTATACGGTGCGTCCTACACCTATCAAAGTTAGGCACAATCAAATGCTTTTAACACTTAAATGGAGCGTCCTACACCTATCAAAGTTTGTAACAATCAAATCCTTGCAACTTTTTACTGGAACGTCATAAAATCGTGAAATTTTGTGACAATAAAGTACTCGAGCCTCTTGTCAATTAAAGTTATCGCTCATAGCTATGCTACCCTTGAGTGTCAAGTCAAACACTGAAAAAACTTCAAATGGCCCTAACTTCTATACGGTGCGTCCTACACCTATCAAAGTTTGCAACATTCAAATGCTTGTAACTTTTTTCTGGAGCGTCATAAAATCTTGAAATTTTGTGACAATAAAGTACCAGTGCCTCTTGGCAATTTAAGCTATCGCTCATAGCTATGCTACCCATGAGTCTCAAATAAAACACTGATACAACTTCAAATAGCCCTAACTTCTGTACGGTGCGTCCTATACCAATCAAAGTTTGCAACAATCAAATGCTTGTAACTTTTTACTGGAGCTGCATAAAATCTGGAAATTTTGAGACAACAATGTACTCGTGCCTCTTATCAATTTAAGCTATCGCTCATAGCTATGCTACCCTTGAGTCCCAAATCAAACACTCAAAAAACTTTAAATGGCCCTAACTTTTATACAGTGCGTCCTATACCAATCAAAGTTTGCAACAATCAAATGCTTGTAACTTTTTACTGGAGCGTCATAAAATCTTGAAATTTTGTGACAATAAAGTATTCGTGCCACGTGTCACTTTACGCTATCGCTTATAGCTATGCTACCCTTAAGTCCCAAAAAAAACACTGATAAAACTTCAAATGGCCCTAACTTCTATACGGTGCGTCCTAAACCTATCAAAGTTTGCCACAATCAAATGCTTTTAACACTTTACTGGAGCGTCCTACACCTATCAAAGTTGCAACAATCAAATGCTAGTACCTTTTTACTGGAGCGTCATAAAATCTTGAAATATTGTGACAATAAAGTACTCGTGCCTCTTGTCAATTTTAGCTATCGCCCATAGCTACGCTACCCTTGAGTCCCAAATCAAACAGTCATAAAACTTCAATTGGCCCTAAATTCTATACAGTGCGTCCTACACCTATCAAAGTTTGCAACAACCAAATGCTTGTAACTCTTTACTGGAGCGTCAAAAAATGTGAAATTTTGTGGCAATAAAGTACTCGTGAATCTTGTCAATTAAAGTTATCACTCATAGCTGTGCTACCCTTGAGTCCTAAAACAAACACTGATAATACTTCAAATGGCCCTAAATTCTATACGGTGTGTCCTACACCTATCAAAGTTTGCAACAATCAAATGCTTGTAACTTTTTACTGGAGCGTCATAAAATCTTGAAATTTTGTGACAATAAAGTATTCGTGCCACGTGTCACTTTACGCTATCGCTTATAGCTATGCTACCCTTAAGTCCCAAAAAAAAACACTGGTAAAACTTCAAATGGCCCTAACTTCTATACGGTGCGTCCAACAGCTATCAAAGTTTGCCACAATCAAATGCTTTTAACACTTAAATGGAGCGTCCTACACCTATCAAAGTTTGTAACAATCAAATCCTTGCAACTTTTTACTGGAACGTCATAAAATCGTGAAATTTTGTGACAATAAAGTACTCGAGCCTCTTGTCAATTAAAGTTATCGCTCATAGCTATGCTACCCTTGAGTGTCAAGTCAAACACTGAAAAAACTTCAAATGGCCCTAACTTCTATACGGTGCGTCCTACACCTATCAAAGTTTGCAACATTCAAATGCTTGTAACTTTTTTCTGGAGCGTCATAAAATCTTGAAATTTTGTGACAATAAAGTACCCGTGCCTCTTGGCAATTTAAGCTATCGCTCATAGCTATGCTACCCATGAGTCTCAAATAAAACACTGATACAACTTCAAATAGCCCTAACTTCTGTACGGTGCGTCCTATACCAATCAAAGTTTGCAACAATCAAATGCTTGTAACTTTTTACTGGAGCTTCATAAAATCTGGAAATTTTGAGACAACAATGTACTCGTGCCTCTTATCAATTTAAGCTATCGCTCATAGCTATGCTACCCTTGAGTCCCAAATCAAACACTCAAAAAACTTCAAATGGCCCTAACTTTTATACAGTGCGTCCTATACCAATCAAAGTTTGCAACAATCAAATGCTTGTAACTTTTTAATGGAGCGTCATAAAATCTTGAAATTTTGTGACAATAAAGTATTCGTGCCACGTGTCACTTTACGCTATCGCTTATATCTATGCTACCCTTAAGTCCCAAAAAAAACACTGATAAAACTTCAAATGGCCCTAACTTCTATACGGTGCGTCCTAAACCTATCAAAGTTTGCCACCATCAAATGCTTTTAACACTTTACTGGAGCGTCCTACACCTATCAAAGTTGCAACAATCAAATGCTTGTAACTTTTACTGGAGCGGCATAAAATATTGAAAATTTGTTACAATAAAGTACTCGTGCCTCTTGTCAATTAAAGTTATCGCTCATAGCTATGCTACCCTTGAGTACCAAAACAAACACTGATAAAACTTCAAATGGCGCTAACTTCTATACGGTGCGTCCTACACCTATCAAAGTTTGCAACAATCAAATGCTTCTAACGTTTTACTGGAAAGTCATAAAACCTTGAAATTTTGTAACAATAAAGTACTCGTGCCTCTTGTCACTTTACGCTATCGCTCATAGCTATGCTACCCTTGAGTCCCAAATAAAACACTGATAAAACTTCAAATGGCCCTAACTTCTATACGGTGCGTCCCATACCTATCAAAGTTTGCAACAATCAAATGCTAGTACCTTTTTACTGGAGCGTCATAAAATCTTGAAATATTGTGACAATAAAGTACTCGTGCCTCTTGTCAATTTTAGCTATCGCCCATAGCTACGCTACCCTTGAGTCCCAAATCAAACAGTCATAAAACTTCAATTGGCCCTAAATTCTATACAGTGCGTCCTACACCTATCAAAGTTTGCAACAACCAAATGCTTGTAACTCTTTACTGGAGCGTCAAAAAATGTGAAATTTTGTGGCAATAAAGTACTCGTGAATCTTGTCAATTAAAGTTATCACTCATAGCTGTGCTACCCTTGAGTCCTAAAACAAACACTGATAATACTTCAAATGGCCCTAAATTCTATACGGTGTGTCCTACACCTATCAAAGTTTGCAACAATCAAATGCTTGTAACTTTTTACTGGAGCGTCATAAAATCTTGAAATTTTGTGACAATAAAGTATTCGTGCCACGTGTCACTTTACGCTATCGCTTATAGCTATGCTACCCTTAAGTCCCAAAAAAAAACACTGGTAAAACTTCAAATGGCCCTAACTTCTATACGGTGCGTCCTACAGCTATCAAAGTTTGCCACAATCAAATGCTTTTAACACTTAAATGGAGCGTCCTACACCTATCAAAGTTTGTAACAATCAAATCCTTGCAACTTTTTACTGGAACGTCATAAAATCGTGAAATTTTGTGACAATAAAGTACTCGAGCCTCTTGTCAATTAAAGTTATCGCTCATAGCTATGCTACCCTTGAGTGTCAAGTCAAACACTGAAAAAACTTCAAATGGCCCTAACTTCTATACGGTGCGTCCTACACCTATCAAAGTTTGCAACATTCAAATGCTTGTAACTTTTTTCTGGAGCGTCATAAAATCTTGAAATTTTGTGACAATAAAGTACCCGTGCCTCTTGGCAATTTAAGCTATCGCTCATAGCTATGCTACCCATGAGTCTCAAATAAAACACTGATACAACTTCAAATAGCCCTAACTTCTGTACGGTGCGTCCTATACCAATCAAAGTTTGCAACAATCAAATGCTTGTAACTTTTTACTGGAGCTTCATAAAATCTTAAAATTTTGAGACAACAATGTACTCGTGCCTCTTATCAATTTAAGCTATCGCTCATAGCTATGCTACCCTTGAGTCCCAAATCAAACACTCAAAAAACTTCAAATGGCCCTAACTTTTATACAGTGCGTCCTATACCAATCAAAGTTTGCAACAATCAAATGCTTGTAACTTTTTAATGGAGCGTCATAAAATCTTGAAATTTTGTGACAATAAAGTATTCGTGCCACGTGTCACTTTACGCTATCGCTTATAGCTATGCTACCCTTAAGTCCCAAAAAAAACACTGATAAAACTTCAAATGGCCCTAACTTCTATACGGTGCGTCCTAAACCTATCAAAGTTTGCCACCATCAAATGCTTTTAACACTTTACTGGAGCGTCCTACACCTATCAAAGTTGCAACAATCAAATGCTTGTAACTTTTACTGGAGCGGCATAAAATATTGAAAATTTGTTACAATAAAGTACTCGTGCCTCTTGTCAATTAAAGTTATCGCTCATAGCTATGCTACCCTTGAGTACCAAAACAAACACTGATAAAACTTCAAATGGCGCTAACTTCTATACGGTGCGTCCTACACCTATCAAAGTTTGCAACAATCAAATGCTTCTAACGTATTACTGGAAAGTCATAAAAAATTTAAATTTTGTAACAATAAAGTACTCGTGCCTCTTGTCACTTTACGCTATCGCTCATAGCTATGCTACCCTTGAGTCCCAAATAAAACACTGATAAAACTTCAAATGGCCCTAACTTCTATACGGTGCGTCCCATACCTATCAAAGTTTGCAACAATCAAATGCTAGTACCTTTTTACTGGAGCGTCATAAAATCTTGAAATATTGTGACAATAAAGTACTCGTGCCTCTTGTCAATTTTAGCTATCGCCCATAGCTACGCTACCCTTGAGTCCCAAATCAAACAGTCATAAAACTTTAATTGGCCCTAAATTCTATACAGTGCGTCCTACACCTATCAAAGTTTGCAACAACCAAATGCTTGTAACTCTTTACTGGAGCGTCAAAAAATGTGAAATTTTGTGGCAATAAAGTACTCGTGAATCTTGTCAATTAAAGTTATCACTCATAGCTGTGCTACCCTTGAGTCCTAAAACAAACACTGATAATACTTCAAATGGCCCTAAATTCTATACGGTGTGTCCTACACCTATCAAAGTTTGCAACAATCAAATGCTTGTAACTTTTTACTGGAGCGTCATAAAATCTTGAAATTTTGTGACAATAAAGTATTCGTGCCACGTGTCACTTTACGCTATCGCTTATAGCTATGCTACCCTTAAGTCCCAAAAAAAAACACTGGTAAAACTTCAAATGGCCCTAACTTCTATACGGTGCGTCCTACAGCTATCAAAGTTTGCCACAATCAAATGCTTTTAACACTTAAATGGAGCGTCCTACACCTATCAAAGTTTGTAACAATCAAATCCTTGCAACTTTTTACTGGAAAGTCATAAAATCGTGAAATTTTGTGACAATAAAGTACTCGAGCCTCTTGTCAATTAAAGTTATCGCTCATAGCTATGCTACCCTTGAGTGTCAAGTCAAACACTGAAAAAACTTCAAGTGGCCCTAACTTCTATACGGTGCGTCCTACACCTATCAAAGTTTGCAACATTCAAATGCTTGTAACTTTTTTCTGGAGCGTCATAAAATCTTGAAATTTTGTGACAATAAAGTACCCGTGCCTCTTGGCAATTTAAGCTATCGCTCATAGCTATGCTACCCATGAGTCTCAAATAAAACACTGATACAACTTCAAATAGCCCTAACTTCTGTACGGTGCGTCCTATACCAATCAAAGTTTGCAACAATCAAATGCTTGTAACTTTTTACTGGAGCTTCATAAAATCTGGAAATTTTGAGACAACAATGTACTCGTGCCTCTTATCAATTTAAGCTATCGCTCATAGCTATGCTACCCTTGAGTCCCAAATCAAACACTCAAAAAACTTCAAATGGCCCTAACTTTTATACAGTGCGTCCTATACCAATCAAAGTTTGCAACAATCAAATGCTTGTAACTTTTTAATGGAGCGTCATAAAATCTTGAAATTTTGTGACAATAAAGTATTCGTGCCACGTGTCACTTTACGCTATCGCTTATAGCTATGCTACCCTTAAGTCCCAAAAAAAACACTGATAAAACTTCAAATGGCCCTAACTTCTATACGGTGCGTCCTAAACCTATCAAAGTTTGCCACCATCAAATGCTTTTAACACTTTACTGGAGCGTCCTACACCTATCAAAGTTGCAACAATCAAATGCTTGTAACTTTTACTGGAGCGGCATAAAATATTGAAAATTTGTTACAATAAAGTACTCGTGCCTCTTGTCAATTAAAGTTATCGCTCATAGCTATGCTACCCTTGAGTACCAAAACAAACACTGATAAAACTTCAAATGGCGCTAACTTCTATACGGTGCGTCCTACACCTATCAAAGTTTGCAACAATCAAATGCTTCTAACGTATTACTGGAAAGTCATAAAACCTTGAAATTTTGTAACAATAAAGTACTCGTGCCTCTTGTCACTTTACGCTATCGCTCATAGCTATGCTACCCTTGAGTCCCAAATAAAACACTGATAAAACTTCAAATGGCCCTAACTTCTATACGGTGCGTCCCATACCTATCAAAGTTTGCAACAATCAAATGCTAGTACCTTTTTACTGGAGCGTCATAAAATCTTGAAATATTGTGACAATAAAGTACTCGTGCCTCTTGTCAATTTTAGCTATCGCCCATAGCTACGCTACCCTTGAGTCCCAAATCAAACAGTCATAAAACTTCAATTGGCCCTAAATTCTATACAGTGCGTCCTACACCTATCAAAGTTTGCAACAACCAAATGCTTGTAACTCTTTACTGGAGCGTCAAAAAATGTGAAATTTTGTGGCAATAAAGTACTCGTGAATCTTGTCAATTAAAGTTATCACTCATAGCTGTGCTACCCTTGACTCCTAAAACAAACACTGATAATACTTCAAATGGCCCTAAATTCTATACGGTGTGTCCTACACCTATCAAAGTTTGCAACAATCAAATGGTTGTAACTTTTTACTGGAGCGTCATAAAATCTTGAAATTTTGTGACAATAAAGTATTCGTGCCACGTGTCACTTTACGCTATCGCTTATAGCTATGCTACCCTTAAGTCCAAAAAAAAAACACTGGTAAAACTTCAAATGGCCCTAACTTCTATACGGTGCGTCCTACAGCTATCAAAGTTTGCCACAATCAAATGCTTTTAACACTTTACTGGAGCGTCCTACACCTATCAAAGTTGCAACAATCAAATGCTTGTAACTTTTACTGGAGCGGCATAAAATATTGAAATTTTGTTACAATAAAGTACTCGTGCCTCTTGTCAATTAAAGTTATCGCTCATAGCTATGCTCCCCTTGAGTACCAAAACAAACACTGATAAAACTTAAAATTTCGCTAACTTCTTTACATTGCGTCCTACACCTATCAAAGTTTGCAACAATCAAATGCTTCTAACGTTTTACTGGAAAGTCATAAAACCTTGAAATTTTGTAACAATAAAGTACTCGTGCCTCTTGTCACTTTACGCTATCGCTCATAGCTATGCTACCCTTGAGTCCCAAATCAAACACTGATAAAGCTTCCAATGGCCCTAACTTCTATACGGTGCGTCCTATACCTATCAAAGTTTGTAACAATCAAATGCTTTTAACACTTAAATGGAGCGTCCTACACCTATCAAAGTTTGTAACAATCAAATCTTTGCAACTTTTTACTGGAACATCATAAAATCGTGAAATTTTGTGACAATAAAGTACTCGAGCCTCTTGTCAATTAAAGTTATCGCTCATAGCTGTGCTACCCTAGAGTCCCAAAACAAACACTGATAAAACTTCAAATGGCCCTAACTTCTATACGGTGCGTCCTACACCTATCAAAGTTTGCAACATTCAAATGCTTGTAACTTTTTTCAGGAGCGTCATAAAATCTTGAAATTTTGTGACAATAAAGTACCCGTGCCTCTTGGCAATTTAAGCTATCGCTCATAGCTATGCTACCCATGAGTCTCAAATAAAACACTGATACAACTTCAAATAGCCCTAACTTCTGTACGGTGCGTCCTATACCAATCAAAGTTTGCAACAATCAAATGCTTGTAACTTTTTACTGGAGCTTCATAAAATCTGGAAATTTTGAGACAACAATGTACTTGTGCCTCTTATCAATTTAAGCTATCGCTCATAGCTATGCTACCCTTGAGTCCCAAATCAAACACTCAAAAAACTTCAAATGGCCCTAACTTTTATACAGTGCGTCCTACACCTATCAAAGTTTGCAACAATCAAATGCTTGTAACTTTTTACTGGAGCGTTATAAAATCGTGAAATTTTGTGGCAATAAAGTACTCGAGCCTCTTGTCAATTAAAGTTATCGCTCATAGCTGTGCTACCCTTGAGTCCCAAAACAAACACTGATAAAACTTCAAATGGCCCTAACTTCTATTCGGTGCGTCCTACACCTATCAAAGTTTGCAACAATCAAATGCTTGTAACTTTTTACTGGAGCGTTATAAAATCGTGAAATTTTGTGGCAATAAAGTACTCGAGCCTCTTGTCAATTAAAGTTATCGCTCATAGCTGTGCTACCCTTGAGTCCTAAATCAAACACTGATAAAACTTCAAATGGCCCTAACTTCTATTCGGTGCGTCCTACACCTATCAAAGTTTGCAACATTCAAATGCTTGTAACTTTTTACTGGACCGTCATAAAATCTTGAAATTTTGTGACAATAAAGTACTCGTGCCTCTTGTCAATTAAAGTTATCGCTCATAGCTATGCTACCCTTGAGTCCCAAATCAAACACTGATAAAACTTCAATTGGCCCTAACTTCTATACAGTGCGTCCTATACCTATCAAAGTTTGTAACAATCAAATGCTTTTAACACTTTACAGGAGCTTCCTACAAATATCAAAGTTGCAACAATCAAATGCTTGTAACTTTTTACTGGAGCGTCATAAAATATTGAAATTTTGTGACATTAAAGTCCTCGTGCCTCTTGTCAATTTAAGCTTTCGCTCATAGCTATGCTACCCATGAGTCCCAAATCAAACATTGATAAAACTTCAAATGGAACTAACTTCTATACGGTGCGTCCTATACCAATCAAAGTTTGCAACAATCAAATGCTTGTAACTTTTTACTGGAGATTCATAAAATCTGGAAATTTTGTGACAATAAAGTACCCGTGCCTCTTGTCAATTTAAGCTATCGCTCATAGCTATGCTACCTTTGAGTCCCAAATCAAACACTGATAAAACTTCAAATGGCCCTAACTTCTATACGGTCCGTCCTACACCTATAAAAGTTTGCCACAATCAAATGCTTTTAACACTTTACTGGAGCGTCCTACACCTATCAAAGTTGCAACAATCAAATGTTTGTAACTTTTTACTGGAGCGTCATAAAATATTGAAATTTTGTGACAATAAAGTATTCGTGCCACGTGTCACTTTACGCTATCGCTTATAGCTATGCTACCCTTAAGTCCCAAAAAAAAACACTGATAAAACTTCAAATGGCCCTAACTTCTATACGGTGCGTCCTACAGCTATCAAAGTTTGCCACAATCAAATGCTTTTAACACTTTACTGGAGCGTCCTAAACCTATCAATGTAGCAACAATCAAATGCTTGTAACTTTTACTGGAGCGGCATAAAATATTGAAATTTTGTTACAATAAAGTACTCGTGCCTCTTGTCAATTAAAGTTATCGCTCATAGCTATGCTACCCTTGAGTACCAAAACAAACACTGATAAAGCCTAAAATTTCGCTAACTTCTTTACGGTGCGTCCTACACCTATCAAAGTTTGCAACAATCAAATGCTTCTAACGTTTTACTGGAAAGTCATAAAACCTTGAAATTTTGTAACAATATAGTACTCGTGCCTCTTGTCACTTCACGCTATCGCTCATAGCTATGCTACCCTTGAGTCCCAAATCAAACACTGATAAAGCTTCCAATGGCCCTAACTTCTATACGGTGCGTCCTACACCTATCAAAGTTTGCAACAATCAAATGCTTTTAACACTTAAATGGAGCGTCTCACACCTATAAAGTTTGTAACAATCAAATCCTTGCAACTTTTTACTGGAACGTCATAAAATCGTGAAATTTTGTGACAATAAAGTTCTCGAGCCTCTTGTCAACTAAAGTTATCGCTCATAGCTATGCTACCCTTGAGTATCAAGTCAAACACTGAAAAAACTTCAAATGGCCCTAACTTCTATACGGTGCGCCCTACACCTATCAAAGTTTGCAACATTCAAATGCTTGTAACTTTTTTCTGGAGCGTCATAAAATCCTGAAATTTTGTGACAATAAAGTACCCGTGCCTCTTGGCAATTTAAGCTATCGCTCATAGCTATGCTACCCATGAGTCTCAAATAAAACACTGATACAACTTCAAATAGCCCTAACTTCTGTACGGTGCGTCCTATACCAATCAAAGTTTGCAACAATCAAATGCTTGTAACTTTTTACTGGAGCTTCATAAAATCTGGAAATTTTGAGACAACAATGTACTCGTGCCTCTTATCAATTTAAGCTATCGCTCATAGCTATGCTACCCTTGAGTCCCAAATCAAACACTCAAAAAACTTCAAATGGCCCTAACTTTTATACAGTGCGTCCTATACCAATCAAAGTTTGCAACAATGAAATGCTTGTAAATTTTTACTGGAGCGTCATAAAATCTTGAAATTTTGTGACTATAAAGTATTCGTGCCACGTGTCACTTTACGCTATCGCTTATAGCTATGCTACCCTTAAGTCCCAAAAAAAACACTGATAAAACTTCAAATGGCCCTAACTTCTATACGGTGCGTCCTAAACCTATCAAAGTTTGCCACAATCAAATGCTTTTAACACTTTACTGGAGCGTCCTACACCTATCAAAGTTGCAACAATCAAATGCTTGTAACTTTTACTGGAGCGGCATAAAATATTGAAAATTTGTTACAATAAAGTACTCGTGCCTCTTGTCAATTAAAGTTATCGCTCATAGCTATGCTACCCTTGAGTACCAAAACAAACACTGATATAACTTCAAATGGCGCTAACTTCTATACGGTGCGTCCTACACCTATCAAAGTTTGCAACAATCAAATGCTTCTAACGTTTTACTGGAAAGTCATAAAACCTTGAAATTTTGTAACAATAAAGTACTCGTGCCTCTTGTAACTTTACGCTATCGCTCATAGCTATGCTACCCTTGAGTCCCAAATAAAACACTGATAAAACTTCAAATGGCCCTAACTTCTATACGGTGCGTCCCATACCTATCAAAGTTTGCAACAATCAAATGCTAGTACCTTTTTACTGGAGCGTCATAAAATCTTGAAATATTGTGACAATAAAGTACTCGTGCCTCTTGTCAATTTTAGCTATCGCCCATAGCTACGCTACCCTTGAGTCCCAAATCAAACAGTCATAAAACTTCAATTGGCCCTAAATTCTATACAGTGCGTCCTACACCTATCAAAGTTTGCAACAACCAAATGCTTGTAACTCTTTACTGGAGCGTCAAAAAATCGTGAAATTTTGTGGCAATAAAGTACTCGTGAATCTTGTCAATTAAAGTTATCGCTCATAGCTGTGCTACGCTTGAGTCCCAAAACAAACACTGATAATAATTCAAATGGCCCTTACTTCTACACGGTGCGTCCTACACCTATCAAAGTTTGCAACAATCAAATGCTTGTAACTTTTTACTGGAGCGTCATAAAATCTTGAAATTTTGTGGCAATAAAGTATTCGAGCCTCTTGTCAATTAAAGTTATCGCTCATAGCTGTGCTACGCTTGAGTCCCAAAATTAACACTGATAATAATTCAAATGGCCCTAACTTCTACACGGTGCGTCCTACACCTATCAAAGTTTGCAACAATCAAATGCTTGTAACTTTTTACTGCAGCGTCGTAAAATCGTGAAATTTTGTGGCAATAAAGTACTCGAGCCTCTTGTCAATTAAAGTTATCGCTCATAGCTGTGCTACGCTTGAGTCCCAAAACAAACACTGATAATAATTCAAATGGCCCTAACTTCTACACGGTGCGTCCTACACCTATCAAAGTTTGCAACAATCAAATGCTAGTAACTTTTTACTGGAGCGTCATAAAATCTTGAAATTTTGTGACAATAAATACTCGTGCCTCTTGTCAATTTAAGCTTTCGCTCATAGCCATGCTACCCTTGAGTCCCAAATCAAACATTGATAAAACTTCAAATGGCCCTAACTTGTATACGGTGCGTCATACACCTATCAAAGTTTGCAACAATCAAATGCTTGTAACTTTTTACTGAAGCGTCATAAAATCGTGAAATTTAGTGGCAATAAAGTACTCGAGCCTCTTGTCAATTAAAGTTATCGCTCATAGCTGTGCTACGCTTGAGTTCCAAAACAAACGATGATAATAATTTAAATTACCCTAACTTCACCACGGTGCGTCCTACACCTATCAAAGTTTGCAACAATCAAATGCTTGTAACTTTTTACTGGAGCGTCATAAAATCTTGAAATTTTGTGACAATAAAGCCTTTTGACAATGTAAGCTATCGCTCATAGCTCTGCTACACTTGAGTCCCAAATAAAACACTGATACAACTTCAAATAGCCCTAACTTTTATACAGTGCGTCCTACACCTATCAAAGTTTGCAACAATCAAATGCTTGTAGCTTTTTACTGGAGCGTCATAAAATCGTGAAATTTTGTGGCAATAAAGTACTCGTGCCTCTTGTCAATTAAAGTTATCGCTCATAGCTGTGCTACCCTTGAGTCCCGAAACAAACACTGATAATACTTCAAATGCCCCTAACTTCTATACGGTGCGTCCTACACATGTCAAAGTTTGATAGAATCAGATGCTTTTACCACCTTACTGGAGCGTCCTACACCTATCAAAGTTGCAACAATCAAATGCTTGTAACTTTTTACTGGAGCGTCATAAAATATTGAAATTTTGTGACAACCGTCCCATTGCCTCTTGTCAATTTAAGCTTTCGCTCATAGCTTTGCTACCCTTGAGTCCCAAATCAAACATTGATAAAACTTCAAATGGTCCTAACTTCTATACGGTGCGTCCTACACCTATCAAAGTTTGATACAATCAAATGCTATTAACACTTTACTGGAGCGTCCTACACCTATCAAAGTTGCAACAATCAAATGCTTGTAACTTTTTACTGGAGAGTCATAAAATATTGAAATTTTGTGACAACCGTCCCATTGCCTCTTGTCAATTTAAGCTTTCGCTCATAGCTATGCTACCCTTGAGTCCCAAATCAAACATTGATAAAACTTCAAATGGCCCTAACTTGTATACGGTGCGTCATACACCTATCAAAGTTTGCAACAATCAAATGCTTGTAACTTTTTACTGAAGCGTCATAAAATCGTGAAATTTAGTGGCAATAAAGTACTCGAGCCTCTTGTCAATTAAAGTTATCGCTCATAGCTGTGCTACCCTTGAGTCCCGAAACAAACACTGATAATACTTCAAATGCCCCTAACTTCTATACGGTGCGTCCTACACATGTCAAAGTTTGATAGAATCAGATGCTTTTAACACCTTACTGGAGCGTCCTACACCTATCAAAGTTGCAACAATCAAATGCTTGTAACTTTTTACTGGAGCGTCATAAAATATTGAAATTTTGTGACAACCGTCCCATTGTCTCTTGTCAATTTAAGCTTTCGCTCATAGCTATGCTACCCTTGAGTCCCAAATCAAACATTGATAAAACTTCAAATGGTCCTAACTTCTATACGGTGCGTCCTACACCTATCAAAGTTTGATACAATCAAATGCTATTAACACTTTACTGGAGCGTCCTACACCTATCAAAGTTGCAACAATCAAATGCTTGTAACTTTTTACTGGAGCGTCATAAAATATTGAAATTTTGTGACAACCGTCCTCGTGCCTCTTGTCAATTTAAGCTTTCGCTCATAGCTATGCTACCCTTGAGTCGCAAATCAAACATTGATAAAACTTCAAATGGCCCTAACTTCTATACGGTGCGTCCTACACCTATCAAAGTTTGATACAATTAAATGCTATTAATAGTTTACTGGAGCGTCCTACACCTACCAAAGTTTGCAACAATAAAATGCTTGTAACTTTTTAATGGAGCGTCATAAAATCGTGAAATTTTGTGGCAATAAAGTACTCGAGCCTCTTGTCAATTAAAGTTATCGCTCATAGCTGTGCTACCCTTGAGTCCCAAAACAAACACTGATAATACTTCAAATGCCCCTAACTTCTATACGGTGCGTCCTACACATGTCAAAGTTTGATAGAATCAAATGCTTTTAACACCTTACTGGAGCGTCCTACACCTATCAAAGTTGCAACAATCAAATGCTTGTAACTTTTTACTGGAGCGTTATAAAATATTGAAATTTTGTGACAACCGTCCCATTGCCTCTTGTCAATTTAAGCTTTCGCTCATAGCTATGCTACCCTTGAGTCCCAAATCAAACATTGATAAAACTTCAAATGGTCCTAACTTCTATACGGTGCGTCCTACACCTATCAAAGTTTGATACAATCAAATGCTATTAACACTTTGCTGGAGCGTCCTACACCTATCAAAGTTTGCAACAATCAAAAGCTTGTAGCTTTTTACTGGAGCGTCATAAAATCGTGAAATTTTGTGGCAATAAAGTACTCGTGCCTCTTGTCAATTTAAGCTTTCGCTCATAGCCATGCTACCCTTGAGTCCCAAATCAAACATTGATAAAACTTCAAATGGCAATAACTTGTATACGGTGCGTCATACACCTATCAAAGTTTGCAACAATCAAATGCTTGTAACTTTTTACTGAAGCGTCATAAAATCGTGAAATTTAGTGGCAATAAAGTACTCGAGCCTCTTGTCAATTAAAGTTATCGCTCAAAGCTGTGCTACCCTTGAGTCCCGAAACAAACACTGATAATACTTCAAATGCCCCTAACTTCTATACGGTGCGTCCTACACATGTCAAAGTTTGATAGAATCAGATGCTTTTAACACCTTACTGAAGCGTCCTACACCTATCAAAGTTGCGACAATCAAATGCTTGTAACTTTTTACTGGAGCGTCATAAAATATTGAAATTTTGTGACAACCGTCCCATTGCCTCTTGTCAATTTAAGCTTTCGCTCATAGCTACGCTACCCTTGAGTCGCAAATCAAACATTGATAAAACTTCAAATGGCCCTAACTTCTATACGGTGCGTCCTACACCTATCAAAGTTTGATACAATCAAATGCTATTAATACTTTACTGGATCGTCCTACACCTACCAAAGTTTGCAACAATCAAATGCTTGTAACTTTTTAATGGAGCGTCATAAAATCGTGAAATTTTGTGGCAATAAAGTACTCGAGCCTCTTGTCAATTAAAGTTATCGCTCATAGCTGTGCTACCCTTGAGTCCCGAAACAAACACTGATAATACTTCAAATGCCCCTAACTTCTATACGGTGCGTCCTACACATGTCAAAGTTTGATAGAATCAAATGCTTTTAACACCTTACTGGAGCGTCCTACACCTATCAAAGTTGCAACAATCAAATGCTTGTAACTTTTTACTGGAGCGTCATAAAATATTGAATATTTGTGACAACCGTCCTATTGCCTCTTGTCAATTTAAGCTTTCGCTCATAGCTATGCTACCCTTGAGTCGCAAATCAAACATTGATAAAACTTCAAATGGCCCTAACTTCTATACGGTGCGTCCTACACCTATCAAAGTTTGATACAATCAAATGCTATTAATACTTTACTGGAGCGTCCTACACCTATCAAAGTTTGCAACAATCAAAAGCTTGTAGCTTTTTACTGGAGCGTCATAAAATCGTGAAATTTTGTGGCAATAAAGTACTCGAGCCTCTTGTCAATTAAAGTTATCGCTCATAGCTATGCTACCCTTGAGTCCCAAATCAAACATTGATAAAACTTCAAGTGGTCCTAACTTCTATACGGTGCGACCTGCACCTGTCAAAGTTTGATACAATTAAATACTTTTAACACTTTACTGGAGCGTCCTACACCTATCAAAGTTGCAACAATCAAATGCTTGTAACTTTTTACTGGAGCGTCATAAAATATTGAAATTTTGTGACAGCCGTCCTCGTGCCTCTTGTCAATTTAAGCTTTCGCTCATAGCTATGCTACCCTTGAGTCCCAAATCAAACATTGATAAAACTTCAAATGGCCCTAACTTGTATACGGTGCGTCATACACCTATCAAAGTTTGCAACAATCAAATGCTTGTAACTTTTTACTGAAGCGTCATAAAATCGTGAAATTTAGTGGCAATAAAGTACTCGAGCCTCTTGTCAATTAAAGTTATCGCTCATAGCTGTGCTACGCTTGAGTTCCAAAACAAACATTGATAATAATTCAAATGACCCTAACTTCACCACGGTGCGTCCTACACCTATCAAAGTTTGCAACAATCAAATGCTTGTAACTTTTTACTGGAGCGTCATAAAATCTTGAAATTTTGTGACAATAAAGCCTTTTGTCAATGTAAGCTATCGCTCATAGCTCTGCTACACTTGAGTCCCAAATAAAACACTGATACAACTTCAAATAGCCCTAACTTTTATACAGTGCGTCCTACACCTATCAAAGTTTGCAACAATCAAATGCTTGTAGCTTTTTACTGGAGCGTCATAAAATCGTGAAATTTTGTGGCAATAAAGTACTCGTGCCTCTTGTCAATTAAAGTTATCGCTCATAGCTGTGCTACCCTTGAGTCCCGAAACAAACACTGATAATACTTCAAATGCCCCTAACTTCTATACGGTGCGTCCCACACATGTCAAAGTTTGATAGAATCAGATGCTTTTAACACCTTACTGGAGCGTCCTACACCTATCAAAGTTGCAACAATCAAATGCTTGTAACTTTTTACTGGAGCGTCATAAAATATTGAAATTTTGTGACAGCCGTCCCATAGCCTCTTGTCAATTTAAGCTTTCGCTCATAGCTATGCTACCCTTGAGTCCCAAATCAAACATTGATAAAACTTCAAATGGTCCTTACTTCTATACGGTGCGTCCTACACCTATAAAAGTTTGATACAACCAAATGCTATTAACACTTTACTGGAGCGTCCTACACCTATCAAAGTTGCAACAATCAAATGCTTGTAACTTTTTACTGGAGCGTCATAAAATATTGAAATTTTGTGACAACCGTCCCATTGCCTCTTGTCAATTTAAGCTTTCGCTCATAGCTATGCTACCCTTGAGTCCCAAATCAAACATTGATAGAACTTCAAATGGCCCTAACTTGTATACGGTGCATCATACACCTATCAAAGTTTGCAACAATCAAATGCTTGTAACTTTTTACTGAAGCGTCATAAAATCGTGAAATTTTGTGGCAATAAAGTACTCGAGCCTCTTGTCAATTAAAGTTATCGCTCAAAGCTGTGCTACCCTTGAGTCCCGAAACAAACACTGATAATACTTCAAATGCCCCTAACTTCTATACGGTGCGTCCTACACATGTCAAAGTTTGATAGAATCAGATGCTTTTAACACCTTACTGGAGCGTCCTACACCTATCAAAGTTGCAACAATCAAATGCTTGTAACTTTTTACTGGAGCGTCATAAAATATTGAAATTTTGTGACAACCGTCCCATTGCCTCTTGTCAATTTAAGCTTTCGCTCATAGCTATGCTACCCTTGAGTCCCAAATCAAACATTGATAAAACTTCAAATGGTCCTAACTTCTATACGGTGCGTCCTACACCTATCAAAGTTTGATACAATCAAATGCTATTAACACTTTACTGGAGCGTCCTACACCTATCAAAGTTGCAACAATCAAATGCTTGTAACTTTTTACTGGAGCGTCATAAAATATTGAAATTTTGTGACAACCGTCCTCGTGCCTCTTGTCAATTTAAGCTTTCGCTCATAGCTATGCTACCCTTGAGTCGCAAATCAAACATTGATAAAACTTCAAATGGCCCTAACTTCTATACGGTGCGTCCTACACCTATCAAAGTTTGATACAATCAAATGCTATTAATACTTTACTGGAGCGTCCTACACCTACCAAAGTTTGCAACAATCAAATGCTTGTAACTTTTTACTGAAGCGTCATAAAATCGTGAAATTTAGTGGCAATAAAGTACTCGAGCCTCTTGTCAATTAAAGTTATCGCTCAAAGCTGTGCTACCCTTGAGTCCCGAAACAAACACTGATAATACTTCAAATGCCCCTAACTTCTATACGGTGCGTCCTACACATGTCAAAGTTTGATAGAATCAGATGCTTTTAACACCTTACTGAAGCGTCCTACACCTATCAAAGTTGCGACAATCAAATGCTTGTAACTTTTTACTGGAGCGTCATAAAATATTGAAATTTTGTGACAACCGTCCCATTGCCTCTTGTCAATTTAAGCTTTCGCTCATAGCTATGCTACCCTTGAGTCCCAAATCAAACATTGATAAAACTTCAAATGGTCCTAACTTCTATACGGTGCGTCCTACACCTATCAAAGTTTGATACAATCAAATGCTATTAACACTTTACTGGAGCGTCCTACACCTACCAAAGTTTGCAACAATCAAATGCTTGTAACTTTTTAATGGAGCGTCATCAAATCGTGAAATTTTGTGGCAATAAAGTACTCGAGCCTCTTGTCAATTAAAGTTATCGCTCATAGCTGTGCTACCCTTGAGTCCCGAAACAAACACTGATAATACTTCAAATGCCCCTAACTTCTATACGGTGCGTCCTACACATGTCAAAGTTTGATAGAATCAAATGCTTTTAACACCTTACTGGAGCGTCCTACACCTATCAAAGTTGCAACAATCAAATGCTTGTAACTTTTTACTGGAGCGTCATAAAATATTGAAATTTTGTGACAACCGTCCCATTGCCTCTTGTCAATTTAAGCTTTCGCTCATAGCTATGCTACCCTTGAGTCGCAAATCAAACATTGATAAAACTTCAAATGGCCCTAACTTCTATACGGTGCGTCCTACACCTATCAAAGTTTGATACAATCAAATGCTATTAATACTTTACTGGAGCGTCCTACACCTATCAAAGTTTGCAACAATCAAAAGCTTGTAGCTTTTTACTGGAGCGTCATAAAATCGTGAAATTTTGTGGCAATAAAGTACTCGAGCCTCTTGTCAATTAAAGTTATCGCTCATAGCTATGCTGCCCTTGAGTCCCAAATCAAACATTGATAAAACCTCAAGTGGTCCTAACTTCTATACGGTGCGTCCTGCACCTGTCAAAGTTTGATACAATTAAATACTTTTAACACTTTACTGGAGCGTCCTACACCTATCAAAGTTGCAACAATCAAATGCTTGTAACTTTTTACTGGAGCGTCATAAAATATTGAAATTTTGTGACAACCGTCCTCGTGCCTCTTGTCAATTAAAGTTATCGCTCATAGCTGTGCTAAGCTTGAGTCCCAAAACAAACACTGATAATAATTCAAATGGCCCTAACTTCTATACGGTGTGTCCTACACCTATCAAAGTTTGCAACAATCAAATGCTTGTAACTTTTTACTGGAGCGTCATAAAACCTTGAAATTTTGTGACAATAAAGTACTCGTGCCTCTTGTTAATTTAAGCTATCGCTCATAGCTCTGCTACCCTTGAGTCCCAAATAAAACACTGATACAACTTCAAATAGCCCTAACTTTAATACAGTGTGTCCTACACCTATCAAAGTTTGCAACAATCAAATGCTTGTAACATTTTACTGGAGCGTCATAAAATCGTGAAGTTTTGTGGCAATAAAGTACTCGAGCCTCTTGTCAATTAAAGTTATCGCTCATAGCTGTGCTACGCTTGAGTCCCAAAATAAACACTGATAATAATTCAAATGGCCCTAACTTCTACACGGCGCGTCCTACACCTATCAAAGTTTGCAACAATAAAATGCTTGTAACTTTTTACTGGAGCGTCATAAAATCGTGAAATTTTGTGGCAATAAAGTACTCGAGCCTCTTGTCAATTAAAGTTATCGCTCATAGCTTTGCTACGCTTGAGTCCCAAAACAAACACTGATAATAATTCAAATGGCCCTTACTTCTACACGGTGCGTCCTACACCTATCAAAGTTTGCAACAATCAAATGCTTGTAACTTTTTACTGGAGCGTCATAAAATCTTGAAATTTTGTGGCAATAAAGTACTCGAGCCTCTTGTCAATTAAAGTTATCGCTCATAGCTGTGCTACGCTTGAGTCCCAAAATTAACACTGATAATAATTCAAATGGCCCTAACTTCTACACGGTGCGTCCTACACCTATCAAAGTTTGCAACAATCAAATGCTTGTAACTTTTTACTGGAGCGTCGTAAAATCGTGAAATTTTGTGGCAATAAAGTACTCGAGCCTCTTGTCAATTAAAGTTATCGCTCATAGCTGTGCTACGCTTGAGTCCCAAAACAAACACTGATAATAATTCAAATGGCCCTAACTTCTACACGGTGCGTCCTACACCTATCAAAGTTTGCAACAATCAAATGCTTGTAACTTTTTACTGGAGCGTCATAAAATCTTGAAATTTTGTGACAATAAATACTCGTGCCTCTTGTCAATTTAAGCTTTCGCTCATAGCCATGCTACCCTTGAGTCCCAAATCAAACATTGATAAAACTTCAAATGGCCCTAACTTGTATACGGTGCGTCATACACCTATCAAAGTTTGCAACAATCAAATGCTTGTAACTTTTTACTGAAGCGTCATAAAATCGTGAAATTTAGTGGCAATAAAGTACTCGAGCCTCTTGTCAATTAAAGTTATCGCTCATAGCTGTGCTACGCTTGAGTTCCAAAACAAACGATGATAATAATTTAAATGACCCTAACTTCACCACGGTGCGTCCTACACCTATCAAAGTTTGCAACAATCAAATGCTTGTAACTTTTTACTGGAGCGTCATAAAATCTTGAAATTTTGTGACAATAAAGCCTTTTGACAATGTAAGCTATCGCTCATAGCTCTGCTACACTTGAGTCCCAAATAAAACACTGATACAACTTCAAATAGCCCTAACTTTTATACAGTGCGTCCTACACCTATCAAAGTTTGCAACAATCAAATGCTTGTAGCTTTTTACTGGAGCGTCATAAAATCGTGAAATTTTGTGGCAATAAAGTACTCGTGCCTCTTGTCAATTAAAGTTATCGCTCATAGCTGTGCTACCCTTGAGTCCCGAAACAAACACTGATAATACTTCAAATGCCCCTAACTTCTATACGGTGCGTCCTACACCTATCAAAGTTGCAACAATCAAATGCTTGTAACTTTTTACTGGAGCGTCATAAAATATTGAAATTTTGTGACAACCGTCCCATTGCCTCTTGTCAATTTAAGCTTTCGCTCATAGCTATGCTACCCTTGAGTCCCAAATCAAACATTGATAAAACTTCAAATGGTCCTAACTTCTATACGGTGCGTCCTACACCTATCAAAGTTTGATACAGTCAAATGCTATTAACACTTTACTGGAGCGTCCTACACCTATCAAAGTTGCAACAATCAAATGCTTGTAACTTTTTACTGGAGCGTCATAAAATATTGAAATTTTGTGACAACCGTCCCATTGCCTCTTGTCAATTTAAGCTTTCGCTCATAGCTATGCTACCCTTGAGTCCCAAATCAAACATTGATAAAAATTCAAATGGCCCTAACTTGTATACGGTGCGTCATACACCTATCAAAGTTTGCAACAATCAAATGCTTGTAACTTTTTACTGAAGCGTCATAAAATCGTGAAATTTAGTGGCAATAAAGTACTCGAGCCTCTTGTCAATTAAAGTTATCGCTCATAGCTGTGCTACCCTTGAGTCCCGAAACAAACACTGATAATACTTCAAATGCCCCTAACTTCTATACGGTGCGTCCTACACATGTCAAAGTTTGATAGAATCAGATGCTTTTAACACCTTACTGGAGCGTCCTACACCTATCAAAGTTGCAACAATCAAATGCTTGTAACTTTTTACTGGAGCGTCATAAAATATTGAAATTTTGTGACAACCGTCCCATTGTCTCTTGTCAATTTAAGCTTTCGCTCATAGCTATGCTACCCTTGAGTCCCAAATCAAACATTGATAAAACTTCAAATGGTCCTAACTTCTATACGGTGCGTCCTACACCTATCAAAGTTTGATACACTCAAATGCTATTAACACTTTACTGGAGCGTCCTACACCTATCAAAGTTGCAACAATCAAATGCTTGTAACTTTTTACTGGAGCGTCATAAAATATTGAAATTTTGTGACAACCGTCCTCGTGCCTCTTGTCAATTTAAGCTTTCGCTCATAGCTATGCTACCCTTGAGTCGCAAATCAAACATTGATAAAACTTCAAATGGCCCTAACTTCTATACGGTGCGTCCTACACCTATCAAAGTTTGATACAATTAAATGCTATTAATACTTTACTGGAGCGTCCTACACCTACCAAAGTTTGCAACAATCAAATGCTTGTAACTTTTTAATGGAGCGTCATAAAATCGTGAAATTTTGTGGCAATAAAGTACTCGAGCCTCTTGTCAATTAAAGTTATCGCTCATAGCTGTGCTACGCTTGAGTTCCAAAACAAACATTGATAATAATTCAAATGACCCTAACTTCACCACGGTGCGTCCTACACCTATCAAAGTTTGCAACAATCAAATGCTTGTAACTTTTTACTGGAGCGTCATAAAATCTTGAAATTTTGTGACAATAAAGCCTTTTGTCAATGTAAGCTATCGCTCATAGCTCTGCTACACTTGAGTCCCAAATAAAACACTGATACAACTTCAAATAGCCCTAACTTTTATACAGTGCGTCCTACACCTATCAAAGTTTGCAACAATCAAATGCTTGTAGCTTTTTACTGGAGCGTCATAAAATCGTGAAATTTTGTGGCAATAAAGTACTCGTGCCTCTTGTCAATTAAAGTTATCGCTCATAGCTGTGCTACCCTTGAGTCCCGAAACAAACACTGATAATACTTCAAATGCCCCTAACTTCTATACGGTGCGTCCTACACATGTCAAAGTTTGATAGAATCAGATGCTTTTAACACCTTACTGGAGCGTCCTACACCTATCAAAGTTGCAACAATCAAATGCTTGTAACTTTTTACTGGAGCGTCATAAAATATTGAAATTTTGTGACAACCGTCCCATTGCCTCTTGTCAATTTAAGCTTTCGCTCATAGCTATGCTACCCTTGAGTCCCAAATCAAACATTGATAAAACTTCAAATGGCCCTAACTTGTATACGGTGCGTCATACACCTATCAAAGTTTGCAACAATCAAATGCTTGTAACTTTTTACTGAAGCGTCATAAAATCGTGAAATTTAGTGGCAATAAAGTACTCGAGCCTCTTGTCAATTAAAGTTATCGCTCAAAGCTGTGCTACCCTTGAGTCCCGAAACAAACACTGATAATACTTCAAATGCCCCTAACTTCTATACGGTGCGTCCTACACATGTCAAACTTTGATAGAATCAGATGCTTTTAACACCTTACTGAAGCGTCCTACACCTATCAAAGTTGCGACAATCAAATGCTTGTAACTTTTTACTGGAGCGTCATAAAATATTGAAATTTTGTGACAACCGTCCCATTGCCTCTTGTCAATTTAAGCTTTCGCTCATAGCTATGCTACCCTTGAGTCCCAAATCAAACATTGATAAAACTTCAAATGGTCCTAACTTCTATACGGTGCGTCCTACACCTATCAAAGTTTGATACAATCAAATGCTATTAACACTTTACTGGAGCGTCCTACACCTATCAAAGTTGCAACAATCAAATGCTTGTAACTTTTTACTGGAGCGTCATAAAATATTGAAATTTTGTGACAACCGTCCTCGTGCCTCTTGTCAATTTAAGCTTTCGCTCATAGCTATGCTACCCTTGAGTCGCAAATCAAACATTGATAAAACTTCAAATGGCCCTAACTTCTATACGGTGCGTCCTACACCTATCAAAGTTTGATACAATTAAATGCTATTAATACTTTACTGGAGCGTCCTACACCTACCAAAGTTTGCAACAATCAAATGCTTGTAACTTTTTAATGGAGCGTCATAAAATCGTGAAATTTTGTGGCAATAAAGTTCTCGAGCCTCTTGTCAATTAAAGTTATCGCTCATAGCTGTGCTACCCTTGAGTCCCAAATCAAACATTGATAAAACTTCAAATGGCAATAACTTGTATACGGTGCGTCATACACCTATCAAAGTTTGCAACAATCAAATGCTTGTAACTTTTTACTGAAGCGTCATAAAATCGTGAAATTTAGTGGCAATAAAGTACTCGAGCCTCTTGTCAATTAAAGTTATCGCTCATAGCTGTGCTACGCTTGAGTTCCAAAACAAACATTGATAATAATTCAAATGACCCTAACTTCACCACGGTGCGTCCTACACCTATCAAAGTTTGCAACAATCAAATGCTTGTAACTTTTTACTGGAGCGTCATAAAATCTTGAAATTTTGTGACAATAAAGCCTTTTGTCAATGTAAGCTATCGCTCATAGCTCTGCTACACTTGAGTCCCAAATAAAACACTGATACAACTTCAAATAGCCCTAACTTTTATACAGTGCGTCCTACACCTATCAAAGTTTGCAACAATCAAATGCTTGTAGCTTTTTACTGAAGCGTCATAAAATCGTGAAATTTAGTGGCAATAAAGTACTCGAGCCTCTTGTCAATTAAAGTTATCGCTCAAAGCTGTGCTACCCTTGAGTCCCGAAACAAACACTGATAATACTTCAAATGCCCCTAACTTCTATACGGTGCGTCCTACACATGTCAAAGTTTGATAGAATCAGATGCTTTTAACACCTTACTGAAGCGTCCTACACCTATCAAAGTTGCGACAATCAAATGCTTGTAACTTTTTACTGGAGCGTCATAAAATATTGAAATTTTGTGACAACCGTCCCATTGCCTCTTGTCAATTTAAGCTTTCGCTCATAGCTATGCTACCCTTGAGTCCCAAATCAAACATTGATAAAACTTCAAATGGTCCTAACTTCTATACGGTGCGTCCTACACCTATCAAAGTTTGATACAATCAAATGCTATTAACACTTTACTGGAGCGTCCTACACCTATCAAAGTTGCAACAATCAAATGCTTGTAACTTTTTACTGGAGCGTCATAAAATATTGAAATTTTGTGACAACCGTCCTCGTGCCTCTTGTCAATTTAAGCTTTCGCTCATAGCTATGCTACCCTTGAGTCGCAAATCAAACATTGATAAAACTGCAAATGGCCCTAACTTCTATACGGTGCGTCCTACACCTATCAAAGTTTGATACAATCAAATGCTATTAATACTTTACTGGAGCGTCCTACACCTACCAAAGTTTGCAACAATCAAATGCTTGTAACTTTTTAATGGAGCGTCATAAAATCGTGAAATTTTGTGGCAATAAAGTACTCGAGCCTCTTGTCAATTAAAGTTATCGCTCATAGCTGTGCTACCCTTGAGTCCCGAAACAAACACTGATAATACTTCAAATGCCCCTAACTTCTATACGGTGCGTCCTACACATGTCAAAGTTTGATAGAATCAAATGCTTTTAACACCTTACTGGAGCGTCCTACACCTATCAAAGTTGCAACAATCAAATGCTTGTAACTTTTTACTGGAGCGTCATAAAATATTGAATATTTGTGACAACCGTCCTATTGCCTCTTGTCAATTTAAGCTTTCGCTCATAGCTATGCTACCCTTGAGTCGCAAATCAAACATTGATAAAACTTCAAATGGCCGTAACTTCTATACGGTGCGTCCTACACCTATCAAAGTTTGATACAATCAAATGCTATTAATACTTTACTGGAGCGTCCTACACCTATCAAAGTTTGCAACAATCAAAAGCTTGTAGCTTTTTACTGGAGCGTCATAAAATCGTGAAGTTTTGTGGCAATAAAGTACTCGAGCCTCTTGTCAATTAAAGTTATCGCTCATAGCTGTGCTACGCTTGAGTCCCAAAATAAACACTGATAATAATTCAAATGGCCCTAACTTCTACACGGTGCGTCCTACACCTATCAAAGTTTGCAACAATCAAATGCTTGTAACTTTTTACTGGAGCGTCATAAAATCGTGAAATTTTGTGGCAATAAAGTACTCGAGCCTCTTGTCAATTAAAGTTATCGCTCATAGCTTTGCTACGCTTGAGTCCCAAAACAAACACTGATAATAATTCAAATGGCCCTTACTTCTACACGGTGCGTCCTACACCTATCAAAGTTTGCAACAATCAAATGCTTGTAACTTTTTACTGGAGCGTCATAAAATCTTGAAATTTTGTGGCAATAAAGTACTCGAGCCTCTTGTCAATTAAAGTTATCGCTCATAGCTGTGCTACGCTTGAGTCCCAAAATTAACACTGATAATAATTCAAATGGCCCTAACTTCTACACGGTGCGTCCTACACCTATCAAAGTTTGCAACAATCAAATGCTTGTAACTTTTTACTGGAGCGTCGTAAAATCGTGAAATTTTGTGGCAATAAAGTACTCGAGCCTCTTGTCAATTAAAGTTATCGCTCATAGCTGTGCTACGCTTGAGTCCCAAAACAAACACTGATAATAATTCAAATGGCCCTAACTTCTACACGGTGCGTCCTACACCTATCAAAGTTTGCAACAATCAAATGCTTGTAACTTTTTACTGGAGCGTCATAAAATCTTGAAATTTTGTGACAATAAATACTCGTGCCTCTTGTCAATTTAAGATTTCGCTCATAGCCATGCTACCCTTGAGTCCCAAATCAAACATTGATAAAACTTCAAATGGCCCTAACTTGTATACGGTGCGTCATACACCTATCAAAGTTTGCAACAATCAAATGCTTGTAACTTTTTACTGAAGCGTCATAAAATCGTGAAATTTAGTGGCAATAAAGTACTCGAGCCTCTTGTCAATTAAAGTTATCGCTCATAGCTGTGCTACGCTTGAGTTCCAAAACAAACGATGATAATAATTTAAATGACCCTAACTTCACCACGGTGCGTCCTACACCTATCAAAGTTTGCAACAATCAAATGCTTGTAACTTTTTACTGGAGCGTCATAAAATCTTGAAATTTTGTGACAATAAAGCCTTTTGACAATGTAAGCTATCGCTCATAGCTCTGCTACACTTGAGTCCCAAATAAAACACTGATACAACTTCAAATAGCCCTAACTTTTATACAGTGCGTCCTACACCTATCAAAGTTTGCAACAATCAAATGCTTGTAGCTTTTTACTGGAGCGTCATAAAATCGTGAAATTTTGTGGCAATAAAGTACTCGTGCCTCTTGTCAATTAAAGTTATCGCTCATAGCTGTGCTACCCTTGAGTCCCGAAACAAACACTGATAATACTTCAAATGCCCCTAACTTCTATACGGTGCGTCCTACACATGTCAAAGTTTGATAGAATCAGATGCTTTTACCACCTTACTGGAGCGTCCTACACCTATCAAAGTTGCGACAATCAAATGCTTGTAACTTTTTACTGGAGCGTCATAAAATATTGAAATTTTGTGACAACCGTCCCATTGCCTCTTGTCAATTTAAGCTTTCGCTCATAGCTATGCTACCCTTGAGTCCCAAATCAAGCATTGATAAAACTTCAAATGGTCCTAACTTCTATACGGTGCGTCCTACACCTATCAAAGTTTGATACAGTCAAATGCTATTAACACTTTACTGGAGCGTCCTACACCTATCAAAGTTGCAACAATCAAATGCTTGTAACTTTTTACTGGAGCGTCATAAAATATTGAAATTTTGTGACAACCGTCCCATTGCCTCTTGTCAATTTAAGCTTTCGCTCATAGCTATGCTACCCTTGAGTCCCAAATCAAACATTGATAAAACTTCAAATGGCCCTAACTTGTATACGGTGCGTCATACACCTATCAAAGTTTGCAACAATCAAATGCTTGTAGCTTTTTACTGAAGCGTCATAAAATCGTGAAATTTAGTGGCAATAAAGTACTCGAGCCTCTTGTCAATTAAAGTTATCGCTCAAAGCTGTGCTACCCTTGAGTCCCGAAACAAACACTGATAATACTTCAAATGCCCCTAACTTCTATACGGTGCGTCCTACACATGTCAAAGTTTGATAGAATCAGATGCTTTTAACACCTTACTGGAGCGTCCTACACCTATCAAAGTTGCAACAATCAAATGCTTGTAACTTTTTACTGGAGCGTCATAAAATATTGAATATTTGTGACAACCGTCCTATTGCCTCTTGTCAATTTAAGCTTTCGCTCATAGCTATGCTACCCTTGAGTCGCAAATCAAACATTGATAAAACTTCAAATGGCCGTAACTTCTATACGGTGCGTCCTACACCTATCAAAGTTTGCAACAATCAAATGCTTGTAACTTTTTACTGGAGCGTCATAAAATCTTGAAATTTTGTGACAATAAATACTCGTGCCTCTTGTCAATTTAAGATTTCGCTCATAGCCATGCTACCCTTGAGTCCCAAATCAAACATTGATAAAACTTCAAATGGCCCTAACTTGTATACGGTGCGTCATACACCTATCAAAGTTTGCAACAATCAAATGCTTGTAACTTTTTACTGAAGCGTCATAAAATCGTGAAATTTAGTGGCAATAAAGTACTCGAGCCTCTTGTCAATTAAAGTTATCGCTCATAGCTGTGCTACGCTTGAGTTCCAAAACAAACGATGATAATAATTTAAATGACCCTAACTTCACCACGGTGCGTCCTACACCTATCAAAGTTTGCAACAATCAAATGCTTGTAACTTTTTACTGGAGCGTCATAAAATCTTGAAATTTTGTGACAATAAAGCCTTTTGACAATGTAAGCTATCGCTCATAGCTCTGCTACACTTGAGTCCCAAATAAAACACTGATACAACTTCAAATAGCCCTAACTTTTATACAGTGCGTCCTACACCTATCAAAGTTTGCAACAATCAAATGCTTGTAGCTTTTTACTGGAGCGTCATAAAATCGTGAAATTTTGTGGCAATAAAGTACTCGTGCCTCTTGTCAATTAAAGTTATCGCTCATAGCTGTGCTACCCTTGAGTCCCGAAACAAACACTGATAATACTTCAAATGCCCCTAACTTCTATACGGTGCGTCCTACACATGTCAAAGTTTGATAGAATCAGATGCTTTTACCACCTTACTGGAGCGTCCTACACCTATCAAAGTTGCGACAATCAAATGCTTGTAACTTTTTACTGGAGCGTCATAAAATATTGAAATTTTGTGACAACCGTCCCATTGCCTCTTGTCAATTTAAGCTTTCGCTCATAGCTATGCTACCCTTGAGTCCCAAATCAAGCATTGATAAAACTTCAAATGGTCCTAACTTCTATACGGTGCGTCCTACACCTATCAAAGTTTGATACAGTCAAATGCTATTAACACTTTACTGGAGCGTCCTACACCTATCAAAGTTGCAACAATCAAATGCTTGTAACTTTTTACTGGAGCGTCATAAAATATTGAAATTTTGTGACAACCGTCCCATTGCCTCTTGTCAATTTAAGCTTTCGCTCATAGCTATGCTACCCTTGAGTCCCAAATCAAACATTGATAAAACTTCAAATGGCCCTAACTTGTATACGGTGCGTCATACACCTATCAAAGTTTGCAACAATCAAATGCTTGTAGCTTTTTACTGAAGCGTCATAAAATCGTGAAATTTAGTGGCAATAAAGTACTCGAGCCTCTTGTCAATTAAAGTTATCGCTCAAAGCTGTGCTACCCTTGAGTCCCGAAACAAACACTGATAATACTTCAAATGCCCCTAACTTCTATACGGTGCGTCCTACACATGTCAAAGTTTGATAGAATCAGATGCTTTTAACACCTTACTGGAGCGTCCTACACCTATCAAAGTTGCAACAATCAAATGCTTGTAACTTTTTACTGGAGCGTCATAAAATATTGAATATTTGTGACAACCGTCCTATTGCCTCTTGTCAATTTAAGCTTTCGCTCATAGCTATGCTACCCTTGAGTCGCAAATCAAACATTGATAAAACTTCAAATGGCCGTAACTTCTATACGGTGCGTCCTACACCTATCAAAGTTTGATACAATCAAATGCTATTAATACTTTACTGGAGCGTCCTACACCTATCAAAGTTTGCAACAATCAAAAGCTTGTAGCTTTTTACTGGAGCGTCATAAAATCGTGAAGTTTTGTGGCAATAAAGTACTCGAGCCTCTTGTCAATTAAAGTTATCGCTAATAGCTGTGCTACGCTTGAGTCCCAAAATAAACACTGATAATAATTCAAATGGCCCTAACTTCTACACGGTGCGTCCTACACCTATCAAAGTTTGCAACAATCAAATGCTTGTAACTTTTTACTGGAGCGTCATAAAATCGTGAAATTTTGTGGCAATAAAGTACTCGAGCCTCTTGTCAATTAAAGTTATCGCTCATAGCTGTGCTACGCTTGAGTCCCAAAACAAACACTGATAATAATTCAAATGGCCCTTACTTCTACACGGTGCGTCCTACACCTATCAAAGTTTGCAACAATCAAATGCTTGTAACTTTTTACTGGAGCGTCATAAAATCTTGAAATTTTGTGGCAATAAAGTACTCGAGCCTCTTGTCAATTAAAGTTATCGCTCATAGCTGTGCTACGCTTGAGTCCCAAAATTAACACTGATAATAATTCAAATGGCCCTAACTTCTACACGGTGCGTCCTACACCTATCAAAGTTTGCAACAATCAAATGCTTGTAACTTTTTACTGGAGCGTCGTAAAATCTTGAAATTTTGTGACAATAAAGCCTTTTGTCAATGTAAGCTATCGCTCATAGCTCTGCTACACTTGAGTCCCAAATAAAACACTGATACAACTTCAAATAGCCCTAACTTTTATACAGTGCGTCCTACACCTATCAAAGTTTGCAACAATCAAATGCTTGTAGCTTTTTACTGAAGCGTCATAAAATCGTGAAATTTAGTGGCAATAAAGTACTCGAGCCTCTTGTCAATTAAAGTTATCGCTCAAAGCTGTGCTACCCTTGAGTCCCGAAACAAACACTGATAATACTTCAAATGCCCCTAACTTCTATACGGTGCGTCCTACACATGTCAAAGTTTGATAGAATCAGATGCTTTTAACACCTTACTGAAGCGTCCTACACCTATCAAAGTTGCGACAATCAAATGCTTGTAGCTTTTTACTGAAGCGTCATAAAATCGTGAAATTTAGTGGCAATAAAGTACTCGAGCCTCTTGTCAATTAAAGTTATCGCTCAAAGCTGTGCTACCCTTGAGTCCCGAAACAAACACTGATAATACTTCAAATGCCCCTAACTTCTATACGGTGCGTCCTACACATGTCAAAGTTTGATAGAATCAGATGCTTTTAACACCTTACTGGAGCGTCCTACACCTATCAAAGTTGCAACAATCAAATGCTTGTAACTTTTTACTGGAGCGTCATAAAATATTGAATATTTGTGACAACCGTCCTATTGCCTCTTGTCAATTTAAGCTTTCGCTCATAGCTATGCTACCCTTGAGTCGCAAATCAAACATTGATAAAACTTCAAATGGCCGTAACTTCTATACGGTGCGTCCTACACCTATCAAAGTTTGATACAATCAAATGCTATTAATACTTTACTGGAGCGTCCTACACCTATCAAAGTTTGCAACAATCAAAAGCTTGTAGCTTTTTACTGGAGCGTCATAAAATCGTGAAGTTTTGTGGCAATAAAGTACTCGAGCCTCTTGTCAATTAAAGTTATCGCTAATAGCTGTGCTACGCTTGAGTCCCAAAATAAACACTGATAATAATTCAAATGGCCCTAACTTCTACACGGTGCGTCCTACACCTATCAAAGTTTGCAACAATCAAATGCTTGTAACTTTTTACTGGAGCGTCATAAAATCGTGAAATTTTGTGGCAATAAAGTACTCGAGCCTCTTGTCAATTAAAGTTATCGCTCATAGCTTTGCTACGCTTGAGTCCCAAAACAAACACTGATAATAATTCAAATGGCCCTTACTTCTACACGGTGCGTCCTACACCTATCAAAGTTTGCAACAATCAAATGCTTGTAACTTTTTACTGGAGCGTCATAAAATCTTGAAATTTTGTGGCAATAAAGTACTCGAGCCTCTTGTCAATTAAAGTTATCGCTCATAGCTGTGCTACGCTTGAGTCCCAAAATTAACACTGATAATAATTCAAATGGCCCTAACTTCTACACGGTGCGTCCTACACCTATCAAAGTTTGCAACAATCAAATGCTTGTAACTTTTTACTGGAGCGTCGTAAAATCTTGAAATTTTGTGACAATAAAGCCTTTTGTCAATGTAAGCTATCGCTCATAGCTCTGCTACACTTGAGTCCCAAATAAAACACTGATACAACTTCAAATAGCCCTAACTTTTATACAGTGCGTCCTACACCTATCAAAGTTTGCAACAATCAAATGCTTGTAGCTTTTTACTGAAGCGTCATAAAATCGTGAAATTTAGTGGCAATAAAGTACTCGAGCCTCTTGTCAATTAAAGTTATCGCTCAAAGCTGTGCTACCCTTGAGTCCCGAAACAAACACTGATAATACTTCAAATGCCCCTAACTTCTATACGGTGCGTCCTACACATGTCAAAGTTTGATAGAATCAGATGCTTTTAACACCTTACTGAAGCGTCCTACACCTATCAAAGTTGCGACAATCAAATGCTTGTAACTTTTTACTGGAGCGTCATAAAATATTGAAATTTTGTGACAACCGTCCCATTGCCTCTTGTCAATTTAAGCTTTCGCTCATAGCTATGCTACCCTTGAGTCCCAAATCAAACATTGATAAAACTTCAAATGGTCCTAACTTCTATACGGTGCGTCCTACACCTATCAAAGTTTGATACAATCAAATGCTATTAACACTTTACTGGAGCGTCCTACACCTATCAAAGTTGCAACAATCAAATGCTTGTAACTTTTTACTGGAGCGTCATAAAATATTGAAATTTTGTGACAACCGTCCTCGTGCCTCTTGTCAATTTAAGCTTTCGCTCATAGCTATGCTACCCTTGAGTCGCAAATCAAACATTGATAAAACTTCAAATGGCCCTAACTTCTATACGGTGCGTCCTACACCTATCAAAGTTTGATACAATCAAATGCTATTAATACTTTACTGGAGCGTCCTATACCTATCAAAGTTTGCAACATTGAAATGCTTGTAACTTTTTAATGGAGCGTCATAAAATCGTGAAATTTTGTGGCAATAAAGTACTCGAGCCTCTTGTCAATTAAAGTTATCGCTCATAGCTGTGCTACCCTTGAGTCCCGAAACAAACACTGATAATACTTCAAATGCCCCTAACTTCTATACGGTGCGTCCTACACATGTCAAAGTTTGATAGAATCAAATGCTTTTAACACCTTACTGGAGCGTCCTACACCTATCAAAGTTGCAACAATCAAATGCTTGTAACTTTTTACTGGAGCGTCATAAAATATTGAATATTTGTGACAACCGTCCTATTGCCTCTTGTCAATTTAAGCTTTCGCTCATAGCTATGCTACCCTTGAGTCGCAAATCAAACATTGATAAAACTTCAAATGGCCGTAACTTCTATACGGTGCGTCCTACACCTATCAAAGTTTGATACAATCAAATGCTATTAATACTTTAATGGAGCGTCCTACACCTATCAAAGTTTGCAACAATCAAAAGCTTGTAGCTTTTTACTGGAGCGTCATAAAATCGTGAAGTTTTGTGGCAATAAAGTACTCGAGCCTCTTGTCAATTAAAGTTATTGCTCATAGCTGTGCTACGCTTGAGTCCCAAAATAAACACTGATAATAATTCAAATGGCCCTAACTTCTACACGGTGCGTCCTACACCTATCAAAGTTTGCAACAATCAAATGCTTGTAACTTTTTACTGGAGCGTCATAAAATCGTGAAATTTTGTGGCAATAAAGTACTCGAGCCTCTTGTCAATTAAAGTTATCGCTCATAGCTTTGCTACGCTTGAGTCCCAAAACAAACACTGATAATAATTCAAATGGCCCTTACTTCTACACGGTGCGTCCTAAACCTATCAAAGTTTGCAACAATCAAATGCTTGTAACTTTTTACTGGAGCGTCATAAAATCTTGAAATTTTGTGGCAATAAAGTACTCGAGCCTCTTGTCAATTAAAGTTATCGCTCATAGCTGTGCTACGCTTGAGTCCCAAAATTAACACTGATAATAATTCAAATGGCCCTAACTTCTACACGGTGCGTCCTACACCTATCAAAGTTTGCAACAATCAAATGCTTGTAACTTTTTACTGGAGCGTCGTAAAATCGTGAAATTTTGTGGCAATAAAGTACTCGAGCCTCTTGTCAATTAAAGTTATCGCTCATAGCTGTGCTACGCTTGAGTCCCAAAACAAACACTGATAATAATTCAAATGGCCCTAACTTCTACACGGTGCGTCCTACACCTATCAAAGTTTGCAACAATCAAATGCTTGTAACTTTTTACTGGAGCGTCATAAAATCTTGAAATTTTGTGACAATAAATACTCGTGCCTCTTGTCAATTTAAGATTTCGCTCATAGCCATGCTACCCTTGAGTCCCAAATCAAACATTGATAAAACTTCAAATGGCCCTAACTTGTATACGGTGCGTCATACACCTATCAAAGTTTGCAACAATCAAATGCTTGTAACTTTTTACTGAAGCGTCATAAAATCGTGAAATTTAGTGGCAATAAAGTACTCGAGCCTCTTGTCAATTAAAGTTATCGCTCATAGCTGTGCTACGCTTGAGTTCCAAAACAAACGATGATAATAATTTAAATGACCCTAACTTCACCACGGTGCGTCCTACACCTATCAAAGTTTGCAACAATCAAATGCTTGTAACTTTTTACTGGAGCGTCATAAAATCTTGAAATTTTGTGACAATAAAGCCTTTTGACAATGTAAGCTATCGCTCATAGCTCTGCTACACTTGAGTCCCAAATAAAACACTGATACAACTTCAAATAGCCCTAACTTTTATACAGTGCGTCCTACACCTATCAAAGTTTGCAACAATCAAATGCTTGTAGCTTTTTACTGGAGCGTCATAAAATCGTGAAATTTTGTGGCAATAAAGTACTCGTGCCTCTTGTCAATTAAAGTTATCGCTCATAGCTGTGCTACCCTTGAGTCCCGAAACAAACACTGATAATACTTCAAATGCCCCTAACTTCTATACGGTGCGTCCTACACATGTCAAAGTTTGATAGAATCAGATGCTTTTACCACCTTACTGGAGCGTCCTACACCTATCAAAGTTGCGACAATCAAATGCTTGTAACTTTTTACTGGAGCGTCATAAAATATTGAAATTTTGTGACAACCGTCCCATTGCCTCTTGTCAATTTAAGCTTTCGCTCATAGCTATGCTACCCTTGAGTCCCAAATCAAACATTGATAAAACTTCAAATGGTCCTAACTTCTATACGGTGCGTCCTACACCTATCAAAGTTTGATACAGTCAAATGCTATTAACACTTTACTGGAGCGTCCTACACCTATCAAAGTTGCAACAATCAAATGCTTGTAACTTTTTACTGGAGCGTCATAAAATATTGAAATTTTGTGACAACCGTCCCATTGCCTCTTGTCAATTTAAGCTTTCGCTCATAGCTATGCTACCCTTGAGTCCCAAATCAAACATTGATAAAACTTCAAATGGCCCTAACTTGTATACGGTGCGTCATACACCTATCAAAGTTTGCAACAATCAAATGCTTGTAACTTTTTACTGAAGCGTCATAAAATCGTGAAATTTAGTGGCAATAAAGTACTCGAGCCTCTTGTCAATTAAAGTTATCGCTCATAGCTGTGCTACCCTTGAGTCCCGAAACAAACACTGATAATACTTCAAATGCCCCTAACTTCTATACGGTGCGTCCTACACATGTCAAAGTTTGATAGAATCAGATGCTTTTAACACCTTACTGGAGCGTCCTACACCTATCAAAGTTGCAACAATCAAATGCTTGTAACTTTTTACTGGAGCGTCATAAAATATTGAAATTTTGTGACAACCGTCCCATTGTCTCTTGTCAATTTAAGCTTTCGCTCATAGCTATGCTACCCTTGAGTCCCAAATCAAACATTGATAAAACTTCAAATGGTCCTAACTTCTATACGGTGCGTCCTACACCTATCAAAGTTTGATACACTCAAATGCTATTAACACTTTACTGGAGCGTCCTACACCTATCAAAGTTGCAACAATCAAATGCTTGTAACTTTTTACTGGAGCGTCATAAAATATTGAAATTTTGTGACAACCGTCCTCGTGCCTCTTGTCAATTTAAGCTTTCGCTCATAGCTATGCTACCCTTGAGTCGCAAATCAAACATTGATAAAACTTCAAATGGCCCTAACTTCTATACGGTGCGTCCTACACCTATCAAAGTTTGATACAATTAAATGCTATTAATACTTTACTGGAGCGTCCTACACCTACCAAAGTTTGCAACAATCAAATGCTTGTAACTTTTTAATGGAGCGTCATAAAATCGTGAAATTTTGTGGCAATAAAGTACTCGAGCCTCTTGTCAATTAAAGTTATCGCTCATAGCTGTGCTACGCTTGAGTTCCAAAACAAACATTGATAATAATTCAAATGACCCTAACTTCACCACGGTGCGTCCTACACCTATCAAAGTTTGCAACAATCAAATGCTTGTAACTTTTTACTGGAGCGTCATAAAATCTTGAAATTTTGTGACAATAAAGCCTTTTGTCAATGTAAGCTATCGCTCATAGCTCTGCTACACTTGAGTCCCAAATAAAACACTGATACAACTTCAAATAGCCCTAACTTTTATACAGTGCGTCCTACACCTATCAAAGTTTGCAACAATCAAATGCTTGTAGCTTTTTACTGGAGCGTCATAAAATCGTGAAATTTTGTGGCAATAAAGTACTCGTGCCTCTTGTCAATTAAAGTTATCGCTCATAGCTGTGCTACCCTTGAGTCCCGAAACAAACACTGATAATACTTCAAATGCCCCTAACTTCTATACGGTGCGTCCTACACATGTCAAAGTTTGATAGAATCAGATGCTTTTAACACCTTACTGGAGCGTCCTACACCTATCAAAGTTGCAACAATCAAATGCTTGTAACTTTTTACTGGAGCGTCATAAAATATTGAAATTTTGTGACAACCGTCCCATTGCCTCTTGTCAATTTAAGCTTTCGCTCATAGCTATGCTACCCTTGAGTCCCAAATCAAACATTGATAAAACTTCAAATGGCCCTAACTTGTATACGGTGCGTCATACACCTATCAAAGTTTGCAACAATCAAATGCTTGTAACTTTTTACTGAAGCGTCATAAAATCGTGAAATTTAGTGGCAATAAAGTACTCGAGCCTCTTGTCAATTAAAGTTATCGCTCAAAGCTGTGCTACCCTTGAGTCCCGAAACAAACACTGATAATACTTCAAATGCCCCTAACTTCTATACGGTGCGTCCTACACATGTCAAAGTTTGATAGAATCAGATGCTTTTAACACCTTACTGAAGCGTCCTACACCTATCAAAGTTGCGACAATCAAATGCTTGTAACTTTTTACTGGAGCGTCATAAAATATTGAAATTTTGTGACAACCGTCCCATTGCCTCTTGTCAATTTAAGCTTTCGCTCATAGCTATGCTACCCTTGAGTCCCAAATCAAACATTGATAAAACTTCAAATGGTCCTAACTTCTATACGGTGCGTCCTACACCTATCAAAGTTTGATACAATCAAATGTTATTAACACTTTACTGGAGCGTCCTACACCTATCAAAGTTGCAACAATCAAATGCTTGTAACTTTTTACTGGAGCGTCATAAAATATTGAAATTTTGTGACAACCGTCCTCGTGCCTCTTGTCAATTTAAGCTTTCGCTCATAGCTATGCTACCCTTGAGTCGCAAATCAAACATTGATAAAACTTCAAATGGCCCTAACTTCTATACGGTGCGTCCTACACCTATCAAAGTTTGATACAATTAAATGCTATTAATACTTTACTGGAGCGTCATACACCTACCAAAGTTTGCAACAATCAAATGCTTGTAACTTTTTAATGGAGCGTCATAAAATCGTGAAATTTTGTGGCAATAAAGTTCTCGAGCCTCTTGTCAATTAAAGTTATCGCTCATAGCTGTGCTACCCTTGAGTCCCAAATCAAACATTGATAAAACTTCAAATGGCAATAACTTGTATACGGTGCGTCATACACCTATCAAAGTTTGCAACAATCAAATGCTTGTAACTTTTTACTGAAGCGTCATAAAATCGTGAAATTTAGTGGCAATAAAGTACTCGAGCCTCTTGTCAATTAAAGTTATCGCTCATAGCTGTGCTACGCTTGAGTTCCAAAACAAACATTGATAATAATTCAAATGACCCTAACTTCACCACGGTGCGTCCTACACCTATCAAAGTTTGCAACAATCAAATGCTTGTAACTTTTTACTGGAGCGTCATAAAATCTTGAAATTTTGTGACAATAAAGCCTTTTGTCAATGTAAGCTATCGCTCATAGCTCTGCTACACTTGAGTCCCAAATAAAACACTGATACAACTTCAAATAGCCCTAACTTTTATACAGTGCGTCCTACACCTATCAAAGTTTGCAACAATCAAATGCTTGTAGCTTTTTACTGAAGCGTCAGAAAATCGTGAAATTTAGTGGCAATAAAGTACTCGAGCCTCTTGTCAATTAAAGTTATCGCTCAAAGCTGTGCTACCCTTGAGTCCCGAAACAAACACTGATAATACTTCAAATGCCCCTAACTTCTATACGGTGCGTCCTACACATGTCAAAGTTTGATAGAATCAGATGCTTTTAACACCTTACTGAAGCGTCCTACACCTATCAAAGTTGCAACAATCAAATGCTTGTAACTTTTTACTGGAGCGTCATAAAATATTGAAATTTTGTGACAACCGTCCCATTGCCTCTTGTCAATTTAAGCTTTCGCTCATAGCTATGCTACCCTTGAGTCCCAAATCAAACATTGATAAAACTTCAAATGGTCCTAACTTCTATACGGTGCGTCCTACACCTATCAAAGTTTGATACAATCAAATGCTATTAACACTTTACTGGAGCGTCCTACACCTATCAAAGTTGCAACAATCAAATGCTTGTAACTTTTTACTGGAGCGTCATAAAATATTGAAATTTTGTGACAACCGTCCTCGTGCCTCTTGTCAATTTAAGCTTTCGCTCATAGCTATGCTACCCTTGAGTCCCAAATCAAACATTGATAAAACTTCAAATGGCCCTAACTTCTATACGGTGCGTCCTACACCTATCAAAGTTTGATACAATCAAATGCTATTAATACTTTACTGGAGCGTCCTACACCTACCAAAGTTTGCAACAATCAAATGCTTGTAACTTTTTAATGGAGCGTCATAAAATCGTGAAATTTTGTGGCAATAAAGTTCTCGAGCCTCTTGTCAATTAAAGTTATCGCTCATAGCTGTGCTACCCTTGAGTCCCAAATCAAACATTGATAAAACTTCAAATGGCAATAACTTGTATACGGTGCGTCATACACCTATCAAAGTTTGCAACAATCAAATGCTTGTAACTTTTTACTGAAGCGTCATAAAATCGTGAAATTTAGTGGCAATAAAGTACTCGAGCCTCTTGTCAATTAAAGTTATCGCTCATAGCTGTGCTACGCTTGAGTTCCAAAACAAACATTGATAATAATTCAAATGACCCTAACTTCACCACGGTGCGTCCTACACCTATCAAAGTTTGCAACAATCAAATGCTTGTAACTTTTTACTGGAGCGTCATAAAATCTTGAAATTTTGTGACAATAAAGCCTTTTGTCAATGTAAGCTATCGCTCATAGCTCTGCTACACTTGAGTCCCAAATAAAACACTGATACAACTTCAAATAGCCCTAACTTTTATACAGTGCGTCCTACACCTATCAAAGTTTGCAACAATCAAATGCTTGTAGCTTTTTACTGAAGCGTCATAAAATCGTGAAATTTAGTGGCAATAAAGTACTCGAGCCTCTTGTCAATTAAAGTTATCGCTCAAAGCTGTGCTACCCTTGAGTCCCGAAACAAACACTGATAATACTTCAAATGCCCCTAACTTCTATACGGTGCGTCCTACACATGTCAAAGTTTGATAGAATCAGATGCTTTTAACACCTTACTGAAGCGTCCTACACCTATCAAAGTTGCGACAATCAAATGCTTGTAACTTTTTACTGGAGCGTCATAAAATATTGAAATTTTGTGACAACCGTCCCATTGCCTCTTGTCAATTTAAGCTTTCGCTCATAGCTATGCTACCCTTGAGTCCCAAATCAAACATTGATAAAACTTCAAATGGTCCTAACTTCTATACGGTGCGTCCTACACCTATCAAAGTTTGATACAATCAAATGCTATTAACACTTTACTGGAGCGTCCTACACCTATCAAAGTTGCAACAATCAAATGCTTGTAACTTTTTACTGGAGCGTCATAAAATATTGAAATTTTGTGACAACCGTCCTCGTGCCTCTTGTCAATTTAAGCTTTCGCTCATAGCTATGCTACCCTTGAGTCGCAAATCAAACATTGATAAAACTTCAAATGGCCCTAACTTCTATACGGTGCGTCCTACACCTATCAAAGTTTGATACAATCAAATGCTATTAATACGTTACTGGAGCGTCCTACACCTACCAAAGTTTGCAACAATCAAATGCTTGTAACTTTTTAATGGAGCGTCATAAAATCGTGAAATTTTGTGGCAATAAAGTACTCGAGCCTCTTGTCAATTAAAGTTATCGCTCATAGCTGTGCTACCCTTGAGTACCGAAACAAACACTGATAATACTTCAAATGCCCCTAACTTCTATACGGTGCGTCCTACACATGTCAAAGTTTGATAGAATCAAATGCTTTTAACACCTTACTGGAGCGTCCTACACCTATCAAAGTTGCAACAATCAAATGCTTGTAACTTTTTACTGGAGCGTCATAAAATATTGAATATTTGTGACAACCGTCCTATTGCCTCTTGTCAATTTAAGCTTTCGCTCATAGCTATGCTACCCTTGAGTCGCAAATCAAACATTGATAAAACTTCAAATGGCCGTAACTTCTATACGGTGCGTCCTACACCTATCAAAGTTTGATACAATCAAATGCTATTAATACTTTACTGGAGCGTCCTACACCTATCAAAGTTTGCAACAATCAAAAGCTTGTAGCTTTTTACTGGAGCGTCACAAAATTGTGAAATTTTGTGGCAATAAAGTACTCGAGCCTCTTGTCAATTAAAGTTATCGCTCATAGCTATGCTACCCTTGAGTCCTAAATCAAACATTGATAAAACTTCAAGTGGTCCTAACTTCTATACGGTGCGTCCTGCACCTGTCAAAGTTTGATACAATTAAATACTTTTAACACTTTACTGGAGCGTCCTACACCTATCAAAGTTGCAACAATCAAATGCTTGTAACTTTTTACTGGAGCGTCATAAAATATTGAAATTTTGTGACAGCCGTCCTCGTGCCTCTTGTCAATTTAAGCTTTCGCTCATAGCTATGCTACCCTTGAGTCCCAAATCAAACATTGATAAAACTTCAAATGGCCCTAACTTCTATACGGTGCGTCCTACACCTATCAAAGTTTGATACAATCAAATGCTATTAACACTTTGCTGGAGCGTCCTACACCTATCAAAGTTTGCAACAATCAAAAGCTTGTAGCTTTTTACTGGAGCGTCATAAAATCGTGAAATTTTGTGGCAATAAAGTACTCGTGCCTCTTGTCAATTTAAGCTTTCGCTCATAGCCATGCTACCCTTGAGTCCCAAATCAAACATTGATAAAACTTCAAATGGCCCTAACTTGTATACGGTGCGTCATACACCTATCAAAGTTTGCAACAATCAAATGCTTGTAACTTTTTACTGAAGCGTCATAAAATCGTGAAATTTAGTGGCAATAAAGTACTCGAGCCTCTTGTCAATTAAAGTTATCGCTCATAGCTGTGCTACGCTTGAGTTCCAAAACAAACATTGATAATAATTCAAATGACCCTAACTTCACCACGGTGCGTCCTACACCTATCAAAGTTTGCAACAATCAAATGCTTGTAACTTTTTACTGGAGCGTCATAAAATCTTGAAATTTTGTGACAATAAAGCCTTTTGTCAATGTAAGCTATCGCTCATAGCTCTGCTACACTTGAGTCCCAAATAAAACATTGATACAACTTCAAATAGCCCTAACTTTTATACAGTGCGTCCTACACCTATCAAAGTTTGCAACAATCAAATGCTTGTAGCTTTTTACTGGAGCGTCATAAAATCGTGAAATTTTGTGGCAATAAAGTACTCGTGCCTCTTGTCAATTAAAGTTATCGCTCATAGCTGTGCTACCCTTGAGTCCCGAAACAAACACTGATAATACTTCAAATGCCCCTAACTTCTATACGGTGCGTCCTACACATGTCAAAGTTTGATAGAATCAGATGCTTTTAACACCTTACTGGAGCGTCCTACACCTATCAAAGTTGCAACAATCAAATGCTTGTAACTTTTTACTGGAGCGTCATAAAATATTGAAATTTTGTGACAACCGTCCCATAGCCTCTTGTCAATTTAAGCTTTCGCTCATAGCTATGCTACCCTTGAGTCCCAAATCAAACATTGATAAAACTTCAAATGGTCCTTACTTCTATACGGTGCGTCCTACACCTATCAAAGTTTGATACAATCAAATGCTATTAACACTTTACTGGAGCGTCCTACACCTATCAAAGTTGCAACAATCAAATGCTTGTAACTTTTTACTGGAGCGTCATAAAATATTGAAATTTTGTGACAACCGTTACATTGCCTCTTGTCAATTTAAGCTTTCGCTCATAGCTATGCTACCCTTGAGTCCCAAATCAAACATTGATAAAACTTCAAATGGCCCTAACTTGTATACGGTGCGTCATACACCTATCAAAGTTTGCAACAATCAAATGCTTGTAACTTTTTACTGAAGCGTCATAAAATCGTGAAATTTTGTGGCAATAAAGTACTCGAGCCTCTTGTCAATTAAAGTTATCGCTCAAAGCTGTGCTACCCTTGAGTCCCGAAACAAACACTGATAATACTTCAAATGCCCCTAACTTCGATACGGTGCGTCCTACACATGTCAAAGTTTGATAGAATCAGATGCTTTTAACACCTTACTGGAGCGTCCTACACCTATCAAAGTTGCAACAATCAAATGCTTGTAACTTTTTACTGGAGCGTCATAAAATATTGAAATTTTGTGACAACCGTCCCATTGCCTCTTGTCAATTTAAGCTTTCGCTCATAGCTATGCTACCCTTGAGTCGCAAATCAAACACTGATAATAATTCAAATGGCCCTAACTTCTACACGGTGCGTCCTAAACCTATCAAAGTTTGCAACAATCAAATGCTTGTAACTTTTTTTTACTGGAGCGTCATAAAATCTTGAAATTTTGTGGCAATAAAGTACTCGAGCCTCTTGTCAATTAAAGTTATCGCTCATAGCTGTGCTACGCTTGAGTCCCAAAACAAACACTGATAATAATTCAAATGGCCCTAACTTCTACACGGTGCGTCCTACACCTATCAAAGTTTGCAACAATAAAAAACTTGTAACTTTTTACTGGAGCGTCATAAAATCTTGAAATTTAGTGACAATAAAGTACTCGTGCCTCTTGTCAATTTAAGCTATCGCTCATAGCTGTGCTACGCTTGAGTCCCAAAACAAACACTGATAATAATTCAAAAGGCCCTAACTTCTACACGGTGCGTCCTACACCTATCAAAGTTTGCAACAATCAAATGCTTGTAACTTTTTACTGGAGCGTCATAAAATCGTGAGATTTGGTGACAATAAAGTACTCGAGCCTCTTGTCAATTAAAGTTATCGCTCATAGCTGTGCTACGCTTGAGTCCCAAAACAAACACTGATAATAATTCAAAAGGCTCTAACTTCTACACGGTGCGTCCTACACCTATCAAAGTTTGCAACAATCAAATGCTTGTAACTTTTTACTGGAGCGTCATAAAATCTTGAAATTTTGTGACAATAAAGTACTCGTGCCTCTTGTCAATTTAAGCTATCGCTCATAGCTCTGCTACCCTTGAGTCCCAAATCAAACACTGATAAAACTTCAAATGGCCCTAACTTCTATACGGTGCGTCCTACACCTATCAAAGTTTGATACAATCAAATGCTATTAACCCTTTACTGGAGCGTCCTATACCTATCAAAGTTGCAACAAAAATGCTAGTAACTTTTTACTGGAGCGACATATAATATTGAAATTTTGTGACAATAAAGTCCTCGTGCCTCTTGTCAATTTAAGCTTTCGCTCATAGCCATGCTACCCTTGAGTCCCAAATCAAACATTGATAAAACTTCAAATGGCCCTAACTTGTATACGGTGCGTCCTACACCTATCAAAGTTTGCAACAATCAAATGCTTGTAACTTTTTACTGAAGCGTCATAAAATCGTGAAATTTTGTGGCAATAAAGTACTCGAGCCTCTTGTCAATTAAAGTTATCGCTCATAGCTGTGCTACGCTTGAGTTCCAAAACAAACACTGATAATAATTCAAATGGCCCTAACTTCTACACGGTGCGTCCTACACCTATCAAAGTTTGCAACAATCAAATGAATGTAACTTTTTACTGGAGCGTCATAAAATCTTGGAGTTTTGTGACTATAACGCCTCTTGTCAATTTAAGCTATCGCTCATAGCTCTGCTACCCTTGAGTCCCAAATAAAACACTGATACAACTTCAAATAGCCCTAACTTTTATACAGTGCGTCCTACACCTATCAAAGTTTGCAACAATCAAATGCTTGTTGCTTTTTACTTGAGCGTCATAAAATCGTGAAATTTTGTGGCAATAAAGTACTCGAGCCTCTTGTCAATTAAAGTTATCGCTCATAGCTGTGCTACCCTTGAGTCCCGAAAGAAACGCTGATAATACTCCAAATGCCCCTAACTTCTATACGGTGCGTCCTACACCTATCAAAGTTTGCAACAATCAAATGCTTGTAACTTTTTACTGGAGCGTCATAAAATCGTGAAATTTTGTGGCAATAAAGTACTCGAGCCTCTTGTCAATTAAAGTTATCGCTCATAGCTGTGCTACGCTTGAGTCCCAAAATAAACACTGATAATAATTCAAATGGCCCTAACTTCTACACGGTGCGTCCTACACCTATCAAAGTTTGCAACAATCAAATGCTTGTAACTTTTTACTGGAGCGTCATAAAATCGTGAAATTTTGTGGCAATAAAGTACTTGAGCCTCTTGTCAATTAAAGTTATCGCTCATAGCTGTGCTACGCTTGAGTCCCAAAACAAACACTGGTAATAATTCAAATGGCCCTAACTTCTACACGGTGCGTCCTACACCTATCAAAGTTTGCAACAATCAAATGCTTGTAACTTTTTACTGGAGCGTCATAAAATCTTGAAATGTTGTGGCAATAAAGTACTCGAGCCTCTCGTCAATTAAAGTTATCGCTCATAGCTGTGCTACGCTTGAGTCCCAAAACAAACACTGATAATAATTCAAATGGCCCTAACTTCTACACGGTGCGTCCTACACCTATCAAAGTTTGCAACAATCAAATGCTTGTAACTTTTTACTGGGGCGTCATAAAATCGTGAAATTTTGTGGCAATAAAGTACTTGAGCCTCTTGTCAATTAAAGTTATCGCTCATAGCTGTGCTACGCTTGAGTCCCAAAACAAACACTGGTAATAATTCAAATGGCCCTAACTTCTACACGGTGCGTCCTACACCTATCAAAGTTTGCAACAATCAAATGCTTGTAACTTTTTACTGGAGCGTCATAAAATCTTGAAATGTTGTGGCAATAAAGTACTCGAGCCTCTCGTCAATTAAAGTTATCGCTCATAGCTGTGCTACGCTTGAGTCCCAAAACAAACACTGATAATAATTCAAATGGCCCTAACTTCTACACGGTGCGTCCTACACCTATCAAAGTTTGCAACAATAAAAAACTTGTAACTTTTTACTGGAGCGTCATAAAATCTTGAAATTTAGTGACAATAAAGTACTCGTGCCTCTTGTCAATTTAAGCTATCGCTCATAGCTCTGCTACCATTAAGTCCCAAATAAAACACTGATACAACTTCAAATAGCCCTAACTTTTATACAGTGCGTCCTACACCTATCAAAGTTTGCAACAATAAAATGCTTGTAACTTTTTACTGGAGCGTCATAAAATCGTGAGATTTGGTGACAATAAAGTACTCGAGCCTCTTGTCAATTAAAGTTATCGCTCATAGCTGTGCTACGCTTGAGTCCCAAAACAAACACTGATAATAATTCAAAAGGCCCTAACTTCTACACGGTGCGTCCTACACCTATCAAAGTTTGCAACAATCAAATGCTTGTAACTTTTTACTGGAGCGTCATAAAATCTTGAAATTTTGTGACAATAAAGTACTCGTGCCTCTTGTCAATTTAAGCTATCGCTCATAGCTCTGCTACCCTTGAGTCCCAAATCAAACACTGATAAAACTTCAAATGGCCCTAACTTCTATACGGTGCGTCCTACACCTATCAAAGTTTGATACAATCAAATGCTATTAACCCTTTACTGGAGCGTCCTATACCTATCAAAGTTGCAACAAAAATGCTAGTAACTTTTTACTGGAGCGACATATAATATTGAAATTTTGTGACAATAAAGTCCTCGTGCCTCTTGTCAATTTAAGCTTTCGCTCATAGCCATGCTACCCTTGAGTCCCAAATCAAACATTGATAAAACTTCAAATGGCCCTAACTTGTATACGGTGCGTCCTACACCTATCAAAGTTTGCAACAATCAAATGCTTGTAACTTTTTACTGAAGCGTCATAAAATCGTGAAATTTTGTGGCAATAAAGTACTCGAGCCTCTTGTCAATTAAAGTTATCGCTCATAGCTGTGCTACGCTTGAGTTCCAAAACAAACACTGATAATAATTCAAATGGCCCTAACTTCTACACGGTGCGTCCTACACCTATCAAAGTTTGCAACAATCAAATGCATGTAACTTTTTACTGGAGCGTCATAAAATCTTGGAGTTTTGTGACTATAACGCCTCTTGTCAATTTAAGCTATCGCTCATAGCTCTGCTACCCTTGAGTCCCAAATAAAACACTGATACAACTTCAAATAGCCCTAACTTTTATACAGTGCGTCCTACACCTATCAAAGTTTGCAACAATCAAATGCTTGTAGCTTTTTACTTGAGCGTCATAAAATCGTGAAATTTTGTGGCAATAAAGTACTCGAGCCTCTTGTCAATTAAAGTTATCGCTCATAGCTGTGCTACCCTTGAGTCCCGAAAGAAACGCTGATAATACTTCAAATGCCCCTAACTTCTATACGGTGCGTCCTACACCTATCAAAGTTTGCAACAATCAAATGCTTGTAACTTTTTACTGGAGCGTCATAAAATCGTGAAATTTTGTGGCAATAAAGTACTTGAGCCTCTTGTCAATTAAAGTTATCGCTCATAGCTGTGCTACGCTTGAGCCCCAAAACAAACACTGGTAATAATTCAAATGGCCCTAACTTCTACACGGTGCGTCCTACACCAATCAAAGTTTTCAACAATCAAATGCTTGTAACTTTTTACTGGAGCGTCATAAAATCTTGAAATGTTGTGGCAATAAAGTACTCGAGCCTCTCGTCAATTAAAGTTATCGCTCATAGCTGTGCTACGCTTGAGTCCCAAAACAAACACTGATAAAACTTCAAATGGCCCTAACTTCTATACGGTGCGTCCTACACCTATCAAAGTTTGATACAATCAAATGCTATTAACACTTTACTGGAGCGTCCTACACCTATCAAAGTTGCAACAATCAAATGCTTGTAACTTTTTACTGGAGCGACGTAAAATATTGAAATTTTGTGACAATAAAGTCCTCGAGCCTCTTGTCAATTTAAGCTATCGCTCATAGCTCTTCTACCCTTGAGTCCCAAATCAAACATTGATAAAACTTCAAATGGCCCTAACTTGTATATTGTGCGTCCTACACCTATCAAAGTTTGCAACAATCAAATGCATGTAACTTTTTACTGGAGCGTCATAAAATCTTGGAGTTTTGTGACAATAAAGCCTCTTGTCAATTTAAGCTATCGCTCGTAGCTCTTCTACCCTTGAGTCCCAAATAAAACACTGATACAACTTAAAATAGCCCTAACTTTTATACACTGCGTCCTACACCTATCAAAGTTTGCAACAATCAAATGCTTGTAACTTTTCAATGGAGCGTCATAAAATCGTGAAATTTTGTGGCAATAAAGTCCTCGAGCCTCTTGTCAATTTAAGCTATCGCTCATAGCTCTTCTACCCTTGAGTCCCAAATAAAACACTGATACAACTTAAAATAGCCCTAACTTTTATACAGTGCGTCCTACACCTATCAAAGTTTGCAACAATCAAATGCTTGTAACTTTTTACTGGAGCGTCATAAAATCTTGAAATTTAGTGACAATAAAGTACTCGTGCCTCTTGTCAATTTAAGCTATCGCTCACAGCTCTGCTACCCTTGAGTCCCAAATAAAACACTGATACAACTTCAAATAGCCCTAACTTTTATACACTGCGTCCTACACCTATCAAAGTTTGCAACAATCAAATGCTTGTAACTTTTTACTGGAGCGTCATAAAATCTTGAAATTTAGTGACAATAAAGTACTCGTGCCTCTTGTCAATTAAAGTTATCGCTCATAGCTGTGCTACGCTTGAGTCCCAAAATAAACACTGATAATAATTCAAATGGCCCTAACTTCTACACGGTGCGGCCTACACCTATCAAAGTTTGCAACAATCAAATGCTTGTAACTTTTTACTGGAGCGTCATAAAATCGTGAAATTTTGTGGCAATAAAGTACTCGAGCCTCTTGTCAATTAAAGTTATCGCTCATAGCTGTGCTACGCTTGAGTCCCAAAACAAACACTGATAATAATTCAAATGGCCCTAACTTCTGCACGGTGCGTCCTACACCTATCAAAGTTTGCAACAATCAAATGCTTGTAACTTTTTACTGGAGCGTCATAAAATCTTGAAATGTTGTGGCAATAAAGTACTCGAGCCTCTTGTCAATTAAAGTTATCGCTCATAGCTGTGCTACGCTTGAGTCCCAAAACAAACACTGATAATAATTCAAATGGCCCTAACTTCTACACGGTGCGTCCTACACCTATCAAAGTTTGCAACAATCAAATGCTTGTAACTTTTACTGGAGCGTCATAAAATCTGGAAATGTTGTGGCAATAAAGTACTCGAGCCTATCGTCAGTTAAAGTTATCGCTCATAGCTGTGCTACGCTTGAGTCCCAAAACAAATACTGATAAAACTTCAAATGGCCCTAACTTCTATACGGTGCGTCCTACACCTATCAAAGTTTGATACAATCAAATGCTATTAACACTTTACTGGAGCGTCCTATACCTATCAAAGTTGCAACAAAAATGCTAGTAACTTTTTACTGGAGCGACATAAAATATTGAAATTTTGTGACAATAAAGTCCTCGTGCCTCTTGTCAATTTAAGCTTTCGCTCATAGCCATGCTACCCTTGAGTCCCAAATCAAACATTGATAAAACTTCAAATGGCCCTAACTTGTATACGGTGCGTCCTACACCTATCAAAGTTTGCAACAATCAAATGCTTGTAACATTTTACTGGAGCGACATAAAATATTGAAATTTTGTGACAATAAAGTCCTCGTGCCTCTTGTCAGTTTAAGCTTTCGCTCATAGCCATGCTACCCTTGAGTCCCAAATCAAACATTGATAAAACTTCAAATTTCCCTAACTTGTATACGGTGCGTCCTACACCTATCAAAGTTTGCAACAATCAAATGCTTGTAACTTTTTACTGGAGCGTCATAAAATCTTGAAATGTTGTGGCAATAAAGTACTCGAGCCTCTTGTCAATTAAAGTTATCGCTCATAGCTGTGCTACGCTTGAGTCCCAAAACAAACACTGATAATAATTCAAATGGCCCTAACTTCTACACGGTGCGTCCTACACCTATCAAAGTTTGCAACAATCAAATGCTTGTAACTTTTTACTGGTGCGTCATAAAATCTTGAAATGTTGTGGCAATAAAGTACTCGAGCCTCTTGTCAATTAAAGTTATCGCTCATAGCTGTGCTACGCTTGAGTCCCAAAACAAACACTGATAATAATTCAAATGGCCCTAACTTCTACACGGTGCGTCCTACACCTATCAAAGTTTGCAACAATCAAAAGCTTGTAACTTTTTACTGGAGCGTCATAAAATCTTGAAATGTTGTGGCAATAAAGTACTCGAGCCTCTTGTCAATTAAAGTTATCGCTCATAGCTGTGCTACGCTTGAGTCCCAAAACAACCACTGATAAAACTTCGAATGGCCCTAACTTCTATACGGTGCGTCCTACACCTATCAAAGTTTGATACAATCAAATGCTATTAACACTTTACTGGAGCGTCCTTCACCTATCAAAGTTGCAACAATCAAATGCTTGTAACTTTTTACTGGAGCGATATAAAATATTGAAATTTTGTGACAATAAAGTCCTCGAGCCTCTTGTCAATTTAAGCTATCGCTCATAGCTCTTCTACCCTTGAGTCCCAAATAAAACACTGATACAACTTAAAATAGCCCTAACTTTTATACAGTGCGTCCTACACCTATCAAAGTTTGCAACAATCAAATGCATGTAACTTTTTACTGGAGCGTCATAAAATCTTGGAGTTTTGTGACAATAACGACTCTTGTCAATTTAAGCTATCGCTCATAGCTCTGCTACCCTTGAGTCCCAAATAAAACACTGATACAACTTCAAATAGCCCTAACTTTTATACAGTGCGTCCTACACCTATCAAAGTTTGCAACAATCAAATGCTTGTAGCTTTTTACTGGAGCGTCATAAAATCGTGAAATTTTGTGGCAATAAAGTACTCGAGCCTCTTGTCAATTAAAGTTATCGCTCATAGCTGTGCTACGCTTGAGTCCCAAAATAAACACTGATAATAATTCAAATGGCCCTAACTTCTACACGGTGCGTCCTACACCTATCAAAGTTTGCAACAATCAAATGCTTGTAACTTTTTACTGGAGCGTCATAAAATCGTGAAATTTTGTGGCAATAAAGTACTCGAGCCTCTTGTCAATTAAAGTTATCGCTCATAGCTGTGCTACGCTTGAGTCCCAAAACCAACACTAATAAAACTTCAAATGGCCCAAACTTCTACACGGTGCGTCCTACACCTATCAAAGTTTGCAACAATCAAATGCTTGTAACTTTTTACTGGAGCGTCATAAAATCTTGAAATGTTGTGGCAATAAAGTACTCGAGCCTCTTGTCAATTAAAGTTATCGCTCATAGCTGTGCTACGCTTGAGTCCCAAAACAAACACTGATAATAATTCAAATGGCCCTAACTTCTACACGGTGCGTCCTACACCTATCAAAGTTTGCAACAATCAAAAGCTTGTTACTTTTTACTGGAGCGTCATAAAATCTTGAAATGTTGTGGCAATAAAGTACTCGAGCCTCTTGTCAATTAAAGTTATCGCTCATAGCTGTGCTACGCTTGAGTCCCAAAACAACCACTGATAAAACTTCGAATGGCCCTAACTTCTATACGGTGCGTCCTACACCTATCAAAGTTTGATACAATCAAATGCTATTAACACTTTACTGGAGCGTCCTACACCTATCAAAGTTGCAACAATCAAATGCTTGTAACTTTTTACTGGAGCGACATAAAATATTGAAATTTTGTGACAATAAAGTCCTCGAGCCTCTTGTCAATTTAAGCTATCGCTCATAGCTCTTCTACCCTTGAGTCCCAAATAAAACACTGATACAACTTAAAATAGCCCTAACTTTTATACAGTGCGTCCTACACCTATCAAAGTTTGCAACAATCAAATGCTTGTAACTTTTTACTGGAGCGTCATAAAATCTTGAAATTTAGTGACAATAAAGTACTCGTGCCTCTTGTCAATTTAAGCTATCGCTCATAGCTATGCTACCCTTGAGTCCCAAATAAAACACTGATACAACTTCAAATAGCCCTAACTTTAATACAGTGTGTCCTACACCTATCAAAGTTTGCAACAATCAAATGCTTGTAACTTTTTACTGGAGCGTCATAAAATCGTGAAATTTTGTGGCAATAAAGAACTCGAGCCTCTTGTCAATTAAAGTTATCGCTCATAGCTGTGCTACGCTTGAGTCCCAAAATAAACACTGATAATAATTCAAATGGCCCTAACTTCTACACGGTGCGTCCTACACCTATCAAAGTTTGCAACAATCAAATGCTTGTAACTTTTTACTGGAGCGTCATAAAATCGTGAAATTTTGTGGCAATAAAGTACTCGAGCCTCTTGTCAATTAAAGTTATCGCTCATAGCTGTGCTACGCTTGAGTCCCAAAACAAACACTGATAATAATTCAAATGGCCCTAACTTCTGCACGGTGCGTCCTACACCTATCAAAGTTTGCAACAATCAAATGCTTGTAACTTTTTACTGGAGCGTCATAAAATCTTGAAATGTTGTGGCAATAAAGTACTCGAACCTCTTGTCAATTAAAGTTATCGCTCATAGCTGTGCTACGCTTGAGTCCCAAAACAAACACTGATAAAACTTCAAATGGCCCTAACTTCTATACTGTGCGTCCTACACCTATCATAGTTTGCAACAATCAAATGCTTGTGACTTTTTACTGGAGCGTAATGAAATCTGTAAATTTTGTGTCAATAAAGTACTCGAGCCTCTTGTCAATTAAAGTTATCGCTCATAGCTGTGCTACGCTTGAGTCCCAAAACAAATACTGATAAAACTTCAAATGGCCCTAACTTCTATACGGTGCGTCCTACACCTATCAAAGTTTGATACAATCAAATGCTATTAACACTTTACTGGAGCGTCCTATACCTATCAAAGTTGCAACAAAAATGCTAGTAACTTTTTACTGGAGCGACATAAAATATTGAAATTTTGTGACAATAAAGTCCTCGTGCCTCTTGTCAATTTAAGCTTTCGCTCATAGCCATGCTACCCTTGAGTCCCAAATCAAACATTGATAAAACTTCAAATGGCCCTAACTTGTATATTGTGCGTCCTACACCTATCAAAGTTTGCAACACTCAAATGCATGTAACTTTTTACTGGAGCGTCATAAAATCTTGGAGTTTTGTGACAATAAAGCCTCTTGTCAATTTAAGCTATCGCTCGTAGCTCTTCTACCCTTGAGTCCCAAATAAAACACTGATACTACTTAAAATAGCCCTAACTTTTATACACTGCGTCCTACACCTATCAAAGTTTGCAACAATCAAATGCTTGTAACTTTTTAATGGAGCGTCATAAAATCGTGAAATTTTGTGGCAATAAAGTACTCGAGCCTCTTGTCAATTAAAGTTATCGCTCATAGCTGTGCTACGCTTGAGTCCCAAAACATACACTGATAATAATTCAAATGGCCCTAACTTCTATACGGTGTGTCGTACACATATCAAAGTTTGCAACAATCAAATGCTTGTAACTTTTTACTGGAGCGTCATTAAACTTTGAAATTTTGTGACAATAAATTACTCGTGCCTCTTGTCAATTTAAGCTATCGCTCATAGCTCTGCTACCCTTGAGTCCCAAATAAAACACTGACACAACTTCAAGTAGCCCTAACTGTTATACAGTGCGTCCTACACCTATCAAAGTTTGCAACAATCAAATGCTTGTAACTTTTTACTGGAGCGTCATAAAATCGTGAAATTTTGTGGCAATAAAGTACTCGAGCCTCTTGTCAATTAAAGTTATCGCTCATAGCTGTGCTACGCTTGAGTCCCAAAACATACACTGATAATAATTCAAATGGTACTAACTTCTATATGGTGTGTCGTACACATATCAAAGTTTGCAACAATCAAATGCTTGTAACTTTTTACTGGAGCGTCATTAAACTTTGAAATTTTGTGACAATAAATTACTCGTGCCTCTTGTCAATTTAAGCTATCGCTCATAGCTCTGCTACCCTTGAGTCCCAAATAAAACACTGACACAACTTCAAATAGCCCTAACTGTTATACAGTGCGTCCTACACCTATCAAAGTTTGCAACAATCAAATGCTTGTAACTTTTTACTGGAGCGTCATAAAATCGTGAAATTTTGTGGAAATAAAGTACTCGAGCGTCATGTCAATGAAAGTTATCGCTCATAGCTGTGCTACGCTTGAGTCCCAAAACAAACACTGATAATAATTCAAAAGGCCCTAACTTCTACACGGTGCGTCCTACACCTATCAAAGTTTGCAACAATCAAATGCATGTAACTTTTTACTGGAGCGTCATAAAATCTTGGAGTTTTGTGACAATAACGACTCTTGTCAATTTAAGCTATCGCTCATAGCTCTGCTACCCTTGAGTCCCAAATAAAACACTGATACAACTTCAAATAGCCCTAACTTTAATACAGTGTGTCCTACACCTATCAAAGTTTGCAACAATCAATGCTTGTAACTTTTTACTGGAGCGTCATAAAATCGTGAAATATTGTGACAATAAAGTACTCGTGCTTCTTGTCAATTAAAGTTATCGCTCATAGCTGTGCTACGCTTGAGTCCCAAAATAAACACTGATAATAATTCAAATGGCCCTAACTTCTACACGGTGCGTCCTACACCTATCAAAGTTTGAAACAATCAAATGCTTGTAACTTTTTACTGGAGCGTCATAAAATCGTGAAATTTTGTGGCAATAAAGTACTCGAGCCTCTTGTCAATTAAAGTTATCGCTCATAGCTGTGCTACGCTTGAGTCCCAAAACAAACACTGATAATAATTCAAATGGCCCTAACTTCTGCACGGTGCGTCCTACACCTATCAAAGTTTGCAACAATCAAATGCTTGTAACTTTTTACTGGAGCGTCATAAAATCTTGAAATGTTGTGGCAATAAAGTACTCGAACCTCTTGTCAATTAAAGTTATCGCTCATAGCTGTGCTACGCTTGAGTCCCAAAACAAACACTGATAATAATTCAAATGGCCCTAACTTCTACACGGTGCGTCTTACACCTATCAAAGTTTGCAACAATCAAATGCTTGTAACTTTTACTGGAGCGTCATAAAATCTGGAAATGTTGTGGCAATAAAGTACTCGAGCCTCTTGTCAATTAAAGTTATCGCTCATAGCTGTGCTACGCTTGAGTCCCAAAACAAATACTGATAAAACTTCAAATGGCCCTAACTTCTATACGGTGCGTCCTACACCTATCAAAGTTTGATACAATCAAATGCTATTAACACTTTACTGGAGCGTCCTATACCTATCAAAGTTGCAACAAAAATGCTAGTAACTTTTTACTGGAGCGACATAAAATATTGAAATTTTGTGACAATAAAGTCCTCGTGCCTCTTGTCAATTTAAGCTTTCGCTCATAGCCATGCTACCCTTGAGTCCCAAATCAAACATTGATAAAACTTCAAATGGCCCTAACTTGTATATTGTGCGTCCTACACCTATCAAAGTTTGCAACAATCAAATGCATGTAACTTTTTACTGGAGCGTCATAAAATCTTGGAGTTTTGTGACAATAAAGCCTCTTGTCAATTTAAGCTATCGCTCGTAGCTCTTCTACCCTTGAGTCCCAAATAAAACACTGATACAACTTAAAATAGCCCTAACTTTTATAAACAGCGTCCTACACCTATCAAAGTTTGCAACAATCAAATGCTTGTAACTTTTTAATGGAGCGTCATAAAATCGTGAAATTTTGTGGCAATAAAGTACTCGAGCCTCTTGTCAATTAAAGTTATCGCTCATAGCTGTGCTACGCTTGAGTCCCAAAACATACACTGATAATAATTCAAATGGCCCTAACTTCTATACGGTGTGTCGTACACATATCATAGTTTGCAACAATCAAATGCTTGTAACTTTTTACTGGAGCTTCATTAAACTTTGAAATTTTGTGACAATAAATTACTCGTGCCTCTTGTCAATTTAAGCTATCGCTCATAGCTCTGCTACCTTTGAGTCCCAAATAAAACACTGACACAACTTCAAATAGCCCTAACTGTTATACAGTGCGTCCTACACCTATCAAAGTTTGCAACAATCAAATGCTTGTAACTTTTTACTGGAGCGTCATAAAATCGTGAAATTTTGTGGCAATAAAGTACTCGAGCCTCTTGTCAATTAAAGTTATCGCTCATAGCTGTGCTACGCTTGAGTCCCAAAACATACACTGATAATAATTCAAATGGCCCTAACTTCTATACGGTGTGTCGTACACATATCAAAGTTTGCAACAATCAAATGCTTGTAACTTTTTACTGGAGCGTCATTAAACTTTGAAATTTTGTGACAATAAATTACTCGTGCCTCTTGTCAATTTAAGCTATCGCTCATAGCTCTGCTACCCTTGAGTCCCAAATAAAACACTGACACAACTTTAAATAGCCCTAACTGTTATACAGTGCGTCCTACACCTATCAAAGTTTACAACAATCAAATGTTTGTAACTTTTTACTGGAGCGTCATAAAATCGTGAAATTTTGTGGAAATAAAGTACTCGAGCGTCATGTCAATGAAAGTTATCGCTCATAGCTGTGCTACGCTTGAGTCCCAAAACAAACACTGATAATAATTCAAAAGGCCCTAACTTCTACACGGTGCGTCCTACACCTATCAAAGTTTGCAACAATCAAATGCATGTAACTTTTTACTGGAGCGTCATAAAATCTTGGAGTTTTGTGACAATAACGACTCTTGTCAATTTAAGCTATCGCTCATAGCTCTGCTACCCTTGAGTCCCAAATAAAACACTGACACAACTTTAAATAGCCCTAACTGTTATACAGTGCGTCCTACACCTATCAAAGTTTGCAACAATCAAATGCTTGTAGCTTTTTACTGGAGCGTCATAAAATCGTGAAATTTTGTGGCAATAAAGTACTCGAGCCTCTTGTCAATTAAAGTTATCGCTCATAGCTGTGCTACGCTTGAGTCCCAAAATAAACACTGATAATAATTCAAATGGCCCTAACTTCTACACGGTGCGTCCTACACCTATCAAAGTTTGAAACAATCAAATGCTTGTAACTTTTTACTGGAGCGTCATAAAATCGTGAAATTTTGTGGCAATAAAGTACTCGAGCCTCTTGTCAATTAAAGTTATCGCTCATAGCTGTGCTACGCTTGAGTCCCAAAACAAACACTAATAATAATTCAAATGGCCCTAACTTCTGCACGGTGCGTCCTACACCTATCAAAGTTTGCAACAATCAAATGCTTGTAACTTTTTACTGGAGCGTCATAAAATCTTGAAATGTTGTGGCAATAAAGTACTCGAACCTCTTGTCAATTAAAGTTATCGCTCATAGCTGTGCTACGCTTGAGTCCCAAAACAAACACTGATAATAATTCAAATGGCCCTAACTTCTACACGGTGCGTCCTACACCTATCAAAGTTTGCAACAATCAAATGCTTGTAACTTTTACTGGAGCGTCATAAAATCTGGAAATGTTGTGGCAATAAAGTACTCGAGCCTCTTGTCAATTAAAGTTATCGCTCATAGCTGTGCTACGCTTGAGTCCCAAAACAAATACTGATAAAACTTCAAATGGCCCTAACTTCTATACGGTGCGTCCTACACCTATCAAAGTTTGATACAATCAAATGCTATTAACACTTTACTGGAGCGTCCTATACCTATCAAAGTTGCAACAAAAATGCTAGTAACTTTTTACTGGAGCGACATAAAATATTGAAATTTTGTGACAATAAAGTCCTCGTGCCTCTTGTCAATTTAAGCTTTCGCTCATAGCCATGCTACCCTTGAGTCCCAAATCAAACATTGATAAAACTTCAAATGGCCCTAACTTGTATATTGTGCGTCCTACACCTATCAAAGTTTGCAACAATCAAATGCATGTAACTTTTTACTGGAGCGTCATAAAATCTTGGAGTTTTGTGACAATAAAGCCTCTTGTCAATTTAAGCTATCGCTCGTAGCTCTTCTACCCTTGAGTCCCAAATAAAACACTGATACAACTTAAAATAGCCCTAACTTTTATACACTGCGTCCTACACCTATCAAAGTTTGCAACAATCAAATGCTTGTAACTTTTTAATGGAGCGTCATAAAATCGTGAAATTTTGTGGCAATAAAGTACTCGAGCCTCTTGTCAATTAAAGTTATCGCTCATAGCTGTGCTACGCTTGAGTCCCAAAACATACACTGATAATAATTCAAATGGCCCTGACTTCTATACGGTGTGTCGTACACATATCAAAGTTTGCAACAATCAAATGCTTGTAACTTTTTACTGGAGCTTCATTAAACTTTGAAATTTTGTGACAATAAATTACTCGTGCCTCTTGTCAATTTAAGCTATCGCTCATAGCTCTGCTACCTTTGAGTCCCAAATAAAACACTGACACAACTTCAAATAGCCCTAACTGTTATACAGTGCGTCCTACACCTATCAAAGTTTGCAACAATCAAATGCTTGTAACTTTTTACTGGAGCGTCATAAAATCGTGAAATTTTGTGGCAATAAAGTACTCGAGCCTCTTGTCAATTAAAGTTATCGCTCATAGCTGTGCTACGCTTGAGTCCCAAAACATACACTGATAATAATTCAAATGGCCCTAACTTCTATACGGTGTGTCGTACACATATCAAAGTTTGCAACAATCAAATGCTTGTAACTTTTTACTGGAGCGTCATTAAACTTTGAAATTTTGTGACAATAAATTACTCGTGCCTCTTGTCAATTTAAGCTATCGCTCATAGCTCTGCTACCCTTGAGTCCCAAATAAAACACTGACACAACTTCAAATAGCCCTAACTGTTATACAGTGCGTCCTACACCTATCAAAGTTTGCAACAATCAAATGCTTGTAACTTTTTACTGGAGCGTCATAAAATCGTGAAATTTTGTGGAAATAAAGTACTCGAGCGTCATGTCAATGAAAGTTATCGCTCATAGCTGTGCTACGCTTGAGTCCCAAAACAAACACTGATAATAATTCAAAAGGCCCTAACTTCTACACGGTGCGTCCTACACCTATCAAAGTTTGCAACAATCAAATGCATGTAACTTTTTACTGGAGCGTCATAAAATCTTGGAGTTTTGTGACAATAACGACTCTTGTCAATTTAAGCTATCGCTCATAGCTCTGCTACCCTTGAGTCCCAAATAAAACACTGATACAACTTCAAATAGCCCTGACTTTTATACAGTGCGTCCTACACCTATCAAAATTTGCAACAATCAAATGCTTGTAGCTTTTTACTGGAGCGTCATAAAATCTTGAAATGTTGTGGCAATAAAGTACTCGAGCCTCTTGTCAATTAAAGTTATCGCTCATAGCTGTACTACGCTTGAGTCCCAAAACAAACACTGATAATAATTCAAATGGCCCTAACTTCTACACGGTGCGTCCTACACCTATCAAAGTTTGCAACAATCAAAAGCTTGTAACTTTTTACTGGAGCGTCATAAAATCTTGAAATGTTGTGGCAATAAAGTACCCGAGCCTCTTGTCAATTAAAGTTATCGCTCATAGCTGTGCTACGCTTGAGTCCCAAAACAACCACTGATAAAACTTCGAATGGCCCTAACTTCTATACGGTGCGTCCTACACCTATCAAAGTTTGATACAATCAAATGCTATTAACACTTTACTGGAGCGTCCTACACCTATCAAAGTTGCAACAATCAAATGCTTGTAACTTTTTACTGGAGCGACATAAAATATTGAAATTTTGTGACAATAAAGTCCTCGAGCCTCTTGTCAATTTAAGCTATCGCTCATAGCTCTTCTACCCTTGAGTCCCAAATAAAACACTGATACAACTTAAAATAGCCCTAACTTTTATACAGTGCGTCCTACACCTTTCAAAGTTTGCAACAATCAAATGCTTGTAACTTTTTACTGGAGCGTCATAAAATCTTGAAATTTAGTGACAATAAAGTACTCGTGCCTCTTGTCAATTTAAGCTATCGCTCATAGCTATGCTACCCTTGAGTCCCAAATAAAACACTGATAAAACTTCAAATAGCCCTAACTTTAATACAGTGTGTCCTACACCTATCAAAGTTTGCAACAATCAAATGCTTGTAACTTTTTACTGGAGCGTCATAAAATCGTGAAATTTTGTGGCAATAAAGTACTCGAGCCTCTTGTCAATTAAAGTTATCGCTCATAGCTGTCCTACGCTTGAGTCCCAAAATAAACACTGATAATAATTCAAATGGCCCTTACTTCTACACGGTGCGTCCTACACCTATCAAAGTTTGCAACAATCAAATGCTTGTAACTTTTTACTGGAGCGTCATAAAATCGTGAAATTTTGTGGCAATAAAGTACTCGAGCCTCTTGTCAATTAAAGTTATCGCTCATAGCTGTGCTACGCTTGAGTCCCAAAACAAACACTGATAATAATTCAAATGGCCCTAACTTCTGCACGGTGCGTCCTACACCTATCAAAGTTTGCAACAATCAAATGCTTGTAACTTTTTACTGGAGCGTCATAAAATCTTGAAATGTTGTGGCAATAAAGTACTCGAACCTCTTGTCAATTAAAGTTATCGCTCATAGCTGTGCTACGCTTGAGTCCCAAAACAAACACTGATAATAATTCAAATGGCCCTAACTTCTACACGGTGCGTCCTACACCTATCAAAGTTTGCAACAATCAAATGCTTGTAACTTTTACTGGAGCGTCATAAAATCTGGAAATGTTGTGGCAATAAAGTACTCGAGCCTCTTGTCAATTAAAGTTATCGCTCATAGCTGTGCTACGCTTGAGTCCCAAAACAAATACTGATAAAACTTCAAATGGCCCTAACTTCTATACGGTGCGTCCTACACCTATCAAAGTTTGATACAATCAAATGCTATTAACACTTTACTGGAGCGTCCTATACCTATCAAAGTTGCAACAAAAATGCTAGTAACTTTTTACTGGATCGACATAAAATATTGAAATTTTGTGACAATAAAGTCCTCGTGCCTCTTGTCAATTTAAGCTTTCGCTCATAGCCATGCTATCCTTGAGTCCCAAATCAAACATTGATAAAACTTCAAATGGCCCTAACTTGTATACGGTGCGTCCTACACCTATCAAAGTTTGCAACAATCAAATGCTTGTAACATTTTACTGGAGCGACATAAAATATTGAAATTTTGTGACAATAAAGTCCTCGTGCCTCTTGTCAGTTTAAGCTTTCGCTCATAGCCATGCTACCCTTGAGTCTCAAATCAAACATTGATAAAACTTCAAATTTCCCTAACTTATATACGGTGCGTCCTACACCTATCAAAGTTTGCAACAATCAAATGCTTGTAACTTTTTACTGATGCGCCATAAAATCGTGAAATTTTGTGGCAGGATGGGGAAAACAAGCTGGGTTTACGTGCTACGGAAAGATGAGTTGGTGATTTTTGCGGAGGAATTCGGTTTGGAAACTACAGGCACAGTAGATGACCTCCGAAAGCGGCTTTCTGAGTTTTTCACAGAAACGGTACTGACTCAGGAGCAACAATACCGGTTGATGAATCTACAACGCAGTCATGTTAAAAGCACATCACCAAGGCCGGCTGCATCCATAGTTCCCAGCGAAACGCTGGAAGTGGACAGGCCAAGCACATACGCAGGTGCAACTCTACCAGCGTGGAATCCAGAAGTACGGGGAATACCACAGCATCCTTACGTTTCACCTGCACCAATGGATCAACAATACAACGGGTCTACACAGTACGCCGCTGTTATTGATCAAGTACGGAAGTGGTCTCTTAACTTTGACGGTGGACGTGACCCACTAGCTTTTATCGAGCGAGTGGAAGAACTTGCAGATGTGTACGGAATAAACAAAGATTTCCTTCCTCGTACTATGCCTGAACTCTTGAGAGAACGAGCACTCATGTGGTTCAGAAACAACAATCGAGCGTGGCGGGAATGGAGCACATATAGGAGGGACTTCCTGAAATTCTTTTTACCGGCCCGTTTCATGGAGAAACTCGACGACCAGATCCGACAGCGTCACCAGAGGCATCGAGAGTCATTCAAGCAGTATGTTCTCGAACTGCAAAATCTTATGCGACACGTGGAGTATTCGGAGGAGCAGAAACTGGAAAGAATCTTCCAGAACAGTCTGCCACAATATCAGCTATACGTGCGCCGTAGAGATTTCGTATCGCTACAGGAGCTGATAGAGATGGCCGAGGATTTGGAGAGCATACGGGGAGAAGGCGAACAGCTAGCAGCGCCACCCACACAAAGGCGAACAGAGCAAGGTCCACCTCGAGAGGTAAGGAACCGACAGGTGACGGTAGAGAGCAAAGTGGCACCTATACATCCCAAAACAGCCTGCCGGCGTTGTGGCCAAAATGGTCACATAGCACGACTATGTCGCAACGTGCAAATACTGTTTTGTTGGGAGTGTGGCCATAGGGGAGTTAGGACGATCGAGTGCTGCAACCAGAGAGCACCACCCAACAGAAGACTACCGTCGGACACGCAGCATGGGGCAGAGCAGCGACACCAGGCTTTATCATGGAAAAACGCATTGCACTGTGTCGGGCAACGAATCTGCGCTAACGTTTCTATTGGCACAGAAACTGTCACCGCGACGCTGGACACAGGTGCAACGCACAGTTTTATGAGCAGACGCCTAGCACACAAGTTACGCGCTTCTACCGGCAAATTGGGAAAATCCCATACCAGAGCGCTTATGGCAGATGGAAGAGCTAGGAGGGTCAAAGAGACATTTGTGACGAATGTAAGGTTTGGAGGGCAGGCATGCCAGATAGAACTACTTATCATGCCTGACTCCAGTGATGATCTACTTCTGGGAGTGGATTTCATGACAAGCCTGGGAACGACATTGAAGTGCGGCGATCAGGAGATCACGCTGGGACCTCATAACGGTTGTGTGCAACCACGAGACTTTGCAACGTGCACGACAATCCGCGTTGAGAACTTCCCACAAGTAAATGCATCAATGCCTTCCAAGAGGCCAACTAACGTCAGAAATTCTAAGGAACAGAGACACAACAGAGAATACAGCGGAAGCCAACGCAGTAGCAAATATACATCACCAGGAACAAGTATTACACACACGAACGCATTCACTGGCTACGGATTCTGCCGAGGGAAAACCAAAACCGAATTACCACAGGGGCCTCAGGAGAAGAACACGGGCGCACCAAGTGGTAGTGAGATCACGCCATTAAGGCGTCAAACGACCAGGATAAGCAGCGCATCTTCCAGTTATTCCGCAAGGTGTTCGCCAGCGCGGGAAACCCGAGAAATGCCACGTAGACAAACCGACAGATCCAGAGACCTACGGCGTGCAATTAGCTGCTCTAACAGCAGCAGAAGCATTGACAAGAGGGACGAACGCGACGCACATAGCCACCGCAGCAACAGTACTAGACAACGGAACGGTGCTACCGGGAGCCCGTCAACAGAGAAACGGATGCCAAATACAGACGACTCAGCCACACAATGGAACCATGTCACATCCCAAAGTTTAGAAAAGCTACAGGAATCGAAAGGAGCTGGTCTACCACAGAGCTTAGTAGCAGAAATTGTGCGTAAAGCTAAAGAGGCACAGGAGAACCCGGCACAAAGACGATTGCGGTTAACGCGAGACGCGTACCGAGTGACCCTCTGCCATGACGTGGTTAAAATTTCTCGTCGGTGAAGTTGGGAGGGCGTGTGACGAGCAAAATTATTGACTAATTTTGTTCGCACAATAATTCCCCAAAGCAATAGTCACTGCGAGAATGGACCGCCAGCATCACTCGCGTGCGAAGAAGTTTGAGTGCTAACCAATCACCTTGCGCGGCCCCATCAACACTTAATGTGAATTCTTAGAATACCTTCGCACCAATAGAAACCACGGCGAAAGCGGGAGCGCATGAAATGCACAAAATAATAAACGTTGGTCAATAAAGCACATGCAAATTGTACCAACAACTACGTAAGCGGAATGTCAACAGCAGCATTGGTAAAGCCTAGCCAGCCGCTTGCGTAAGACAAGGAAAAAGGAATTGCATGTGAATTATACCAACACGAATGCGCCGACAGTCTTGGCGAACTCAAGCCAGCCGTGTGCACTGATCGACAACAACAACAACACTGCAAGCAGGTTTCAATTAATCCGTCGTTAATTACAACAACACGACTCGGTAGAATTTACCGAGTGCGTTAGCTCGGGAAATAGAACGACAACAACACGAGGAACGAATGAAAAGAAAAAAGAGACAACGACATAACAATCGTTGTGCAGACAAGTTGCGCGGACATCACACAAAGGGGAAACGCACAAATAGTTTTCAAACGCTGGTGGATAATTGAATTAATATTAACCACCAGCAGAAGAAAATCATGCGTACAATAACAACAACAGGGCGTGCAACAACAACAACAGGGCGTGCAACAACAACTACAGGGCGTGCAACAGCAACGACGGGCCGCTGCAACTACTACGCGCTTGACAACAGCCGGACTTTTCCAGGAAGACGCTGAGGGTCGCCTAAGGTCAAGAGGAAAACACCAACAATGCCTTGGCCTTAGCAGCAGGAAGCGGTAGTCGGAGCACCGGCCAGCGGGACTGGAACAACAACTAGAAGTTCAACAGGTGGCTATAAAAGCGCCTGCAACCGGGCATACGCTCTCTTTTTCCCTGCTAAGACATCGCGTAAGTAAGTACTGAAGAAACTTTGCCGCATAGACGCCACGAGACTAGGAAACATTACCAACGGACACACACACACACAAGCGCTGCATTTACTACGAGTGTTGGACTTTAATCCACTCTCATAATAAACCAGAGTTTGTTTGTCAGCGTTAGAAGCGGTGGAAGTGGTTTGTCAATCCACCACCGTTGAAACGAAAGACTAAAGGCACAGACTGAGACATTAAGAAGAACTGAGTTTGCTACGAACGCTGGGTTTTTCAATCCGCCTTCATAGAAAACCAGGACTTGCTTCTCAGAGTCAAACCGGTGGAAGTGGTTTTTCAATCCACCACCGTCGAGACTGGAGACAGGACGGCACAGCACCAAGTTCAGGAGCGGCCTTCATAAAGCCCATCATTTCTATGTAATAACGTGTAAGCCTAGTGATAAGCGTAAATATTAAATAAAGAAAACTTAAAATACAACTACTGAGTAATTTCCTGTAACGACCCCTGGAGCCGCTGAGTTTTTACCCCAGCTATAAATTTGAGTCGTTACAGTGGTGCTACGCTTGAGTCCCAAAACAAATTCTGATAATAATCCAAATGGCCCTTACTTCTACACGGTGCGTCCTACACCTATCAAAGTTTGATACAATCAAATGCTATTAACACTTTACTGGAGCGTCCTACACCTATCAAAGTTGCAACAATCAAATGCTAGTAACTGTTTACTGGAGCGACATAAAATATTGAAATTTTGTGACAATAAAGTCCTCGTGCCTCTTGTCAATTTAAGCTTTCGATCATAGCCATGCTACCCTTGAGTCCCAAATCAAACATTGATAAAACTTCAAATGGCCCTAACTTGTATACGGTGCCAATAAAGTACTCGTGCCTCTTGTCAATTTAAGCTATCGCTCATAGCTCTGCTACCCTTGAGTTCCAAATAAAACACTGATACAACTTCAAATAGCCCTAACTTTAATACAGTGTGTCCTACACCTATCAAAGTTTGCAACAATCAAATGCTTGTAACTTTTTACTGGAGCGTCATAAAATCGACTATCAAAGTTTGCAACAATCAAATGCTTGTAACTTTTTACTGGAGCGTCATAAAATCGTGAAATTTTGTGGCAATAAAGTACTCGAGCCTCTTGTCAATTAAAGTTATCGCTCATAGCTGTGCTTGAGTCCCAAAACAAACACTGATAATAATTCAAATGGCCCTAACTTCTGCACGGTGCGTCCTACACCTATCAAAGTTTGCAACAATCAAATGCTTGTAACTTTTTACTGGAGCGTCATAAAATCTTGAAATGTTGTGGCAATAAAGTACTCGAGCCTCTTGTCAATTAAAGTTATCGCTCATAGCTGTGCTACGCTTGAGTCCCAAAACAAACACTGATAATAATTCAAATGGCCCTAACTTCTACACGGTGCGTCCTACACCTATCAAAGTTTGCAACAATCAAATGCTTGTAACTTTTACTGGAGCGTCATAAAATCTGGAAATGTTGTGGCAATAAAGTACTCGAGCCTCTTGTCAATTAAAGTTATCGCTCATAGCTGTGCTACGCTTGAGTCCCAAAACAAATACTGATAAAACTTCAAATGGCCCTAACTTCTATACGGTGCGTCCTACACCTATCAAAGTTTGATACAATCAAATGCTATTAACACTTTACTGGAGCGTCCTATACCTATCAAAGTTGCAACAAAAATGCTAGTAACTTTTTACTGGAGCGACATAAAATATTGAAATTTTGTGACAATAAAGTCCTCGTGCCTCTTGTCAATTTAAGCTCTCGCTCATAGCCATGCTACCCTTGAGTCCCAAATCAAACATTGATAAAACTTCAAATGGCCCTAACTTGTATACGGTGCCAATAAAGTACTCGTGCCTCTTGTCAATTTAAGCTATCGCTCATAGCTCTGCTACCCTTGAGTCCCAAATAAAACACTGATACAACTTCAAATAGCCCTAACTTTTATACAGTGCGTCCTACACCTATCAAAGTTTGCAACAATCAAATGCTTGTAGCTTTTTACTTGAGCGTCATAAAATCGTGAAATTTTGTGGCAATAAAGTACTCGAGCCTCTTGTCAATTAAAGTTATCGCTCATAGCTGTGCTACCCTTGAGTCCCGAAAGAAACGCTGATAATACTTCAAATGCCCCTAACTTCTATACGGTGCGTCCTACACCTATCAAAGTTTGCAACAATCAAATGCTTGTAACTTTTTACTGGAGCGTCATAAAATCGTGAAATTTTGTGGCAATAAAGTACTCGAGCCTCTTGTCAATTAAAGTTATCGCTCATAGCTGTGCTACGCTTGAGTCCCAAAATAAACACTGATAATAATTCAAATGGCCCTAACTTCTACACGGTGCGTCCTACACCTATCAAAGTTTGCAACAATCAAATGCTTGTAACTTTTTACTGGAGCGTCATAAAATCGTGAAATTTTGTGGCAATAAAGTACTTGAGCCTCTTGTCAATTAAAGTTATCGCTCATAGCTGTGCTACGCTTGAGCCCCAAAACAAACACTGGTAATAATTCAAATGGCCCTAACTTCTACACGGTGCGTCCTACACCTATCAAAGTTTTCAACAATCAAATGCTTGTAACTTTTTACTGGAGCGTCATAAAATCTTGAAATGTTGTGGCAATATAGGACTCGAGCCTCTCGTCAATTAAAGTTATCGCTCATAGCTGTGCTACGCTTGAGTCCCAAAACAAACACTGATAAAACTTCAAATGGCCCTAACTTCTATACGGTGCGTCCTACACCTATCAAAGTTTGATACAATCAAATGCTATTAACACTTTACTGGAGCGTCCTACACCTATCAAAGTTGCAACAATCAAATGCTTGTAACTTTTTACTGGAGCGACATAAAATATTGAAATTTTGTGACAATAAAGTCCTCGAGCCTCTTGTCAATTTAAGCTATCGCTCATAGCTCTTCTACCCTTGAGTCCCAAATCAAACATTGATAAAACTTCAAATGGCCCTAACTTGTATATTGTGCGTCCTACACCTATCAAAGTTTGCAACAATCAAATGCATGTAACTTTTTACTGGAGCGTCATAAAATCTTGGAGTTTTGTGACAATAAAGCCTCTTGTCAATTTAAGCTATCGCTCGTAGCTCTTCTACCCTTGAGTCCCAAATAAAACACTGATACAACTTAAAATAGCCCTAACTTTTATACACTGCGTCCTACACCTATCAAAGTTTGCAACAATCAAATGCTTGTAACTTTTCAATGGAGCGTCATAAAATCGTGAAATTTTGTGGCAATAAAGTCCTCGAGCCTCTTGTCAATTTAAGCTATCGCTCATAGCTCTTCTACCCTTGAGTCCCAAATAAAACACTGATACAACTTAAAATAGCCCTAACTTTTATACAGTGCGTCCTACACCTATCAAAGTTTGCAACAATCAAATGCTTGTAACTTTTTACTGGAGCGTCATAAAATCTTGAAATGTTGTGGCAGTAAAGTACTCGAGCCTCTTGTCAATTAAAGTTATCGCTCATAGCTGTGCTACGCTTGAGTCCCAAAACAAACACTGATAATAATTCAAATGGCCCTAACTTCTACACGGTGCGTCCTACACCTATCAAAGTTTGCAACAATCAAATGCTTGTAACTTTTACTGGAGCGTCATAAAATCTGGAAATGTTGTGGCAATAAAGTACTCGAGCCTCTTGTCAGTTAAAGTTATCGCTCATAGCTGTGCTACGCTTGAGTCCCAAAACAAATACTGATAAAACTTCAAATGGCCCTAACTTCTATACGGTGCGTCCTACACCTATCAAAGTTTGATACAATCAAATGCTATTAACACTTTACTGGAGCGTCCTATACCTATCAAAGTTGCAACAAAAATGCTAGTAACTTTTTACTGGAGCGACATAAAATATTGAAATTTTGTGACAATAAAGTCCTCGTGCCTCTTGTCAATTTAAGCTTTCGCTCATAGCCATGCTACCCTTGAATCCCAAATCAAACATTGATAAAACTTCAAATGGCCCTAACTTGTATACGGTGCGTCCTACACCTATCAAAGTTTGCAACAATCAAATGCTTGTAACATTTTACTGGAGCGACATAAAATATTGAAATTTTGTGACAATAAAGTCCTCGTGCCTCTTGTCAGTTTAAGCTTTCGCTCATAGCCATGCTACCCTTGAGTCCCAAATCAAACATTGATAAAACTTCAAATTTCCCTAACTTGTATACGGTGCGTCCTACACCTATCAAAGTTTGCAACAATCAAATGCTTGTAACTTTTTACTGGAGCGTCATAAAATCTTGAAATTTTGTGGCAATAAAGTACTCGAGCCTCTTGTCAATTAAAGTTATCGCTCATAGCTGTGCTACGCTTGAGTCCCAAAACAAACACTGATAATAATTCAAATGGCCCTAACTTCTACACGGTGCGTCCTACACCTATCAAAGTTTGCAACAATCAAATGCTTGTAACTTTTTACTGGTGCGTCATAAAATCTTGAAATGTTGTGGCAATAAAGTACTCGAGCCTCTTGTCAATTAAAGTTATCGCTCATAGCTGTGCTACGCTTGAGTCCCAAAACAAACACTGATAATAATTCAAATGGCCCTAACTTCTACACGGTGCGTCCTACACCTATCAAAGTTTGCAACAATCAAAAGCTTGTAACTTTTTACTGGAGCGTCATAAAATCTTGAAATGTTGTGGCAATAAAGTACTCGAGCCTCTTGTCAATTAAAGTTATCGCTCATAGCTGTGCTACGCTTGAGTCCCAAAACAACCACTGATAAAACTTCGAATGGCCCTAACTTTTATACGGTGCGTCCTACACCTATCAAAGTTTGATACAATCAAATGCTATTAACACTTTACTGGATCGTCCTACACCTATCAAAGTTGCAACAATCAAATGCTTGTAACTTTTTACTGGAGCGATATAAAATATTGAAATTTTGTGACAATAATGTCCTCGAGCCTCTTGTCAATTTAAGCTATCGCTCATAGCTCTTCTACCCTTGAGTCCCAAATAAAACACTGATACAACTTAAAATAGCCCTAACTTTTATACAGTGCGTCCTACACCTATCAAAGTTTGCAACAATCAAATGCATGTAACTTTTTACTGGAGCGTCATAAAATCTTGGAGTTTTGTGACAATAACGACTCTTGTCAATTTAAGCTATCGCTCATAGCTCTGCTACCCTTGAGTCCCAAATAAAACACTGATACAACTTCAAATAGCCCTAACTTTTATACAGTGCGTCCTACACCTATCAAAGTTTGCAACAATCAAATGCTTGTAGCTTTTTACTGGAGCGTCATAAAATCGTGAAATTTTGTGGCAATAAAGTACTCGAGCCTCTTGTCAATTAAAGTTATCGCTCATAGCTGTGCTACGCTTGAGTCCCAAAATAAACACTGATAATAATTCAAATGGCCCTAACTTCTACACGGTGCGTCCTACACCTATCAAAGTTTGCAACAATCAAATGCTTGTAACTTTTTACTGGAGCGTCATAAAATCGTGAAATTTTGTGGCAATAAAGTACTCGAGCCTCTTGTCAATTAAAGTTATCGCTCATAGCTGTGCTACGCTTGAGTCCCAAAACAAACACTAATAATAATTCAAATGGCCCTAACTTCTACACGGTGCGTCCTACACCTATCAAAGTTTGCAACAATCAAATGCTTGTAACTTTTTACTGGAGCGTCATAAAATCTTGAAATGTTGTGGCAATAAAGTACTCGAGCCTCTTGTCAATTAAAGTTATCGCTCATAGCTGTGCTACGCTTGAGTCCCAAAACAAACACTGATAATAATTCAAATGGCCCTAACTTCTACACGGTGCGTCCTACACCTATCAAAGTTTGCAACAATCAAAAGCTTGTTACTTTTTACTGGAGCGTCATAAAGTCTTGAAATGTTGTGGCAATAAAGTACTCGAGCCTCTTGTCAATTAAAGTTATCGCTCATAGCTGTGCTACGCTTGAGTCCCAAAACAACCACTGATAAAACTTCGAATGGCCCTAACTTCTATACGGTGCGTCCTACACCTATCAAAGTTTGATACAATCAAATGCTATTAACACTTTACTGGAGCGTCCTACACCTATCAAAGTTGCAACAATCAAATGCTTGTAACTTTTTACTGGAGCGACATAAAATATTGAAATTTTGTGACAATAAAGTCCTCGAGCCTCTTGTCAATTTAAGCTATCGCTCATAGCTCTTCTACCCTTGAGTCCCAAATAAAACACTGATACAACTTAAAATAGCCCTAACTTCTATACGGTGCGTCCTACACCTATCAAAGTTTGCAACAATCAAATGCTTGTAACTTTTTACTGGAGCGTCATAAAATCTTGAAATTTAGTGACAATAAAGTACTCGTGCCTCTTGTCAATTTAAGCTATCGCTCATAGCTATGCTACCCTTGAGTCCCAAATAAAACACTGATACAACTTCAAATAGCCCTAACTTTAATACAGTGTGTCCTACACCTATCAAAGTTTGCAACAATCAAATGCTTGTAACTTTTTACTGGAGCGTCATAAAATCGTGAAATTTTGTGGCAATAAAGAACTCGAGCCTCTTGTCAATTAAAGTTATCGCTCATAGCTGTGCTACGCTTGAGTCCCAAAATAAACACTGATAATAATTCAAATGGCCCTAACTTCTACACGGTGCGTCCTACACCTATCAAAGTTTGCAACAATCAAATGCTTGTAACTTTTTACTGGAGCGTCATAAAATCGTGAAATTTTGTGGCAATAAAGTACTCGAGCCTCTTGTCAATTAAAGTTATCGCTCATAGCTGTGCTACGCTTGAGTCCCAAAACAAACACTGATAATAATTCAAATGGCCCTAACTTCTGCACGGTGCGTCCTACACCTATCAAAGTTTGCAACAATCAAATGCTTGTATCTTTTTACTGAAGCGTCATAAAACCTTGAAATATTGTGGCAATAAAGTACTCGAACCTCTTGTCAATTAAAGTTATCGCTCATAGCTGTGCTACGCTTGAGTCCCAAAACAAACACTGATAATAATTCAAATGGCCCTAACTTCTACACGGTGCGTCCTACACCTATCATAGTTTGCAACAATCAAATGCTTGTAACTTTTACTGGAGCGTCATAAAATCTGTAAATTTTGTGTCAATAAAGTACTCGAGCCTCTTGTCAATTAAAGTTATCGCTCATAGCTGTGCTACGCTTGAGTCCCAAAACAAATACTGATAAAACTTCAAATGGCCCTAACTTCTATACGGTGCGTCCTACACCTATCAAAGTTTGATACAATCAAATGCTATTAACACTTTACTGGAGCGTCCTATACCTATCAAAGTTGCAACAAAAATGCTAGTAACTTTTTACTGGAGCGACATAAAATATTGAAATTTTGTGACAATAAAGTCCTCGTGCCTCTTGTCAATTTAAGCTTTCGCTCATAGCCATGCTACCCTTGCGTCCCAAATCAAACATTGATAAAACTTCAAATGGCCCTAACTTGTATATTGTGCGTCCTACACCTATCAAAGTTTGCAACACTCAAATGCATGTAACTTTTTACTGGAGCGTCATAAAATCTTGGAGTTTTGTGTCAATAAAGCCTCTTGTCAATTTAAGCTATCGCTCGTAGCTCTTCTACCCTTGAGTCCCAAATAAAACACTGATACTACTTAAAATAGCCCTAACTTTTATACACTGCGTCCTACACCTATCAAAGTTTGCAACAATCAAATGCTTGTAACTTTTTAATGGAGCGTCATAAAATCGTGAAATTTTGTGGCAATAAAGTACTCGAGCCTCTTGTCAATTAAAGTTATCGCTCATAGCTGTGCTACGCTTGAGTCCCAAAACATACACTGATAATAATTCAAATGGCCCTAACTTCTATACGGTGTGTCGTACACATATCAAAGTTTGCAACAATCAAATGCTTGTAACTTTTTACTGGAGCGTCATTAAACTTTGAAATTTTGTGACAATAAATTACTCGTGCCTCTTGTCAATTTAAGCTATCGCTCATAGCTCTGCTACTCTTGAGTCCCAAATAAAACACTGACACAACTTCAAGTAGCCCTAACTGTTATACAGTGCGTCCTACACCTATCAAAGTTTGCAACAATCAAATGCTTGTAACTTTTTACTGGAGCGTCATAAAATCGTGAAATTTTGTGGCAATAAAGTACTCGAGCCTCTTGTCAATTAAAGTTATCGCTCATAGCTGTGCTACGCTTGAGTCCCAAAACATACACTGATAATAATTCAAATGGTACTAACTTCTATACGGTGTGTCGTACACATATCAAAGTTTGCAACAATCAAATGCTTGTAACTTTTTACTGGAGCGTCATTAAACTTTGAAATTTTGTGACAATAAATTACTCGTGCCTCTTGTCAATTTAAGCTATCGCTCATAGCTCTGCTACCCTTGAGTCCCAAATAAAACACTGACACAACTTCAAATAGCCCTAACTGTTATACAGTGCGTCCTACACCTATCAAAGTTTGCAACAATCAAATGCTTGTAACTTTTTACTGGAGCGTCATAAAATCGTGAAATTTTGTGGAAATAAAGTACTCGAGCGTCATGTCAATGAAAGTTATCGCTCATAGCTGTGCTACGCTTGAGTCCCAAAACAAACACTGATAATAATTCAAAAGGCCCTAACTTCTACACGGTGCGTCCTACACCTATCAAAGTTTGCAACAATCAAATGCATGTAACTTTTTACTGGAGCGTCATAAAATCTTGGAGTTTTGTGACAATAACGACTCTTGTCAATTTAAGTTATCGCTCATAGCTCTGCTACCCTTGAGTCCCAAATAAAACACTGATACAACTTCAAATAGCCCTAACTTTAATACAGTGTGTCCTACACCTATCAAAGTTTGCAACAATCAAATGCTTGTAACTTTTTACTGGAGCGTCATAAAATCGTGAAATTTTGTGGCAATAAAGTACTCGAGCCTCTTGTCAATTAAAGTTATCGCTCATAGCTGTGCTACGCTTGAGTCCCAAAATAAACACTGATAATAATTCAAATGGCCCTAACTTCTACACGGTGCGTCCTACACCTATCAAAGTTTGAAACAATCAAATGCTTGTAACTTTTTACTGGAGCGTCATAAAATCGTGAAATTTTGTGGCAATAAAGTACTCGAGCCTCTTGTCAATTAAAGTTATCGCTCATAGCTGTGCTACGCTTGAGTCCCAAAACAAACACTGATAATAATTCAAATGGCCCTAACTTCTGCACGGTGCGTCCTACACCTATCAAAGTTTGCAACAATCAAATGCTTGTAACTTTTTACTGGAGCGTCATAAAATCTTGAAATGTTGTGGCAATAAAGTACTCGAACCTCTTGTCAATTAAAGTTATCGCTCATAGCTGTGCTACGCTTGAGTCCCAAAACAAACACTGATAATAATTCAAATGGCCCTAACTTCTACACGGTGCGTCTTACACCTATCAAAGTTTGCAACAATCAAATGCTTGTAACTTTTACTGGAGCGTCATAAAATCTGGAAATGTTGTGGCAATAAAGTACTCGAGCCTCTTGTCAATTAAAGTTATCGCTCATAGCTGTGCTACGCTTGAGTCCCAAAACAAATACTGATAAAACTTCAAATGGCCCTAACTTCTATACGGTGCGTCCTACACCTATCAAAGTTTGATACAATCAAATGCTATTAACACTTTACTGGAGCGTCCTATACCTATCAAAGTTGCAACAAAAATGCTAGTAACTTTTTACTGGAGCGACATAAAATATTGAAATTTTGTGACAATAAAGTCCTCGTGCCTCTTGTCAATTTAAGCTTTCGCTCATAGCCATGCTACCCTTGAGTCCCAAATCAAACATTGATAAAACTTCAAATGGCCCTAACTTGTATATTGTGCGTCCTACACCTATCAAAGTTTGCAACAATCAAATGCATGTAACTTTTTACTGGAGCGTCATAAAATCTTGGAGTTTTGTGACAATAAAGCCTCTTGTCAATTTAAGCTATCGCTCGTAGCTCTTCTACCCTTGAGTCCCAAATAAAACACTGATACAACTTAAAATAGCCCTAACTTTTATAAACAGCGTCCTACACCTATCAAAGTTTGCAACAATCAAATGCTTGTAACTTTTTAATGGAGCGTCATAAAATCGTGAAATTTTGTGGCAATAAAGTACTCGAGCCTCTTGTCAATTAAAGTTATCGCTCATAGCTGTGCTACGCTTGAGTCCCAAAACATACACTGATAATAATTCAAATGGCCCTAACTTCTATACGGTGTGTCGTACACATATCAAAGTTTGCAACAATCAAATGCTTGTAACTTTTTACTGGAGCTTCATTAAACTTTGAAATTTTGTGACAATAAATTACTCGTGCCTCTTGTCAATTTAAGCTATCGCTCATAGCTCTGCTACCTTTGAGTCCCAAATAAAACACTGACACAACTTCAAATAGCCCTAACTGTTATACAGTGCGTCCTACACCTATCAAAGTTTGCAACAATCAAATGCTTGTAACTTTTTACTGGAGCGTCATAAAATCGTGAAATTTTGTGGCAATAAAGTACTCGAGCCTCTTGTCAATTAAAGTTATCGCTCATAGCTGTGCTACGCTTGAGTCCCAAAACATACACTGATAATAATTCAAATGGCCCTAACTTCTATACGGTGTGTCGTACACATATCAAAGTTTGCAACAATCAAATGCTTGTAACTTTTTACTGGAGCGTCATTAAACTTTGAAATTTTGTGACAATAAATTACTCGTGCCTCTTGTCAATTTAAGCTATCGCTCATAGCTCTGCTACCCTTGAGTCCCAAATAAAACACTGACACAACTTCAAATAGCCCTAACTGTTATACAGTGCGTCCTACACCTATCAAAGTTTGCAACAATCAAATGTTTGTAACTTTTTACTGGAGCGTCATAAAATCGTGAAATTTTGTGGAAATAAAGTACTCGAGCGTCATGTCAATGAAAGTTATCGCTCATAGCTGTGCTACGCTTGAGTCCCAAAACAAACACTGATAATAATTCAAAAGGCCCTAACTTCTACACGGTGCGTCCTACACCTATCAAAGTTTGCAACAATCAAATGCATGTAACTTTTTACTGGAGCGTCATAAAATCTTGGAGTTTTGTGACAATAACGACTCTTGTCAATTTAAGCTATCGCTCATAGCTCTGCTACCCTTGAGTCCCAAATAAAACACTGATACAACTTCAAATAGCCCTGACTTTTATACAGTGCGTCCTACACCTATCAAAGTTTGCAACAATCAAATGCTTGTAGCTTTTTACTGGAGCGTCATAAAATCGTGAAATTTTGTGGCAATAAAGTACTCGAGCCTCTTGTCAATTAAAGTTATCGCTCATAGCTGTGCTACGCTTGAGTCCCAAAATAAACACTGATAATAATTCAAATGGCCCTAACTTCTACACGGTGCGTCCTACACCTATCAAAGTTTGAAACAATCAAATGCTTGTAACTTTTTACTGGAGCGTCATAAAATCGTGAAATTTTGTGGCAATAAAGTACTCGAGCCTCTTGTCAATTAAAGTTATCGCTCATAGCTGTGCTACGCTTGAGTCCCAAAACAAACACTAATAATAATTCAAATGGCCCTAACTTCTGCACGGTGCGTCCTACACCTATCAAAGTTTGCAACAATCAAATGCTTGTAACTTTTTACTGGAGCGTCATAAAATCTTGAAATGTTGTGGCAATAAAGTACTCGAACCTCTTGTCAATTAAAGTTATCGCTCATAGCTGTGCTACGCTTGAGTCCCAAAACAAACACTGATAATAATTCAAATGGCCCTAACTTCTACACGGTGCGTCCTACACCTATCAAAGTTTGCAACAATCAAATGCTTGTAAGTTTTACTGGAGCGTCATAAAATCTGGAAATGTTGTGGCAATAAAGTACTCGAGCCTCTTGTCAATTAAAGTTATCGCTCATAGCTGTGCTACGCTTGAGTCCCAAAACAAATACTGATAAAACTTCAAATGGCCCTAACTTCTATACGGTGCGTCCTACACCTATCAAAGTTTGATACAATCAAATGCTATTAACACTTTACTGGAGCGTCCTATACCTATCAAAGTTGCAACAAAAATGCTAGTAACTTTTTACTGGAGCGACATAAAATATTGAAATTTTGTGACAATAAAGTCCTCGTGCCTCTTGTCAATTTAAGCTTTCGCTCATAGCCATGCTACCCTTGAGTCCCAAATCAAACATTGATAAAACTTCAAATGGCCCTAACTTGTATATTGTGCGTCCTACACCTATCAAAGTTTGCAACAATCAAATGCATGTAACTTTTTACTGGAGCGTCATAAAATCTTGGAGTTTTGTGACAATAAAGCCTCTTGTCAATTTAAGCTATCGCTCGTAGCTCTTCTACCCTTGAGTCCCAAATAAAACACTGATACAACTTAAAATAGCCCTAACTTTTATACACTGCGTCCTACACCTATCAAAGTTTGCAACAATCAAATGCTTGTAACTTTTTAATGGAGCGTCATAAAATCGTGAAATTTTGTGGCAATAAAGTACTCGAGCCTCTTGTCAATTAAAGTTATCGCTCATAGCTGTGCTACGCTTGAGTCCCAAAACATACACTGATAATAATTCAAATGGCCCTAACTTCTATACGGTGTGTCGTACACATATCAAAGTTTGCAACAATCAAATGCTTGTAACTTTTTACTGGAGCTTCATTAAACTTTGAAATTTTGTGACAATAAATTACTCGTGCCTCTTGTCAATTTAAGCTATCGCTCATAGCTCTGCTACCTTTGAGTCCCAAATAAAACACTGACACAACTTCAAATAGCCCTAACTGTTATACAGTGCGTCCTACACCTATCAAAGTTTGCAACAATCAAATGCTTGTAACTTTTTACTGGAGCGTCATAAAATCGTGAAATTTTGTGGCAATAAAGTACTCGAGCCTCTTGTCAATTAAAGTTATCGCTCATAGCTGTGCTACGCTTGAGTCCCAAAACATACACTGATAATAATTCAAATGGCCCTAACTTCTATACGGTGTGTCGTACACATATCAAAGTTTGCAACAATCAAATGCTTGTAACTTTTTACTGGAGCGTCATTAAACTTTGAAATTTTGTGACAATAAATTACTCGTGCCTCTTGTCAATTTAAGCTATCGCTCATAGCTCTGCTACCCTTGAGTCCCAAATAAAACACTGACACAACTTCAAATAGCCCTAACTGTTATACAGTGCGTCCTACACCTATCAAAGTTTGCAACAATCAAATGCTTGTAACTTTTTACTGGAGCGTCATAAAATCGTGAAATTTTGTGGAAATAAAGTACTCGAGCGTCATGTCAATGAAAGTTATCGCTCATAGCTGTGCTACGCTTGAGTCCCAAAACAAACACTGATAATAATTCAAAAGGCCCTAACTTCTACACGGTGCGTCCTACACCTATCAAAGTTTGCAACAATCAAATGCATGTAACTTTTTACTGGAGCGTCATAAAATCTTGGAGTTTTGTGACAATAACGACTCTTGTCAATTTAAGCTATCGCTCATAGCTCTGCTACCCTTGAGTCCCAAATAAAACACTGATACAACTTCAAATAGCCCTGACTTTTATACAGTGCGTCCTACACCTATCAAAATTTGCAACAATCAAATGCTTGTAGCTTTTTACTGGAGCGTCATAAAATCGTGAAATTTTGTGGCAATAAAGTACTCGAGCCTCTTGTCAATTAAAGTTATCGCTCATAGCTGTGCTACCCTTGAGTCCCGAAACAAACGCTGATAATACTTCAAATGCCCCTAACTTCTATACGGTGCGTCCTACACCTATCAAAGTTTGCAACAATCAAATGCTTGTAACTTTTTACTCGAGCGTCATAAAATCGTGAAATTTTGTGGCAATAAAGTACTCGAGCCTCTTGTCAATTAAAGTTATCGCTCATAGCTGTGCTACGCTTGAGTCCCAAAATAAACACTGATAATAATTCAAATGGCCCTAACTTCTACACGGTGCGTCCTACACCTATCAAAGTTTGCAACAATCAAATGCTTGTAACTTTTTACTGGAGCGTCATAAAATCGTGAAATTTTGTGGCAATAAAGTACTCGAGCCTCTTGTCAATTAAAGTTATCGCTCATAGCTGTGCTACGCTTGAGTCCCAAAACAAACACTAATAATAATTCAAATGGCCCTAACTTCTACACGGTGCGTCCTACACCTATCAAAGTTTGCAACAATCAAATGCTTGTAACTTTTTACTGGAGCGTCATAAAATCTTGAAATGTTGTGGCAATAAAGTACTCGAGCCTCTTGTCAATTAAAGTTATCGCTCATAGCTGTACTACGCTTGAGTCCCAAAACAAACACTGATAATAATTCAAATGGCCCTAACTTCTACACGGTGCGTCCTACACCTATCAAAGTTTGCAACAATCAAAAGCTTGTAACTTTTTACTGGAGCGTCATAAAATCTTGAAATGTTGTGGCAATAAAGTACCCGAGCCTCTTGTCAATTAAAGTTATCGCTCATAGCTGTGCTACGCTTGAGTCCCAAAACAACCACTGATAAAACTTCGAATGGCCCTAACTTCTATACGGTGCGTCCTACACCTATCAAAGTTTGATACAATCAAATGCTATTAACACTTTACTGGAGCGTCCTACACCTATCAAAGTTGCAACAATCAAATGCTTGTAACTTTTTACTGGAGCGACATAAAATATTGAAATTTTGTGACAATAAAGTCCTCGAGCCTCTTGTCAATTTAAGCTATCGCTCATAGCTCTTCTACCCTTGAGTCCCAAATAAAACACTGATACAACTTAAAATAGCCCTAACTTTTATACAGTGCGTCCTACACCTATCAAAGTTTGCAACAATCAAATGCTTGTAACTTTTTACTGGAGCGTCATAAAATCTTGAAATTTAGTGACAATAAAGTACTCGTGCCTCTTGTCAATTTAAGCTATCGCTCATAGCTATGCTACCCTTGAGTCCCAAATAAAACACTGATACAACTTCAAATAGCCCTAACTTTAATACAGTGTGTCCTACACCTATCAAAGTTTGCAACAATCAAATGCTTGTAACTTTTTACTGGAGCGTCATAAAATCGTGAAATTTTGTGGCAATAAAGTACTCGAGCCTCTTGTCAATTAAAGTTATCGCTCATAGCTGTCCTACGCTTGAGTCCCAAAATAAACACTGATAATAATTCAAATGGCCCTTACTTCTACACGGTGCGTCCTACACCTATCAAAGTTTGCAACAATCAAATGCTTGTAACTTTTTACTGGAGCGTCATAAAATCGTGAAATTTTGTGGCAATAAAGTACTCGAGCCTCTTGTCAATTAAAGTTATCGCTCATAGCTGTGCTACGCTTGAGTCCCAAAACAAACACTGATAATAATTCAAATGGCCCTAACTTCTGCACGGTGCGTCCTACACCTATCAAAGTTTGCAACAATCAAATGCTTGTAACTTTTTACTGGAGCGTCATAAAATCTTGAAATGTTGTGGCAATAAAGTACTCGAACCTCTTGTCAATTAAAGTTATCGCTCATAGCTGTGCTACGCTTGAGTCCCAAAACAAACACTGATAATAATTCAAATGGCCCTAACTTCTACACGGTGCGTCCTACACCTATCAAAGTTTCCAACAATCAAATGCTTGTAACTTTTACTGGAGCGTCATAAAATCTTTAAATGTTGTGGCAATAAAGTACTCGAGCCTCTTGTCAATTAAAGTTATCGCTCATAGCTGTGCTACGCTTGAGTCCCAAAACAAATACTGATAAAACTTCAAATGGCCCTAACTTCTATACGGTGCGTCCTACACCTATCAAAGTTTGATACAATCAAATGCTATTAACACTTTACTGGAGCGTCCTATACCTATCAAAGTTGCAACAAAAATGCTAGTAACTTTTTACTGGATCGACATAAAATATTGAAATTTTGTGACAATAAAGTCCTCGTGCCTCTTGTCAATTTAAGCTTTCGCTCATAGCCATGCTACCCTTGAGTCCCAAATCAAACATTGATAAAACTTCAAATGGCCCTAACTTGTATACGGTGCGTCCTACACCTATCAAAGTTTGCAACAATCAAATGCTTGTAACATTTTACTGGAGCGACATAAAATATTGAAATTTTGTGACAATAAAGTCCTCGTGCCTCTTGTCAGTTTAAGCTTTCGCTCATAGCCATGCTACCCTTGAGTCTCAAATCAAACATTGATAAAACTTCAAATTTCCCTAACTTGTATACGGTGCGTCCTACACCTATCAAAGTTTGCAACAATCAAATGCTTGTAACTTTTTACTGATGCGCCATAAAATCGTGAAATTTTGTGGCAATAAAGTACTCGAGCCTCTTGTCAATTAAAGTTATCGCTCATAGCTGTGCTACGCTTGAGTCCCAAAACAAATTCTGATAATAATCCAAATGGCCCTTACTTCTACACGGTGCGTCCTACACCTATCAAAGTTTGATACAATCAAATGCTATTAACACTTTACTGGAGCGTCCTACACCTATCAAAGTTGCAACAATCAAATGCTAGTAACTGTTTACTGGAGCGACATAAAATATTGAAATTTTGTGACAATAAAGTCCTCGTGCCTCTTGTCAATTTAAGCTTTCGATCATAGCCATGCTACCCTTGAGTCCCAAATCAAACATTGATAAAACTTCAAATGGCCCTAACTTGTATACGGTGCCAATAAAGTACTCGTGCCTCTTGTCAATTTAAGCTATCGCTCATAGCTCTGCTACCCTTGAGTTCCAAATAAAACACTGATACAACTTCAAATAGCCCTAACTTTAATACAGTGTGTCCTACACCTATCAAAGTTTGCAACAATCAAATGCTTGTAACTTTTTACTGGAGCGTCATAAAATCGTGAAATTTTGTGGCAATAAAGTATTCGGGCCTCTTGTCAATTAAAGTTATCGCTCATAGCTGTGCTACGCTTGAGTCCCAAAATAAACACTGATAATAATTCAAATGGCCCTAACTTCTACACGGTGCGTCCTACACCTATCAAAGTTTGCAACAATCAAATGCTTGTAACTTTTTACTGGAGCGTCATAAAATCGTGAAATTTTGTGGCAATAAAGTACTCGAGCCTCTTGTCAATTAAAGTTATCGCTCATAGCTGTGCTACGCTTGAGTCCCAAAACAAACACTGATAATAATTCAAATGGCCCTAACTTCTACACGGTGCGTCCTACACCTATCAAAGTTTGCAACAATCAAATGCTTGTAACTTTTACTGGAGCGTCATAAAATCTGGAAATGTTGTGGCAATAAAGTACTCGAGCCTCTTGTCAATTAAAGTTATCGCTCATAGCTGTGCTACGCTTGAGTCCCAAAACAAATACTGATAGAACTTCAAATGGCCCTAACTTCTATACGGTGCGTCCTACACCTATCAAAGTTTGATACAATCAAATGCTATTAACACTTTACTGGAGCGTCCTATACCTATCAAAGTTGCAACAAAAATGCTAGTAACTTTTTACTGGAGCGACATAAAATATTGAAATTTTGTGACAATAAAGTCCTCGTGCCTCTTGTCAATTTAAGCTCTCGCTCATAGCCATGCTACCCTTGAGTCCCAAATCAAACATTGATAAAACTTCAAATGGCCCTAACTTGTATACGGTGCGTCCTACACCTATCAAAGTTTGCAACAATCAAATGCTTGTAACATTTTACTGGAGCGACATAAAATATTGAAATTTTGTGACAATAAAGTCCTCGTGCCTCTTGTCAGTTTAAGCTTTCGCTCATAGCCATGCTACCCTTGAGTCCCAAATCAAACATTGATAAAACATCAAATTTCCCTAACTTGTATACGGTGCGTCCTACACCTATCAAAGTTTGCAACAATCAAATGCTTGTAACTTTTTACTGATGCGCCATAAAATCGTGAAATTTTGTGGCAATAAAGTACTCGAGCCTCTTGTCAATTAAAGTTATCGCTCATAGCTGTGCTACGCTTGAGTCCCAAAACAAATTCTGATAATAATTCAAATGGCCCTTACTTCTACACGGTGCGTCCTACACCTATCAAAGTTTGATACAATCAAATGCTATTAACACTTTACTGGAGCGTCCTACACCTATCAAAGTTGCAACAATCAAATGCTAGTAACTGTTTACTGGAGCGACATAAAATATTGAACTTTTGTGACAATAAAGTCCTCGTGCCTTTTGTCAATTTAAGCTTTCGATCATAGCCATGCTACCCTTGAGTCCCAAATCAAACATTGATAAAACTTCAAATGGCCCTAACTTGTATACGGTGCGTCCTACACCTATCAAAGTTTGCAACAATCAAATGCTTGTAACATTTTACTGGAGCGACATAAAATATTGAAATTTTGTGACAATAAAGTCCTCGTGCCTCTTGTCAGTTTAAGCTTTCGCTCATAGCCATGGTACCCTTGAGTCCCAAATCAAACATTGATAAAACTTCAAATTTCCCTAACTTGTATACGGTGCGTCCTACACCGATCAAAGTTTGCAACAATCAAATGCTTGTAACTTTTTACTGATGCGCCATAAAATCGTGAAATTTTGTGGCAATAAAGTACTCGAGCCTCTTGTCAATTAAAGTTATCGCTCATAGCTGTGCTACGCTTGAGTCCCAAAACAAACTCTGATAATAATTCAAATGGCCCTAACTTCTACACGGTGCGTCCTACACCTACCAAAGTTTCCAACAATCAAATGCTTCTAAATTTTTACTGGAGCGTCATAAAATCTTGAAATTTTGTGACAATAAAGCCTCTTGTCAATTTAAGCCATCGCTCATAGCTCTGCTACCCTTGAGTCCCAAATAAAACACTGATACAACTTCAAATAGCCCTAACTTTTATACAGTGCGTCCTACACTTATCAAAGTTTGCAACAATCAAATGCTTGTAACTTTTTACTAGAGCGTCATAAAATCGTGAAATTTTGTGGCAATAAAGTACTCGAGCCTCTTGTCAATTAAAGTTATCGCTCATAGCTGTGTTACGCTTGAGTCCCAAAACAAACTCTGATAATAATTCAAATGGCCCTAACTTCTACACGGTGCGCCCTACACCTATCAAAGTTTGCAACAATCAAATGCTTGTAACTTTTTACTGGAGCGTCATAAAATCTTGAAATTTTGTGACAATAAAGTACCCGTGCTTCTTGTCAATTTTAGCTATCGCTCATAGCTATGCTACCATTGAGTCCCAAATCAAACACAGTTAAAACTTCAAATGGCCCCAACTTCTATACGGTGCGTCCTATACCTATCAAAGTTTCCAACAATCGAATGCTTGTAACTTTTTACTGGAGCGTCATAAAATCTTGAAATTTTGTGACAATAAAGTACTCGTGCCTCTTGTCAATTTAAGCTATCGCTCATAGCTCCGCTACCCTTGAGTCCCAAATAAAACACTGATACACCTTCAAATAGCCCTAACTTCGATACGGTGCGTCCTACACCTATCAAAGTTTCCAACAATCAAATGCTTGTAACTTTTTACTGGAGCGTCATAAAACCTTGAAATTTTGTGACAATAAATTACTCGTGCCTCTTGTCAATTTAAGCTATCGCTCATAGCTCTGCTACCCTTGAGTCGCAAATAAAACACTGACACAACTTCAAATAGCCCTAACTTTTATACAGTGCGTCCTACACCTATCAAAGTTTGCAACAATCAAATGCTTGTAACTTTTTACTGGAGCGTCATAAAATCGTGAAATTTTGTGGCAATAAAGTACTCGAGCCTCTTGTCAATTAAAGTTATCGCTCATAGCTGTGCTACGCTTGAGTCCCAAAATAAACACTGATAATAATTCAAATGGCCCTAACTTCTACACGGTGCGTCCTACACCTATCAAAGTTTGCAACAATCAAATGCTAGTAACTTTTTACTGGAGCGCCATAAAATCCTGAAATTTTGTGGAAATAAAGTACTCGATCCTCATGTCAATGAAAGTTATCGCTCATAGCTGTGCTACGCTTGAGTCCCAAAACAAACACTGATAATAATTCAAAAGGCCCTAACTTCTACACGGTGCGTCCTACACCTATCAAAGTTTGCAACAATCAAATGCTTGTAACTTTTTACTGGAGCGTCATAAAATCTTGAAATTTTGTGACAATAAAGTACTCGTGCCTCTTGTCAATTTAAGCTATCGCTCATAGCTCTGCTACCCTTGAGTCCCAAATCAATCACTGATAAAACTTCAAATGGCCCTAACTTCTATACGGTGCGTCCTACACCTATCAAAGTTTCCAACAATCAAATGCTTGTAACTTTTTACTGGAGCGTCATAAAATCTTGAAATTTTGTGTCAATAAAGTACTCGTGCCTCTTGTCAATTTAAGCTATCGCTCATAGCTCTGATACCATTGAGTCCCAAATAAAATACTGATACAACTTAAAAATTGAGTCCCAAATAAAATACTTATACAACTTAAAATAGCCCTAACTTTTATACAGTGCGTCCTTCACCTATCAAAGTTTGCAACAATCAAATGCTTGTAACTTTTTACTGGAGCGTCATAAAATCGTGAAATTTTATGGCAATAAAGTACTCGAGCCTCTTGTCAATTAAAGTTATCGCTCATAGCTGTGCTACGCTTGAGTCCCAAAACAAACACTGATAATAATTCAAATGGCCCTAACTTCTACACGGTGTGTCCTACACCTATCAAAGTTTGCAACAATCAAATGCTTGTAACTTTTTACTGGAGCGTCATAAAACCTTGAAATTTTGTGACAATAAATTACTCGTGCCTCTTGTCAATTTAAGCTATCGCTCATAGCTCTGCTACCCTTGAGTCCCAAATAAAACACTGACACAACTTCAAATAGCCCTAACTTTTACACAGTGCGTCCTACACCTATCAAAGTTTGCAACAATCAAATGCTTGTAACTTTTTACTGGAGCGTCATAAAATCGTGAAATTTTGTGGCAATAAAGTACTCGAGCCTCTTGTCAATTAAAGTTATCGCTCATAGCTGTGCTACGCTTGAGTCCCAAAATAAACACTGATAATAATTCAAATGGCCCTAACTTCTACACGGTGCGTCCTACACCTATCAAAGTTTGCAACAATCAAATGCTAGTAACTTTTTACTGGAGCGCCATAAAATCCTGAAATTTTGTGGAAATAAAGTACTCGAGCCTCATGTCAATGAAAGTTATCGCTCATAGCTGTGCTACGCTTGAGTCCCAAAACAAACACTGATAATAATTCAAAAGGCCCTAACTTCTACACGGTGCGTCCTACACCTATCAAAGTTTGCAACAATCAAATGCTTGTAACTTTTTACTGGAGCGTCATAAAATCTTGAAATTTTGTGACAATAAAGTACTCGTGCCTCTTGTCAATTTAAGCTATCGCTCATAGCTCTGCTACCCTTGAGTCCCAAATCAATCACTGATAAAACTTCAAATGGCCCTAACTTCTATACGGTGCGTCCTACACCTATCAAAGTTTCCAACAATCAAATGCTTGTAACTTTTTACTGGAGCGTCATAAAATCTTGAAATTTTGTGTCAATAAAGTACTCGTGCCTCTTGTCAATTTAAGCTATCGCTCATAGCTCTGATACCATTGAGTCCCAAATAAAATACTGATACAACTTAAAAATTGAGTCCCAAATAAAATACTTATACAACTTAAAATAGCCCTAACTTTTATACAGTGCGTCCTTCACCTATCAAAGTTTGCAACAATCAAATGCTTGTAACTTTTTACTGGAGCGTCATAAAATCGTGAAATTTTATGGCAATAAAGTACTCGAGCCTCTTGTCAATTAAAGTTATCGCTCATAGCTGTGCTACGCTTGAGTCCCAAAACAAACACTGATAATAATTCAAATGGCCCTAACTTCTACACGGTGTGTCCTACACCTATCAAAGTTTGCAACAATCAAATGCTTGTAACTTTTTACTGGAGCGTCATAAAAACTTGAAATTTTGTGACAATAAATTACTCGTGCCTCTTGTCAATTTAAGCTATCGCTCATAGCTCTGCTACCCTTGAGTCCCAAATAAAACACTGACACAACTTCAAATAGCCCTAACTTTTATACAGTGCGTCCTACACCTATCAAAGTTTGCAACAATCAAATGCTTGTAACTTTTTACTGGAGCGTCATAAAATCGTGAAATTTTGTGGCAATAAAGTACTCGAGCCTCTTGTCAATTAAAGTTATCGCTCATAGCTGTGCTACGCTTGAGTCCCAAAATAAACACTGATAATAATTCAAATGGCCCTAACTTTTACACGGTGCGTCCTACACCTATCAAAGTTTGCAACAATCAAATGCTTGTAACTTTTTACTGGAGCGCCATAAAATCCTGAAATTTTGTGGAAATAAAGTACTCGAGCCTCATGTCAATGAAAGTTATCGCTCATAGCTGTGCTACGCTTGAGTCCCAAAACAAACACTGATAATAATTCAAAAGGCCCTAACTTCTACACGGTGCGTCCTACACCTATCAAAGTTTGCAACAATCAAATGCTTGTAACTTTTTACTGGAGCGCCATAAAATCCTGAAATTTTGTGGAAATAAAGTACTCGAGCCTCATGTCAATGAAAGTTATCGCTCATAGCTGTGCTACGCTTGAGTCCCAAAATAAACACTGATAATAATTCAAATGGCCCTAACTTTTACACGGTGCGTCCGACACCTATCAAAGTTTGCAACAATCAAATGCTTGTAACTTTTTACTGGAGCGCCATACAATCCTGAAATTTTGTGGAAATAAAGTACTCGAGCCTCATGTCAATGAAAGTTATCGCTCATAGCTGTGCTACGCTTGAGTCCCAAAACAAACACTGATAATAATTCAAATGGCCCTAACTTCTACACGGTGCGTCCTACACCTATCAAAGTTTGCAACAATTAAATGCTAGTAACTTTTTACTGGAGCGACATAAAATATTGAAATTTTGTGACAATAAAGTCCTCGTGCCTCTTGTCAGTTTAAGCTTTCGCTCATAGCCATGCTACCCTTGAGTCCCAAATCAAACATTGATAAAACTTCAAATTTCCCTAACTTGTATACGGTGCGTCCTACTCCGATCAAAGTTTGCAACAATCAAATGCTTGTAACTTTTTACTGATGCGCCATAAAATCGTGAAATTTTGTGGCAATAAAGTACTCGAGCCTCTTGTCAATTAAAGTTATCGCTCATAGCTGTGCTACGCTTGAGTCCCAAAACAAACTCTGATAATAATTCAAATGGCCCTAACTTCTACACGGTGCGTCCTACACCTACCAAAGTTTCCAACAATCAAATGCTTCTAAATTTTTACTGGAGCGTCATAAAATCTTGAAATTTTGTGACAATAAAGCCTCTTGTCAATTTAAGCCATCGCTCATAGCTCTGCTACCCTTGAGTCCCAAATAAAACACTGATACAACTTCAAATAGCCCTAACTTTTATACAGTGCGTCCTACACTTATCAAAGTTTGCAACAATCAAATGCTTGTAACTTTTTACTAGAGCGTCATAAAATCGTGAAAATTTGTGGCTATAAAGTACTCGAGCCTCTTGTCAATTAAAGTTATCGCTCATAGCTGTGTTACGCTTGAGTCCCAAAACAAACTCTGATAATAGTTCAAATGGCCCTAACTTCTACACGGTGCGTCCTACACCTATCAAAGTTTGAAACAATCAAATGCTTGTAACTTTTTACTGGAGCGTCATAAAATCTTGAAATTTTGTGACAATAAAGTACCCGTGCTTCTTGTCAATTTTAGCTATCGCTCATAGCTATGCTACCATTGAGTCCCAAATCAAACACAGTTAAAACTTCAAATGGCCCTAACTTCTATACGGTGCGTCCTATACCTATCAAAGTTTCCAACAATCGAATGCTTGTAACTTTTTACTGGAGCGTCATAAAATCTTGAAATTTTGTGACAATAAAGTACTCGTGCCTCTTGTCAATTTAAGCTATCGCTCATAGCTCCGCTACCCTTGAGTCGCAAATAAAACACTGATACACCTTCAAATAGCCCTAACTTCGATACGGTGCGTCCTACACCTATCAAAGTTTCCAACAATCAAATGCTTGTAACTTTTTACTGGAGCGTCATAAAACCTTGAAATTTTGTGACAATAAAGTACTCGTGCCTCTTGTAAATTTAAGCTATCGCTCATAGCTGTGCTACGCTTGAGTTCCAAAACAAACTCTGATAATAATTCAAATGGCCCCAACTTCTACACGGTGCGTCCTACACCTATCAAAGTTTGCAACAATCAAATGCTTGTAACTTTTTACTGGAGCGTCATAAAATCTTGAAATTTTGTGACAATAAAGTACCAGTGCTTCTTGTCAATTTAAGCTATCGCTCATAGCTATGCTACCATTGAGTCCCAAATCAAACACAGTTAAAACTTCAAATGGCCCTAACTTCTATACGGTGTGTCCTACTCCTATCAAAGTTTGCAACAATCAAATGCTTGTAATTTTTTACTGGAGCGTCAAAAATCTTGAAATTTTGTGACAATAAAGTACTCGTGCCTCTTGTCACCTTACGCTATCGCTCATAGCTATGCTACCCTTAAGTCCCAAATAAAACACTGATAAAACTTCAAATGACCCTAACTTCTATACGGTGCGTCCTACACCTATCAAAGTTTGATACAATCAAATGCTATTAACACTTTACTGGAGCGTCCTACACCTATCAAAGTTGCAACAATCAAATGCTAGTAACTTTTTACTGGAGCGACATAAAATATTGAAATTTTGTGACAATAAAGTCCTCGTGCCTCTTGTCAATTTAAGCTTTCGCTCATAGCCATGCTACCCTTGAGTCCCAAATCAAACATTGATAAAACTTCAAATATCCCTAACTTGTATACGGTGCGTCCTACACCTATCAAAGTTTGCAACAATCAAATGCTTGTAACTTTTTACTGATGCGCCATAAAATCGTGAAATTTTGTGGCAATAAAGTACTCGAGCCTCTTGTCAATTAAAGTTATCGCTCATAGCTGTGCTACGCTTGAGTCCCAAAACAAACTCTGATAATAATTCAAATGGCCCTAACTTCTACGCGGTGCGTCCTACACCTACCAAAGTTTCCAACAATCAAATGCTCCTAATTTTTACTGGAGCGTCATAAAATCTTGAAATTTTGTGACAATAAAGCCTCTTGTCAATTTAAGCTATCGCTCATAGCTCTGCTACCCTTGAGTCCCAAATAAAACACTGATACAACTTCAAATAGCCCTAACTTTTATACAGTGCGTCCTACTACTATCAAAGTTTGCAACAATCAAATGCTTGTAGCTTTTTACTGGAGCGTCATAAAATCGTGAAATTTTGTGGCAATAAAGTACTCGAGCCTCTTGTCAATTAAAGTTATCGCTCATAGCTGTGCTACCCTTGAGTCCCGAAACAAACGCTGATAATACTTCAAATGCCCCTAACTTCTACACAGTGCGTCCTACACCTATCAAAGTTTGCAACAATCAAATGCTTGTAACTTTTTACTGGAGCGTCATAAAATCTTGAAATTTTGTGACAATAAAGTACCCGTGCTTCTTGTCAATTTAAGCTATCGCTCATAGCTATGCTACCATTGAGTCCCAAATAAAACACTGATACACCTTCAAATAGCCCTAACTTCGATACGGTGCGTCCTACACCTATCAAAGTTTCCAACAATCAAATGCTTGTAACTTTTTACTGGAGCGTCATAAAACCTTGAAATTTTGTGACAATAAAGTACTCGTGCCTCTTGTCAATTTAAGCTATCGCTCATAGCTGTGCTACGCTTGAGTCCCAAAACATACACTGATAATAATTCAAATGGCCCTAACTTCTGTACGGTGTGTCCTACACCTATCAAAGTTTGCAACAATCAAATGCTTGTAACTTTTTACTGGAGCGTCATAAAACCTTGAAATTTTGTGACAATAAATTACTAGTGCCTCTTGTCAATTTAAGCTATCGCTCATAGCTCTGCTACCCTTGAGTCCCAAATAAAACACTGACACAACTTCAAATAGCCCTAACTTTTATACAGTGCGTCCTACACCTATCAAAGTTTGCAGCAATCAAATGCTTGTAACTTTTTACTGGAGCGTCATAAAATCGTGAAATTTTGTGGCAATAAAGTACTCGAGCCTCTTGTCAATTAAAGTTGTCGCTCATAGCTGTGCTACGCTTGAGTCCCAAAATAAACGCTGATAATAATTCAAATGGCCCTAACTTCTACACGGTGCGTCCTACACCTATCAAAGTTTGCAACAATCAAATGCTTGTAACTTTTTACTGGAGCGTCATAAAATCCTGAAATTTTTTGGAAATAAAGTACTCGAGCCTCATGTCAATGAAAGTTATCGCTCATAGCTGTGCTACGCTTGAGTCCCAAAACAAACACTGATAATAATTCAAAAGGCCCTAACTTCTACACGGTGCGTCTTACACCTATCAAAGTTTGCAACAATCAAATGCTTGTAACTTTTTACTGGAGCGTCATAAAATCTTGAAATTGTGTGACAATAAAGTACTCGTGCCTCTTGTCAATTTAGGCTATCGCTCATAGCTCTGATACCATTGAGTCCCAAATAAAATACTGATACAACTTAAAAATTGAGTCCCAAATAAAATACTGATACAACTTAAAATAGCCCTAACTTTTATACAGTGCGTCCTTCACCTATCAAAGTTTGCAACAATCAAATGCTTGTAACTTTTTACTGGAGCGTCATAAAATCGTGAAATTTTATGGCAATAAAGTACTCGAGCCTCTTGTCAATTAAAGTTATCGCTCATAGCTGTGCTACGCTTGAATCCCAAAACAAACACTGATAATAATTCAAATGGCCCTAACTTCTACACGGTGCGTCCTACACCTATCAAAGTTTGCAACAATTAAATGCTAGTAACTTTTTACTGGAGCGACATAAAATATTGAAATTTTGTGACAATAAAGTCCTCGTGCCTCTTGTCAGTTTAAGCTTTCGCTCATAGCCATGCTACCCTTGAGTCCCAAATCAAACATTGATAAAACTTCAAATTTCCCTAACTTGTATACGGTGCGTCCTACACCGATCAAATTTTGCAACAATCAAATGCTTGTAACTTTTTACTGATGCGCCATAAAATCGTGAAATTTTGTGGCAATAAAGTACTCGAGCCTCTTGTCAATTAAAGTTATCGCTCATAGCTGTGCTACGCTTGAGTCCCAAAACAAACTCTGATAATAATTCAAATGGCCCTAACTTCTACACGGTGCGTCCTACACCTACCAAAGTTTCCAACAATCAAATGCTTCTAAATTTTTACTGGAGCGTCATAAAATCTTGAAATTTTGTGACAATAAAGCCTCTTCTCAATTTAAGCCATCGCTTATAGCTCTGCTACCCTTGAGTCCCAAATAAAACACTGATACAACTTCAAATAGCCCTAACTTTTATACAGTGCGTCCTACACTTATCAAAGTTTGCAACAATCAAATGCTTGTAACTTTTTACTAGAGCGTCATAAAATCGTGAAATTTTGTGGCAATAAAGTACTCGAGCCTCTTGTTAATTAAAGTTATCGCTCATAGCTGTGTTACGCTTGAGTCCCAAAACAAACTCTGATAATAATTCAAATTTCCCTAACTTCTACACGGTGCGTCCTACACCTATCAAAGTTTGCAGCAATCAAATGCTTGTAACTTTTTACTGGAGCGTCATAAAATCTTGAAATTTTGTGACAATAAAGTACCCGTGCTTCTTGTCAATTTTAGCTATCGCTCATAGCTATGCTACCATTGAGTCCCAAATCAAACACAGTTAAAACTTCAAATGGCCCTAACTTCTATACGGTGCGTCCTATACCTATCAAAGTTTCCAACAATCGAATGCTTGTAACTTTTTACTGGAGCGTCATCAAATCTTGAAATTTTGTGACAATAAAGTACTCGTGCCTCTTGTCAATTTAAGCTATCGCTCATAGCTCCGCTACCCTTGAGTCCCAAATAAAACAGTGATACAACTTCAAATAGCCCTAACTTTTATACAGTGCGTCCTACACCTATCAAAGATTGCAACAATCAAATGCTTGTAACTTTTTACTGGAGCGTCATAAAATCGTGAAATTTTGTGGGAATAAAGTACTCGAGCCTCTTGTCAATTAAAGTTATCGCTCATAGCTGTGCTACGCTTGAGTTCCAAAACAAACTCTGATAATAATTCAAATGGCCCTAACTTCTACACGGTGCGTCCTACACCTATCAAAGTTTGCAACAATCAAATGCTTGTAACTTTTTACTGGAGCGTCATAAAATCTTGAAATTTTGTGACAATAAAGTACCAGTGCTTCTTGTCAATTTAAGCTATCGCTCATAGCTATGCTACCATTGAGTCCCAAATCAAACACAGTTAAAACTTCAAATGGCCCTAACTTCTATACGGTGTGTCCTACTCCTATCAAAGTTTGCAACAATCAAATGCTTGTAATTTTTTACTGGAGCGTCAAAAATCGTGAAATTTTGTGACAATAAAGTACTCGTGCCTCTTGTCACTTTACGCTATCGCTCATAGCTATGCTACCCTTAAGTCCCAAATAAAACACTGATAAAACTTCAAATGGCCCTAACTTCTATACGGTGCGTCCTACACCTATCAAAGATTGATACAATCAAATGCTATTAACACTTTACTGGAGCGTCCTACACCTATCAAAGTTGCAACAATCAAATGCTAGTAACTTTTTACTGGAGCGACATAAAATATTGAAATTTTGGTACAATAAAGTCCTCGTGCCTCTTGTCAATTTAAGCTTTCGCTCATAGCCATGCTACCCTTGAGTCCCAAATCAAACATTGATAAAACTTCAAATTTCCCTAACTTGTATACGGTGCGTCCTACACCTATCAAAGTTTGCAACAATCAAATGCTTGTAACTTTTTACTGGAGCGTCATAAAATCGTGAAATTTTGTGGCAATAAAGTACTCGAGCCTCTTGTCAATTAAAGTTATCGCTCATAGCTGTGCTACGCTTGAGTCCCAAAATAAACACTGATAATAATTCAAATGGCCCTAACTTCTACACGGTGCGTCCTACACCTATCAAAGTTTGCAACAATCAAATGCTTGTAACTTTTTACTGGAGCGTCATAAAATCCTGAAATTTTGTGGAAATAAAGTACTCGAGCCTCATGTCAATGAAAGTTATCGCTCATAGCTGTGCTACGCTTGAGTCCCAAAACAAACACTGATAATAATTCAAAAGGCCCTAACTTCTACACGGTGCGTCTTACACCTATCAAAGTTTGCAACAATCAAATGCTTGAAACTTTTTACTGGAGCGTCATAAAATCTTGAAATTGTGTGACAATAAAGTACTCGTGCCTCTTGTCAATTTAAGCTATCGCTCATAGCTCTGATACCATTGAGTCCCAAATAAAATACTAATACAACTTAAAAATTGAGTCCCAAATAAAATACTGATACAACTTAAAATAGCCCTAACTTTTATACAGTGCGTCCTTCACCTATCAAAGTTTGCAACAATCAAATGCTTGTAACTTTTTACTGGAGCGTCATAAAATCGTGAAATTTTGTGGCAATAAAGTACTCGAGCCTCTTGTCAATTAAAGTTATCGCTCATAGCTGTGCTACGCTTGAGTCCCAAAATAAACACTGATAATAATTCAAATGGCCCTAACTTCTACACGGTGCGTCCTACACCTATCAAAGTTTGCAACAATCAAATGCTAGTAACTTTTTACTGGAGCGCCATAAAATATTGAAATTTTGTGACAATAAAGTCCTCGTGCCTCTTGTCAGTTTAAGCTTTCGCTCATAGCCATGCTACCCTTGAGTCCCAAATCAAACATTGATAAAACTTCAAATTTCCCTAACTTGTATACGGTGCGTCCTACACCGATCAAATTTTGCAACAATCAAATGCTTGTAACTTTTTACTGATGCGCCATAAAATCGTGAAATTTTGTGGCAATAAAGTACTCGAGCCTCTTGTCAATTAAAGTTATCGCTCATAGCTGTGCTACGCTTGAGTCCCAAAACAAACTCTGATAATAATTCAAATGGCCCTAACTTCTACACGGTGCGTCCTACACCTACCAAAGTTTCCAACAATCAAATGCTTCTAAATTTTTACTGGGGCGTCATAAAATCTTGAAATTTTGTGACAATAAAGCCTCTTATCAATTTAAGTCATCACTCATAGCTCTGCTACCCTTGAGTCCCAAATAAAACACTGATACAACTTCAAATAGCCCTAACTTTTATACAGTGCGTCCTACACTTATCAAAGTTTGCAACAATCAAATGCTTGTAACTTTTTACTAGAACGTCATAAAATCGTGAAATTTTGTGGCAATAAAGTACTCGAGCCTCTTGTCAATTAAAGTTATCGCTCATAGCTGTGTTACGCTTGAGTCCCAAAACAAACTCTGATAATAATTCAAATGACCCTAACTTCTACACGGTGCGTCCTACACCTACCAAAGTTTCCAACAATCAAATGCTTCTAAATTTTTACTGGAGCGTCATAAAATCTTGAAATTTTGTGACAATAAAGCCTCTTGTCAATTTAAGCTATCGCTCATAGCTCTGATACCATTGAGTCTCAAATAAAATACTGATACAACTTAAAAATTGAGTCCCAAATAAAATACTGATACAACTTAAAATAGCCCTAACTTTTATACAGTGCGTCCTTCACCTATCAAAGTTTGCAACAATCAAATGCTTGTAACTTTTTACTGGAGCGTCATAAAATCGTGAAATTTTATGGCAAAAAAGTACTCGAGCCTCTTGTCAATAAAAGTTATCGCTCATAGCTGTGCTACGCTTGAGTCCCAAAACAAACACTGATAATAATTCAAATGGCCCTAACTTCTACACGGTGCATCCTACACCTATCAAAGTTTGCAACAATTAAATGCTAGTAACTTTTTACTGGAGCGACATAAAATATTGAAATTTTGTGACAATAAAGTCCTCGTGCCTCTTGTCAGTTTAAGCTTTCGCTCATAGCCATGGTACCCTTGAGTCCCAAATCAAACATTGATAAAACTTCAAATTTCCCTAACTTGTATACGGTGCGTCCTACACCGATCAAAGTTTGCAACAATCAAATGCTTGTAACTTTTTACTGATGCGCCATAAAATCGTGAAATTTTGTGGCAATAAAGTACTCGAGCCTCTTGTCAATTAAAGTTATCGCTCATAGCTGTGCTACGCTTGAGTCCCAAAACAAACTCTGATAATAATTCAAATGGCCCTAACTTCTACACGGTGCGTCCTACACCTACCAAAGTTTCCAACAATCAAATGCTTCTAAATTTTTACTGGAGCGTCATAAAATCTTGAAATTTTGTGACAATAAAGCCTCTTGTCAATTTAAGCCATCGCTCATAGCTCTGCTACCCTTGAGTCCCAAATAAAACACTGATACAACTTCAAATAGCCCTAACTTTTATACAGTGCGTCCTACACTTATCAAAGTTTGCAACAATCAAATGCTTGTAACTTTTTACTAGAGCGTCATAAAATCGTGAAATTTTGTGGCAATAAAGTACTCGAGCCTCTTGTCAATTAAAGTTATCGCTCATAGCTGTGTTACGCTTGAGTCCCAAAACAAACTCTGATAATAATTCAAATGGCCCTAACTTCTACACGGTGCGCCCTACACCTATCAAAGTTTGCAACAATCAAATGCTTGTAACTTTTTACTGGAGCGTCATAAAATCTTGAAATTTTGTGACAATAAAGTACCCGTGCTGCTTGTCAATTTTAGCTATCGCTCATAGCTATGCTACCATTGAGTCCCAAATCAAACACAGTTAAAACTTCAAATGGCCCTAACTTCTATACGGTGCGTCCTATACCTATCAAAGTTTCCAACAATCGAATGCTTGTAACTTTTTACTGGAGCGTCATAAAATCTTGAAATTTTGTGACAATAAAGTACTCGTGCCTCTTGTCAATTTAAGCTATCGCTCATAGCTCCGCTACCCTTGAGTCCCAAATAAAACACTGATACACCTTCAAATAGCCCTAACTTCGATACGGTGCGTCCTACACCTATCAAAGTTTCCAACAATCAAATGCTTGTAACTTTTTACTGGAGCGTCATAAAACCTTGAAATTTTGTGACAATAAAGTACTCGTGCCTCTTGTCAATTTAAGCTATCGCTCATAGCTCTGCTACCCTTGAGTCCCAAATAAAACAGTGATACAACTTCAAATAGCCCTAACTTTTATACATTGCGTCCTACACCTATCAAAGATTGCAACAATCAAATGCTTGTAACTTTTTACTGGAGCGTCATAAAATCGTGAAATTTTGTGGGAATAAAGTACTCGAGCCTCTTTTCAATTAAAGTTATCGCTCATAGCTGTGCTACGCTTGAGTTCCAAAACAAACTCTGATAATAATTCAAATGGCCCTAACTTCTACACGGTGCGTCCTACACCTATCAAAGTTTGCAACAATCAAATGCTTGTAACTTTTTACTGGAGCGTCATAAAATCTTGAAATTTTGTGACAATAAAGTACCAGTGCTTCTTGTCAATTTAAGCTGTCGCTCATAGCTATGCTACCATTGAGTCCCAAATCAAACACAGTTAAAACTTCAAATGGCCCTAACTTCTATACGGTGTGTCCTACTCCTATCAAAGTTTGCAACAATCAAATGCTTGTAATTTTTTACTGGAGCGTCAAAAATCTTGAAATTTTGTTACAATAAAGTACTCGTGGCTCTTGTCACTTTACGCTATCTCTCATAGCTATGCTACCCTTAAGTCCCAAATAAAACACTGATAAAACTTCAAATGGCCCTAACTTCTATACGGTGCGTCCTACACCTATCAAAGTTTGATACAATCAAATGCTATTAACACTTTACTGGAGCGTCCTACACCTATCAAAGTTGCAACAATCAAATGCTAGTAACTTTTTACTGGAGCGACATAAAATATTGAAATTTTGTGACAATAAAGTCCTCGTGCCTCTTGTCAATTTAAGCTTTCGCTTATAGCCATGCTACCCTTGAGTCCCAAATCAAACATTGATAAAACTTCAAATTTCCCAAACTTGTATACGGTGCGTCCTACACCTATCAAAGTTTGCAACAATCAAATGCTTGTAACTTTTTACTGATGCGCCATAAAAACGTGAAATTTTGTGGCAATAAAGTACTCGAGCCTCGTGTCAATTAAAGTTATCGCTCATAGCTGTGCTACGCTTGAGTCCCAAAACAAACTCTGATAATAATTCTAATGGCCCTAACTTCTACACGGTGCGTCCTACACCTACCAAAGTTTCCAACAATCAAATGCTTCTAAATTTTTACTGGAGCGTCATAAAATCTTGAAATTTTGTGACAATAAAGCCTCTTGTCAATTTAAGCTATCGCTCATAGCTCTGCTACCCTTGAGTCCCAAATAAAACACTGATACAACTTCAAATAGCCCTAACTTTTATATAGTGCGTCCTACTACTATCAAAGTTTGCAACAATCAAATGCTTGTAGCTTTTTACTGGAGCGTCATAAAATCGTGAAATTTTGTGGCAATAAAGTACTCGAGCCTCTTGTCAATTAAAGTTATCGCTCATAGCTGTGCTACCCTTGAGTCCCGAAACAAACGCTGATAATACTTCAAATGCCCCTAACTTCTACACAGTGCGTCCTACACCTATCAAAGTTTGCAACAATCAAATGCTTGTAACTTTTTACTGGAGCGTCATAAAATCTTGAAATTTTGTGACAATAAAGTACCCGTGCTTCTTGTCAATTTAAGCTATCGCTCATAGCTATGCTACCATTGAGTCCCAAATCAAACACAGTTAAAACTTCAAATGTCCCAAACTTCTATACGGTGCGTCTATACCTATCAAAGTTTCCAACAATCAAATGCTTGTAACTTTTTACTGGAGCGTCAAAAAATCTTGAAATTTTGTGACAATAAAGTACTCGTGCCTCTTGTCAATTTAAGCTATCGCTCATAGCTCTGCTACCCTTGAGTCCCAAATAAAACAGTGATACAACTTCAAATAGCCCAAACTTTTATACAGTGCGTCCTACACCTATCAAAGTTTGCAACAATCAAATGCTTGTAACTTTTTACTGGAGCGTCATAAAATCGTGAAATTTTGTGGCAATAAAGTACTTGAGCCTCTTGTCAATTAAAGTTATCGCTCATAGCTGTGCTACGCTTGAGTCCCAAAACAAACTCTGATAATAATTCAAATGGCCCTAACTTGTACACGGTGCGTCCTACACCTATCAAAGTTTGCAACAATCAAATGCTTGTAACTTTTTAATGGAGCGTCATAAAATCTTGAAATTTTGTGACAATAAAGTACCAGTGCTTCTTGTCAATTTAAGCTATCGCTCATAGCTATGCTACCATTGAGTCCCAAATCAAACACAGTTAAAACTTCAAATGGCCCTAACTTCTATACGGTGTGTCCTACTCCTATCAAAGTTTGCAACAATCAAATGCTTGTAATTTTTTACTGGAGCGTCAAAAATCTTGAAATTTTGTGACAATAAAGGACTCGTGCCACTTGTCACTTTACGCTATCGCTCATAGCTATGCTACCCTTAAGTCCCAAATAAAACACTGATAAAACTTCAAATGGGCATAACTTCTATACGGTGCGTCCTACACCTATCAAAGTTTGATACAATCAAATGCTATTAACACTTTACTGGAGCGTCCTACACCTATCAAAGTTGCAACAATCAAATGCTAGTAACTTTTTACTGGAGCGACATAAAATATTGAAATTTTGTGACAATAAAGTCCTCGTGCCTCTTGTCAATTTAAGCTTTCGCTCATAGCCATGCTACCCTTGACTCCCAAATCAAACATTGATAAAACTTCAAATTTCCCTAACTTGTATACGGTGCGTCCTACACCTATCAAAGTTTGCAACAATCAAATGCTTGTAACTTTTTACTGATGCGCCATAAAATCGTGAAATTTTGTGGCAATAAAGTACTCGAGCCTCGTGTCAATTAAAGTTATCGCTCATAGCTGTGCTACGCTTGAGTCCCAAAACAAACTCTGATAATAATTCAAATGGCCCTAACTTCTACACGGTGCGTCCTACATCTACCAAAGTTTCCAACAATCAAATGCTTCTAAATTTTTACTGGAGCGTCATAAAATCTTGAAATTTTGTGACAATAAAGCCTCTTGTCAATTTAAGCTATCGCTCATAGCTCTGCTACCCTTGAGTCCCAAATAAAACACTGATACAACTTCAAATAGCCCTAACTTTTATACAGTGCGTCCTACTACTATCAAAGTTTGCAACAATCAAATGCTTGTAGCTTTTTACTGGAGCGTCATAAAATCGTGAAATTTTGTGGCAATAAAGTACTCGAGCCTCTTGTCAATTAAAGTTATCGCTCATAGCTGTGCTACCCTTGAGTCCCGAAACAAACGCTGATAATACTTCAAATGCCCCTAACTTCTACACAGTGCGTCCTACACCTATCAAAGTTTGCAACAATCAAATGCTTGTAACTTTTTACTGGAGCGTCATAAAATCTTGAAATTTTGTGACAATAAAGTACCCGTGCTTCTTAAGCTATCGCTCATAGCTATGCTACCATTGAGTCCCAAATCAAACACAGTTAAAACTTCAAATGTCCCAAACTTCTATACGGTGCGTCTATACCTATCAAAGTTTCCAACAATCAAATGCTTGTAACTTTTTACTGGAGCGTCAAAAAATCTTGAAATTTTGTGACAATAAAGTACTCGTGCCTCTTGTCAATTTAAGCTATCGCTCATAGCTCCGTTACCTTTGAGTCCCAAATAAAACACTGATACACCTTCAAATAGCCCTAACTTCGATACGGTGCGTCCTACACCTATCAAAGTTTCCAACAATCAATAGCTTGTAACTTTTTACTGGAGCGTCATAAAACCTTGAAATTTTGTGACAATAAAGTACTCGTGCCTCTTGTCAATTTAAGCTATCGCTCATAGCTCTGCTACCCTTGAGTCCCAAATAAAACAGTGATACAACTTCAAATAGCCCTAACTTTTATACAGTGCGTCCTACACCTATCAAAGATTGCAACAATCAAATGCTTGTAACTTTTTACTGGAGCGTCATAAAATCGTGAAATTTTGTGGCAATAAAGTACTCGACCCTCTTGTCAATTAAAGTTATCGCTCATAGCTGTGCTACGCTTGAGTCCCAAAGCAAACTCTGATAATAATTCAAATGGCCCTAACTTCTACACGGTGCGTCTTACACCTATCAAAGTTTGCAACAATCAAATGCTTGTAACTTTTGTCATAAAATCTTGAAATTTTGTGACAATAAAGTACCCGTGCTTCTTGTCAATTTAAGCTATCGCTCATAGCTATGCTACCATTGAGTCCCAAATCAAACACAGTTAAAACTTCAAATGGCCCTAACTTCTATACGGTGTGTCCTACTCCTATCAAAATTTGCAACAATCAAATGCTTGTAATTTTTTACTGGAGCGTCAAAAATCTTGAAATTTTCTGACAATAAAGTACTCGTGCCTCTTGTCACTTTACGCTATCGCTCATAGCTATGCTACCCTTAAGTCCCAAATAAAACACTGATAAAACTTCAAATGGCCCTAACTTCTATACGGTGCGTCCTACACCTATCAAAGTTTGATACAATCAAATGCTATTAGCACTTGACTGGAGCGTCCTACACCTATCAAAGTTGCAACAATCAAATGCTAGTAACTTTTTACTGCAGCGACATAAAATATTGAAATTTTGTGACAATAAAGTCCTCGTGCCTCTTGTCAATTTAAGCTTTCGCTCATAGCCATGCTACCATTGAATCCCAAACCAAACATTGATAAAACTTCAAATGGCCCTAACTTGTATACGGTGCGTCCTACACCTATCAAAGTTTGCAACAATCAAATGCTTGTAACTTTTTACTGATGCGCCATAAAATCGTGAAATTTTGTGGCAACAAAGTACTCGAGCCTCTTGTCAATTAAAGTTATCGCTCATAGATGTGCTACGCTTGAGTCCCAAAACAAACACTGATCATAATTCAAATGGCCCTAACTTCTACACGGTGCGTCCTACACCTACCAAAGTTTCCAACAATCAAATGCTTGTAACTTTTTACTGGAGCGTCATAAAATCTTTAAATTTTGTGACAATAAAGCCTCTTGTCAATTTAAGCTATCGCTCATAGCTCTGCTACCCTTGAGTCCCAAATAAAACACTGATACAACTTCAAATAGACCTAACTTTTGTACAGTGCGTCTTATACCTATGAAAGTTTGCAACAATCAAATGCTTGTAGCTTTTTACTGGAGCGTCATAAAATCGTGAAATTTTGTGGCAATAAAGTACTCGATCCTCTTGTCAATTAAAGTTATCGCTCATAGCTGTGCTACCCTTGTGTCCCGAAACAAACGCTGATAATACTTCAAATGCCCCTAACTTCTATACGGTTTGTCCTACACCTGTCAAAGTTTGATACAATCAAATGCTTGTATCTTTTTACTGGAGCGTCATAAAATCTTGAAATTTTGTGACAATAAAGTACCCGTGCTTCTTGTCAATTTAAGCTATCGCTCATAGCTATGCTACCATTGAGTCCCAAATCAAACACAGTTAAAACTTCAAATGTCCCAAACTTCTATACGGTGCGTCTATACCTATCAAAGTTTCCAACAATCAAATGCTTGTAACTTTTTACTGGAGCGTCAAAAAATCTTGAAATTTTGTGACAATAAAGTACTCGTGCCTCTTGTCAATTTAAGCTTTCGCTCATAGCCATGCTACCATTGAATCCCAAACCAAACATTGATAAAACTTCAAATGGCCCTAACTTGTATACGGTGCGTCCTATACCTATCAAAGTTTGCAACAATCAAATGCTTGTAACTTTTTACTGATGCGCTATAAAATTGTGAAATTTTGTGGCAATAAAGTACTCGATCCTCTTGTCAATTAAAGTTATCGCTCATAGCTGTGCTACCCTTGTGTCCCGAAACAAACGCTGATAATACTTCAAATGCCCCTAACTTCTATACGGTTTGTCCTACACCTGTCAAAGTTTGATACAATCAAATGCTTGTAACTTTTTACTGGAGCATCATAAAATCTTGAAATTTTGTGACAATAAAGTACCCGTGCTTCTTGTCAATTTAAGCTATCGCTCATAGCTATGCTACCATTGAGTCCCAAATCAAACACAGTTAAAACTTCAAATGTCCCAAACTTCTATACGGTGCGTCTATACCTATCAAAGTTTCCAACAATCAAATGCTTGTAACTTTTTACTGGAGCGTCAAAAAATCTTGAAATTTTGTGACAATAAAGTACTCGTGCCTCTTGTCAATTTAAGCTTTCGCTCATAGCCATGCTACCATTGAATCCCAAACCAAACATTGATAAAACTTCAAATGGCCCTAACTTGTATACGGTGCGTCCTACACCTATCAAAGTTTGCAACAATCAAATGCTTGTAACTTTTTACTGATGCGCTATAAAATTGTGAAATTTTGTGGCAACAAAGTACTCGAGCCTCTTGTCAATTAAAGTTATCGCTCATAGATGTGCTACGCTTGAGTCCCAAAACAAACACTGATCATAATTCAAATGGCCCTAACTTCTACACGGTGCGTCCTACACCTACCAAAGTTTCCAACAATCAAATGCTTGTAACTTTTTACTGGAGCGTCATAAAATCTTTAAATTTTGTGACAATAAAGCCTCTTGTCAATTTAAGCTATCGCTCATAGCTCTGCTACCCTTGAGTCCCAAATAAAACACTGATACAACTTCAAATAGACCTAACTTTTATACAGTGCGTCTTACACCTATGAAAGTTTGCAACAATCAAATGCTTGTAGCTTTTTACTGGAGCGTCATAAAACCTTGAAATTTTGTGACAATAAAGTACTCGTGCCTCTTGTCAATTTAAGCTATCGCTCATAGCTCTGCCACCCTTGAGTCCCAAATAAAACACTGATACACCTTCAAATAGCCCTAACTTCGATACGGTGCGTCCTACACCTATCAAAGTTTCCAACAATCAATTGCTTGTAACTTTTTACTGGAGCGTCATAAAACCTTGAAATTTTGTGACAATAAAGTACTCGTGCCTCTTGTCAATTTAAGCTATCGCTCATAGCTCTGCCACCCTTGAGTCCCAAATAAAACAGTGATACAACTTCAAATAGCCCTAACTTTTATACAGTGCGTCCTACACCTATCAAAGATTGCAACAATCAAATGCTTGTAACTTTTTACTGGAGCGTCATAAAATCGTGAAATTTTGTGGCAACAAAGTACTCGACCCTCTTGTCTATTAAAGTTATCGCTCATAGCTGTGCTACGCTTGAGTTCCAAAACAAACTCTGATAATAATTCAAATGGCCCTAACTTCTACACGGTGCGTCCTACACCTATCAAAGTTTGCAACAATCAAATGCTTGTAACTTTTTACTGGAGCGTCATAAAATCTTGAAATTTTGTGACAATAAAGTACCAGTGCTTCTTGTCAATTTAAGCTATCGCTCATAGCTATGCTACCATTGAGTCCCAAATCAAACACAGTTAAAACTTCAAATGGCCCCAACTTATATACGGTGTGTCCTACTCCTATCAAAGTTTGCAACAATCAAATGCTTGTAATTTTTTACTGGAGCGTCAAAAATCTTGAAATTTTGTGACAATAAAGTACTCGTGCCTCTTGTCACTTTACGCTATCGCTCATAGCTATGCTACACTTAAGTCCCAAATAAAACACTGATAAAACTTCAAATGGCCCTAACTTCTATACGGTGCGTCCTACACCTATCAAAGTTTGATACAATCAAATGCTATTAACACTTTACTGGAGCGTCCTACAACAATCAAATGCTAGTAACTTTTTACTGGAGCGACATAAAATATTGAAATTTTGTGACAATAAAGTCCTCGTGCCTCTTGTCAATTTAAGCTTTCGCTCATAGCCATGCTACCCTTGAGTCCCAAATCAAACATTGATAAAACTTCAAATTTCCCTAACTTGTATACGGTGCGTCCTACACCTATCAAAGTTTGCAACAATCAAATGCTTGTAACTTTTTACTGATGCGCCATAAAATCGTGAAATTTTGTGGCAATAAAGTACTCGAGCCTCGTGTCAATTAAAGTTATCGCTCATAGCTGTGCTACGCTTGAGTCCCAAAACAAACTCTGATAATAATTCAAATGGCCCTAACTTCTACACGGTGCGTCCTACACCTACCAAAGTTTCCAACAATCAAATGCTTCTAAATTTTTACTGGAGCGTCATAAAATCTTGAAATTTTGTGACAATAAAGCCTCTTGTCAATTTAAGCTATCGCTCATAGCTCTGCTACCCTTGAGTCCCAAATAAAACACTGATACAACTTCAAATAGCCCTAACTTTTATACAGTGCGTCCTACTACTATCAAAGTTTGCAACAATCAAATGATTGTTGCTTTTTACTGGAGCGTCATAAAACCTTGAAATTTTGTGACAATAAAGTACTCGTGCCTCTTGTCAATTTAAGCTATCGCTCATAGCTCTGCCACCCTTGAGTCCCAAATAAAACAGTGATACAACTTCAAATAGCCCTAACTTTTATACAGTGCGTCCTACACCTATCAAAGATTGCAACAATCAAATGCTTGTAACTTTTTACTGGAGCGTCATAAAATCGTGAAATTTTGTGGCAACAAAGTACTCGACCCTCTTGTCAATTAAAGTTATCGCTCATAGCTGTGCTACGCTTGAGTTCCAAAACAAACTCTGATAATAATTCAAATGGCCCTAACTTCTACACGGTGCGTCCTACACCTATCAAAGTTTGCAACAATCAAATGCTTGTAACTTTTTACTGGAGCGTCATAAAATCTTGAAATTTTGTGACAATAAAGTACCAGTGCTTCTTGTCAATTTAAGCTATCGCTCATAGCTATGCTACCATTGAGTCCCAAATCAAACACAGTTAAAACTTCAAATGGCCCTAACTTATATACGGTGTGTCCTACTCCTATCAAAGTTTGCAACAATCAAATGCTTGTAATTTTTTACTGGAGCGTCAAAAATCTTGAAATTTTGTGACAATAAAGTACTCGTGCCTCTTGTCACTTTACGCTATCGCTCATAGCTATGCTACCCTTAAGTCCCAAATAAAACACTGATAAAACTTCAAATGGCCCTAACTTCTATACGGTGCGTCCTACACCTATCAAAGTTTGATACAATCAAATGCTATTAACACTTTACTGGAGCGTCCTACAACAATCAAATGCTAGTAACTTTTTACTGGAGCGACATAAAATATTGAAATTTTGTGACAATAAAGTCCTCGTGCCTCTTGTCAATTTAAGCTTTCGCTCATAGCCATGCTACCCTTGAGTCCCAAATCAAACATTGATAAAACTTCAAATTTCCCTAACTTGTATACGGTGCGTCCTACACCTATCAAAGTTTGCAACAATCAAATGCTTGTAACTTTTTACTGATGCGCCATAAAATCGTGAAATTTTGTGGCAATAAAGTACTCGAGCCTCGTGTCAATTAAAGTTATCGCTCATAGCTGTGCTACGCTTGAGTCCCAAAACAAACTCTGATAATAATTCAAATGGCCCTAACTTCTACACGGTGCGTCCTACACCTACCAAAGTTTCCAACAATCAAATGCTTCTAAATTTTTACTGGAGCGTCATAAAATCTTGAAATTTTGTGACAATAAAGCCTCTTGTCAATTTAAGCTATCGCTCATAGCTCTGCTACCCTTGAGTCCCAAATAAAACACTGATACAACTTCAAATAGCCCTAACTTTTATACAGTGCGTCCTACTACTATCAAAGTTTGCAACAATCAAATGATTGTTGCTTTTTACTGGAGCGTCATAAAATCGTGAAATTTTGTGGCAATAAAGTACTCGAGCCTCTTGTCAATTAAAGTTATCGCTCATAGCTGTGCTACCCTTGAGTCCCGAAACAAACGCTGATAATACTTCAAATGCCCCTAACTTCTACACAGTGCGTCCTACACCTATCAAAGTTTGCAACAATCAAATGCTTGTAACTTTTTACTGGAGCGTCATAAAATCTTGAAATTTTGTGACAATAAAGTACCCGTGCTTCTTGTCAATTTAAGCTATCGCTCATAGCTATGCTACCATTGAGTCCCAAATCAAACACAGTTAAAACTTCAAATGTCCCAAACTTCTATACGGTGCGTCTATACCTATCAAATTTTCCAACAATCAAATGCTTGTAACTTTTTACTGGAGCGTCAAAAAATCTTGAAATTTTGTGACAATAAAGTACTCGTGCCTCTTGTCAATTTAAGCTATCGCTCATAGCTCCGCTACCCTTGAGTCCCAAATAAAACACTGATACACCTTCAAATAGCCCTAACTTCGATACGGTGCGTCCTACACCTATCAAAGTTTCCAACAATCAATTGCTTGTAACTTTTTACTGGAGCGTCATAAAACCTTGAAATTTTGTGACAATAAAGTACTCGTGCCTCTTGTCAATTTAAGCTATCGCTCATAGCTCTGCTACCCTTGAGTCCCAAATAAAACAGTGATACAACATCAAATAGCCCTAACTTTTATACAGTGCGTCCTACACCTATCAAAGATTGCAACAATCAAATGCTTGTAACATTTTACTGGAGCGTCATAAAATCGTGAAATTTTGTGGCAATAAAGTACTCGACCCTCTTGTCAATTAAAGTTATCGCTCATAGCTGTGCTACGCTTGAGTCCCAAAGCAAACTCTGATAATAATTCAAATGGCCCTAACTTCTACACGGTGCGTCCTACACCTATCAAAGTTTGCAACAATCAAATGCTTGTAACTTTTTACTGGAGCGTCATAAAATCTTGAAATTTTGTGACAATAAAGTACCCGTGCTTCTTGTCAATTTAAGCTATCGCTCATAGCTATGCTACCATTGAGTCCCAAATCAAACACAGTTAAAACTTCAAATGGCCCTAACTTCTATACGGTGTGTCCTACTCCTATCAAAATTTGCAACAATCAAATGCTTGTAATTTTTTACTGGAGCGTCAAAAATCTTGAAATTTTGTGACAATAAAGTACCAGTGCTTCTTGTCAATTTAAGCTATCGCTCATAACTATGCTACCATTGAGTCCCAAATCAAACACAGTTAAAACTTCAAATGGCCCTAACTTATATACGGTGTGTCCTACTCCTATCAAAGTTTGCAACAATCAAATGCTTGTAATTTTTTACTGGAGCGGCGAAAATCTTGAAATTTTGTGACAATAAAGTACTCGTGCCTCTTGTCACTTTACGCTATCGCTCATAGCTATGCTACCCTTAAGTCCCAAATAAAACACTGATAAAACTTCAAATGGCCCTAACTTCTATACGGTGCGTCCTACACCTATCAAAGTTTGATACAATCAAATGCTATTAACACTTTACTGGAGCGTCCTACACCTATCAAAGTTGCAACAATCAAATGCTAGTAACTTTTTACTGGAGCGACATAAAATATTGAAATTTTGTGACAATAAAGTCCTCGTGCCTCTGGTCAATTTAAGCTTTCGCTCATAGCCATGCTACCCTTGAGTCCCAAATCAAACATTGATAAAACTTCAAATTTCCCTAACTTGTATACGGTGCGTCCTACACCTATCAAAGTTTGCAACAATCAAATGCTTCTAAATTTTTACTGGAGCGTCATAAAATCTTGAAATTTTGTGACAATAAAGCCTCTTGTCAATTTAAGCTATCGCTCATAGCTCTGCTACCCTTGAGTCCCAAATAAAACACTGATACAACTTCAAATAGCCCTAACTTTTATACAGTGCGTCCTACTACTATCAAAGTTTGCAACAATCAAATGATTGTTGTTTTTTACTGGAGCGTCATAAAATCGTGAAATTTTGTGGCAATAAAGTACTCGAGCCTCTTGTCAATTAAAGTTATCGCTCATAGCTGTGCTACCCTTGAGTCCCGAAACAGACGCTGATAATACTTCAAATGCCCCTAACTTCTACACAGTGCGTCCTACACCTATCAAAGTTTGCAACAATCAAATGCTTGTAACTTTTTACTGGAGCGTCATAAAATCTTGAAATTTTGTGACAATAAAGTACCCGAGCTTCTTGTCAATTAAAGATATCGCTCATAGCTATGCTACCATTGAGTCCCAAATCAAACACAGTTAAAACTTCAAATGTCCCAAACTTCTATACGGTGCGTCTATACCTATCAAATTTTCCAACAATCAAATGCTTGTAACTTTTTACTGGAGCGTCAAAAAATCTTGAAATTTTGTGACAATAAAGTACTCGTGCCTCTTGTCAATTTAAGCTATCGCTCATAGCTCCGCTACCCTTGATTCCCAAATAAAACACTGATACACCTTCAAATAGCCCTAACTTCGATACGGTGCGTCCTACACCTATCAAAGTTTCCAACAATCAATTGCTTGTAACTTTTTACTGGAGCGTCATAAAACCTTGAAATTTTGTGGCAACAAAGTACTCGACATTCTTGTCAATTAAATTTATCGCTCATAGCTGTGCTGCGCTTGAGTTCCAAAACAAACTCTGATAATAATTCAAATGGCCCTAACTTCTACACGGTGCGTCCTACACCTATCAAAGTTTGCAACAATCAAATGCTTGTAACTTTTTACTGGAGCGTCATAAAATCTTGAAATTTTGTGACAATAAAGTACCAGTGCTTCTTGTCAATTTAAGCTATCGCTCATAGCTATGCTACCATTGAGTCCCAAATCAAACACAGTTAAAACTTCAAATGGCCCTAACTTCTATACGGTGTGTCCTACTCCTATCAAAGTTTGCAACAATCAAATGCTTGTAATTTTTTACTGGAGCGTCAAAAATCTTGAAATTTTGTGACAATAAAGTCCTCGTGCCTCTTGTCAATTTAAGCTTTCGCTCATAGCCATGCTACCATTGAATCCCAAACCAAACATTGATAAAACTTCAAATGGCCCTAACTTGTATACGGTGCGTCCTACACCTATCAAAGTTTGCAACAATCAAATGCTTGTAACTTTTTACTGATGCGCCATAAAATCGTGAAATTTTGTGGCAACAAAGTACTCGAGCCTCTTGTCAATTAAAGTTATCGCTCATAGATGTGCTACGCTTGAGTCCCAAAACAAACACTGATCATAATTCAAATGGCCCTAACTTCTACACGGAGCGTCCTACACCTACCAAAGTTTCCAACAATCAAATGCTTGTAACTTTTTACTGGAGCGTCATAAAATCTTTAAATTTTGTGACAATAAAGCCTCTTGTCAATTTAAGCTATCGCTCATAGCTCTGCTACCCTTGAGTCCCAAATAAAACACTGATACAACTTCAAATAGACCTAACTTTTATACAGTGCGTCTTACACCTATGAAAGTTTGCAACAATCAAATGCTTGTAGCTTTTTACTGGAGCGTCATAAAATCGTGAAATTTTGTGGCAATAAAGTACTCGATCCTCTTGTCAATTAAAGTTATCGCTCATAGCTGTGCTACCCTTGTGTCCCGAAACAAACGCTGATAATACTTCAAATGCCCCTAACTTCTATACGGTTTGTCCTACACCTGTCAAAGTTTGATACAATCAAATGCTTGTAACTTTTTACTGGAGCGTCATAAAATCTTGAAATTTTGTGACAATAAAGTACCCGTGCTTCTTGTCAATTTAAGCTATCGCTCATAGCTATGCTACCATTGAGTCCCAAATCAAACACAGTTAAAACTTCAAATGTCCCAAACTTCTATACGGTGCGTCTATACCTATCAAAGTTTCCAACAATCAAATGCTTGTAACTTTTTACTGGAGCGTCAAAAAATCTTGAAATTTTGTGACAATAAAGTACTCGTGCCTCTTGTCAATTTAAGCTTTCGCTCATAGCCATGCTACCATTGAATCCCAAACCAAACATTGATAAAACTTCAAATGGCCCTAACTTGTATACGGTGCGTCCTACACCTATCAAAGTTTGCAACAATCAAATGCTTGTAACTTTTTACTGATGCGCTATAAAATTGTGAAATTTTGTGGCAATAAAGTACTCGATCCTCTTGTCAATTAAAGTTATCGCTCATAGCTGTGCTACCCTTGTGTCCCGAAACAAACGCTGATAATACTTCAAATGCCCCTAACTTCTATACGGTTTGTCCTACACCTGTCAAAGTTTGATACAATCAAATGCTTGTAACTTTTTACTGGAGCGTCATAAAATCTTGAAATTTTGTGACAATAAAGTACCCGTGCTTCTTGTCAATTTAAGCTATCGCTCATAGCTATGCTACCATTGAGTCCCAAATCAAACACAGTTAAAACTTCAAATGTCCCAAACTTCTATACGGTGCGTCTATACCTATCAAAGTTTCCAACAATCAAATGCTTGTAACTTTTTACTGGAGCGTCAAAAAATCTTGAAATTTTGTGACAATAAAGTACTCGTGCCTCTTGTCAATTTAAGCTTTCGCTCATAGCCATGCTACCATTGAATCCCAAACCAAACATTGATAAAACTTCAAATGGCCCTAACTTGTATACGGTGCGTCCTACACCTATCAAAGTTTGCAACAATCAAATGCTTGTAACTTTTTACTGATGCGCTATAAAATTGTGAAATTTTGTGGCAACAAAGTACTCGAGCCTCTTGTCAATTAAAGTTATCGCTCATAGATGTGCTACGCTTGAGTCCCAAAACAAACACTGATCATAATTCAAATGGCCCTAACTTCTACACGGTGCGTCCTACACCTACCAAAGTTTCCAACAATCAAATGCTTGTAACTTTTTACTGGAGCGTCATAAAATCTTTAAATTTTGTGACAATAAAGCCTCTTGTCAATTTAAGCTATCGCTCATAGCTCTGCTACCCTTGAGTCCCAAATAAAACACTGATACAACTTCAAATAGACCTAACTTTTATACAGTGCGTCTTACACCTATGAAAGTTTGCAACAATCAAATGCTTGTAGCTTTTTACTGGAGCGTCATAAAACCTTGAAATTTTGTGACAATAAAGTACTCGTGCCTCTTGTCAATTTAAGCTATCGCTCATAGCTCTGCCACCCTTGAGTCCCAAATAAAACACTGATACACCTTCAAATAGCCCTAACTTCGATACGGTGCGTCCTACACCTATCAAAGTTTCCAACAATCAATTGCTTGTAACTTTTTACTGGAGCGTCATAAAAGCTTGAAATTTTGTGACAATAAAGTACTCGTGCCTCTTGTCAATTTAAGCTATCGCTCATAGCTCTGCCACCCTTGAGTCCCAAATAAAACAGTGATACAACTTCAAATAGCCCTAACTTTTATACAGTGCGTCCTACACCTATCAAAGATTGCAACAATCAAATGCTTGTAACTTTTTACTGGAGCGTCATAAAATCGTGAAATTTTGTGGCAACAAAGTACTCGACCCTCTTGTCAATTAAAGTTATCGCTCATAGCTGTGCTACGCTTGAGTTCCAAAACAAACTCTGATAATAATTCAAATGGCCCTAACTTCTACACGGTGCGTCCTACACCTATCAAAGTTTGCAACAATCAAATGCTTGTAAATTTTTACTGGAGCGTCATAAAATCTTGAAATTTTGTGACAATAAAGTACCAGTGCTTCTTGTCAATTTAAGCTATCGCTCATAGCTATGCTACCATTGAGTCCCAAATCAAACACAGTTAAAACTTCAAATGGCCCCAACTTATATACGGTGTGTCCTACTCCTATCAAAGTTTGCAACAATCAAATGCTTGTAATTTTTTACTGGAGCGTCAAAAATCTTGAAATTTTGTGACAATAAAGTACTCGTGCCTCTTGTCACTTTACGCTATCGCTCATAGCTATGCTACACTTAAGTCCCAAATAAAACACTGATAAAACTTCAAATGGCCCTAACTTCTATACGGTGCGTCCTACACCTATCAAAGTTTGATACAATCAAATGCTATTAACACTTTACTGGAGCGTCCTACAACAATCAAATGCTAGTAACTTTTTACTGGAGCGACATAAAATATTGAAATTTTGTGACAATAAAGTCCTCGTGCCTCTTGTCAATTTAAGCTTTCGCTCATAGCCATGCTACCCTTGAGTCCCAAATCAAACATTGATAAAACTTCAAATTTCCCTAACTTGTATACGGTGCGTCCTACACCTATCAAAGTTTGCAACAATCAAATGCTTGTAACTTTTTACTGATGCGCCATAAAATCGTGAAATTTTGTGGCAATAAAGTACTCGAGCCTCTTGTCAATTAAAGTTATCGCTCATAGCTGTGCTACGCTTGAGTCCCAAAACAAACTCTGATAATAATTCAAATGGCCCTAACTTCTACACGGTGCGTCCTACACCTACCAAAGTTTCCAACAATCAAATGCTTCTAAATTTTTACTGGAGCGTCATAAAATCTTGAAATTTTGTGACAATAAAGCCTCTTGTCAATTTAAGCTATCGCTCATAGCTCTGCTACCCTTGAGTCCCAAATAAAACACTGATACAACTTCAAATAGCCCTAACTTTTATACAGTGCGTCCTACTACTATCAAAGTTTGCAACAATCAAATGATTGTTACTTTTTACTGGAGCGTCATAAAACCTTGAAATTTTGTGACAATAAAGTACTCGTGCCTCTTGTCAATTTAAGCTATCGCTCATAGCTCTGCCACCCTTGAGTCCCAAATAAAACAGTGATACAACTTCAAATAGCCCTAACTTTTATACAGTGCGTCCTACACCTATCAAAGTTTGCAACAATCAAATGCTTGTAACTTTTTACTGGAGCGTCATAAAATCTTGAAATTTTGTGACAATAAAGTACCAGTGCTTCTTGTCAATTTAAGCTATCGCTCATAGCTATGCTACCATTGAGTCCCAAATCAAACACAGTTAAAACTTCAAATGGCCCTAACTTATATACGGTGTGTCCTACTCCTATCAAAGTTTGCAACAATCAAATGCTTGTAATTTTTTACTGGAGCGTCAAAAATCTTGAAATTTTGTGACAATAAAGTACTCGTGCCTCTTGTCACTTTACGCTATCGCTCATAGCTATGCTACCCTTAAGTCCCAAATATAACACTGATAAAACTTCAAATGGCCCTAACTTCTATACGGTGCGTCCTACACCTATCAAAGTTTGATACAATCAAATGCTATTAACACTTTACTGGAGCGTCCTACAACAATCAAATGCTAGTAACTTTTTACTGGAGCGACATAAAATATTGAAATTTTGTGACAATAAAGTCCTCGTGCCTCTTGTCAATTTAAGCTTTCGCTCATAGCCATGCTACCCTTGAGTCCCAAATCAAACATTGATAAAACTTCAAATAGCCCTAACTTTTATACAGTGCGTCCTACTACTATCAAAGTTTGCAACAATCAAATGATTGTTACTTTTTACTGGAGCGTCATAAAACCTTGAAATTTTGTGACAATAAAGTACTCGTGCCTCTTGTCAATTTAAGCTATCGCTCATAGCTCTGCCACCCTTGAGTCCCAAATAAAACAGTGATACAACTTCAAATAGCCCTAACTTTTATACAGTGCGTCCTACACCTATCAAAGATTGCAACAATCAAATGCTTGTAACTTTTTACTGGAGCGTCATAAAATCGTGAAATTTTGTGGCAACAAAGTACTCGACCCTCTTGTCAATTAAAGTTATCGCTCATAGCTGTGCTACGCTTGAGTTCCAAAACAAACTCTGGTAATAATTCAAATGGCCCTAACTTCTACACGGTGCGTCCTACACCTATCAAAGTTTGCAACAATCAAATGCTTGTAAATTTTTACTGGAGCGTCATAAAATCTTGAAATTTTGTGACAATAAAGTACCAGTGCTTCTTGTCAATTTAAGCTATCGCTCATAGCTATGCTACCATTGAGTCCCAAATCAAACACAGTTAAAACTTCAAATGGCCCCAACTTATATACGGTGTGTCCTACTCCTATCAAAGTTTGCAACAATCAAATGCTTGTAATTTTTTACTGGAGCGTCAAAAATCTTGAAATTTCGTGACAATAAAGTACTCGTGCCTCGTGTCACTTTACGCTATCTCTCATAGCTATGCTACACTTGATTCCCAAATAAAACACTGATAAAACTTCAAATGGCCCTAACTTCTATACGGTGCGTCCTACACCTATCAAAGTTTGATACAATCAAATGCTATTAACACTTTACTGGAGCGTCCTACAACAATCAAATGCTAGTAACTTTTTACTGGAGCGACATAAAATATTGAAATTTTGTGACAATAAAGTCCTCGTGCCTCTTGTCAATTTAAGCTTTCGCTCATAGCCATGCTACCCTTGAGTCCCAAATCAAACATTGATAAAACTTCAAATTTCCCTAACTTGTATACGGTGCGTCCTACACCTATCAAAGTTTGCAACAATCAAATGCTTGTAACTTTTTACTGATGCGCCATAAAATCGTGAAATTTTGTGGCAATAAAGTACTCGAGCCTCGTGTCAATTAAAGTTATCGCTCATAGCTGTGCTACGCTTGAGTCCCAAAACAAACTCTGATAATAATTCAAATGGCCCTAACTTCTACACGGTGCGTCCTACACCTACCAAAGTTTCCAACAATCAAATGCTTCTAAATTTTTACTGGAGCGTCATAAAATCTTGAAATTTTGTGACAATAAAGCCTCTTGTCAATTTAAGCTATCGCTCATAGCTCTGCTACCCTTGAGTCCCAAATAAAACACTGATACAACTTCAAATAGCCCTAACTTTTATACAGTGCGTCCTACTACTATCAAAGTTTGCAACAATCAAATGATTGTTACTTTTTACTGGAGCGTCATAAAACCTTGAAATTTTGTGACAATAAAGTACTCGTGCCTCTTGTCAATTTAAGCTATCGCTCATAGCTCTGCCACCCTTGAGTCCCAAATAAAACAGTGATACAACTTCAAATAGCCCTAACTTTTATACAGTGCGTCCTACACCTATCAAAGTTTGCAACAATCAAATGCTTGTAACTTTTTACTGGAGCGTCATAAAATCTTGAAATTTTGTGACAATAAAGTACCAGTGCTTCTTGTCAATTTAAGCTATCGCTCATAGCTATGCTACCATTGAGTCCCAAATCAAACACAGTTAAAACTTCAAATGGCCCTAACTTATATACGGTGTGTCCTACTCCTATCAAAGTTTGCAACAATCAAATGCTTGTAATTTTTTACTGGAGCGTCAAAAATCTTGAAATTTTGTGACAATAAAGTACTCGTGCCTCTTGTCACTTTACGCTATCGCTCATAGCTATGCTACCCTTAAGTCCCAAATATAACACTGATAAAACTTCAAATGGCCCTAACTTCTATACGGTGCGTCCTACACCTATCAAAGTTTGATACAATCAAATGCTATTAACACTTTACTGGAGCGTCCTACAACAATCAAATGCTAGTAACTTTTTACTGGAGCGACATAAAATATTGAAATTTTGTGACAATAAAGTCCTCGTGCCTCTTGTCAATTTAAGCTTTCGCTCATAGCCATGCTACCCTTGAGTCCCAAATCAAACATTGATAAAACTTCAAATTTCCCTAACTTGTATACGGTGCGTCCTACACCTATCAAAGTTTGCAACAATCAAATGCTTGTAACTTTTTACTGATGCGCCATAAAATCGTGAAATTTTGTGGCAATAAAGTACTCGAGCCTCGTGTCAATTAAAGTTATCGCTCATAGCTGTGCTACGCTTGAGTCCCAAAACAAACTCTGATAATAATTCAAATGGCCCTAACTTCTACACGGTGCGTCCTACACCTACCAAAGTTTCCAACAATCAAATGCTTCTAAATTTTTACTGGAGCGTCATAAAATCTTGAAATTTTGTGACAATAAAGCCTCTTGTCAATTTAAGCTATCGCTCATAGCTCTGCTACCCTTGAGTCCCAAATAAAACACTGATACAACTTCAAATAGCCCTAACTTTTATACAGTGCGTCCTACTACTATCAAAGTTTGCAACAATCAAATGATTGTTGCTTTTTACTGGAGCGTCATAAAATCGTGAAATTTTGTGGCAATAAAGTACTCGAGCCTCTTGTCAATTAAAGTTATCGCTCATAGCTGTGCTACCCTTGAGTCCCGAAACAAACGCTGATAATACTTCAAATGCCCCTAACTTCTACACAGTGCGTCCTACACCTATCAAAGTTTGCAACAATCAAATGCTTGTAACTTTTTACTGGAGCGTCATAAAATCTTGAAATTTTGTGACAATAAAGTACCCGTGCTTCTTGTCAATTTAAGCTATCGCTCATAGCTATGCTACCATTGAGTCCCAAATCAAACACAGTTAAAACTTCAAATGTCCCAAACTTCTATACGGTGCGTCTATACCTATCAAATTTTCCAACAATCAAATGCTTGTAACTTTTTACTGGAGCGTCAAAAAATCTTGAAATTTTGTGACAATAAAGTACTCGTGCCTCTTGTCAATTTAAGCTATCGCTCATAGCTCCGCTACCCTTGAGTCCCAAATAAAACACTGATACACCTTCAAATAGCCCTAACTTCGATACGGTGCGTCCTACACCTATCAAAGTTTCCAACAATCAATTGCTTGTAACTTTTTACTGGAGCGTCATAAAACCTTGAAATTTTGTGACAATAAAGTACTCGTGCCTCTTGTCAATTTAAGCTATCGCTCATAGCTCTGCTACCCTTGAGTCCCAAATAAAACAGTGATACAACATCAAATAGCCCTAACTTTTATACAGTGCGTCCTACACCTATCAAAGATTGCAACAATCAAATGCTTGTAACATTTTACTGGAGCGTCATAAAATCGTGAAATTTTGTGGCAATAAAGTACTCGACCCTCTTGTCAATTAAAGTTATCGCTCATAGCTGTGCTACGCTTGAGTCCCAAAGCAAACTCTGATAATAATTCAAATGGCCCTAACTTCTACACGGTGCGTCCTACACCTATCAAAGTTTGCAACAATCAAATGCTTGTAACTTTTTACTGGAGCGTCATAAAATCTTGAAATTTTGTGACAATAAAGTACCCGTGCTTCTTGTCAATTTAAGCTATCGCTCATAGCTATGCTACCATTGAGTCCCAAATCAAACACAGTTAAAACTTCAAATGGCCCTAACTTCTATACGGTGTGTCCTACTCCTATCAAAATTTGCAACAATCAAATGCTTGTAATTTTTTACTGGAGCGTCAAAAATCTTGAAATTTTGTGACAATAAAGTACCAGTGCTTCTTGTCAATTTAAGCTATCGCTCATAACTATGCTACCATTGAGTCCCAAATCAAACACAGTTAAAACTTCAAATGGCCCTAACTTATATACGGTGTGTCCTACTCCTATCAAAGTTTGCAACAATCAAATGCTTGTAATTTTTTACTGGAGCGGCGAAAATCTTGAAATTTTGTGACAATAAAGTACTCGTGCCTCTTGTCACTTTACGCTATCGCTCATAGCTATGCTACCCTTAAGTCCCAAATAAAACACTGATAAAACTTCAAATGGCCCTAACTTCTATACGGTGCGTCCT